>CM076578.1:62030837-62386384 GCA_034641835.2 Pinus albicaulis | reverse complement strand
GTGATATCCTTTGGAAGATTGAGGTGATACATTTTTTCTATTAAATATCCACCTACATTTTATATGTATGACTTTTCAAACTAGAATAGTTTCCTATAACACTGAAATAGGCATATTATTTGAAACCTTAAAAAAAAATCCCTTTCTTTAGAATATTTGGGCCTATAGTATGGCTGATTTATTTTAAGTGATATTTTTCACATATCAACCCAATGTGTAATGTTGTGTTCTCCTAACCCCATGAACCATTTTAAAGCAATTCCTTTCAAAATAGCAGGAAATATATGAATTTTATCTGTATCATATGTGTAGCCATAATTATAACATAAAATATCAAATTCAAAGAGAAAAGAATCAAGGTCATCAGTTACCATACCATAGAAACTTGGTAAATTGGACAATGAAATTTTTTTCATCTTGACTTCATTTCCAAGGATTGTAGGTATGTCGAGAAATGGAAACCCAAAGGTTACATTTTTTTCCACCTCTTCTAATTCTATTGTTTGTTGTTTCTCTTTCGACGCTTGCTCTTGTTGCTTCCACATTAGATTATCTTCCTCGTGATCTACTCCTCCTTTTTTTCTTCTTTCTCCTTTTTCTCTTTCTCTTTTTTCCTTTTCTCTTTTTTTCTCTTTCACTTTCTACTCTTTCTCTTGTTACTTCCACATTGGATTCTCTTTCATCATTATCTATCATTTCTTTTTCCTAAAAAATTGGAAATTCCTTAGTCCACTTTTCTGTATTATATGTTGTTGTTCCACTATATGTGCTTGATTATATGTTTCCTTTTCTAAATTAATCTACAACCAATGAACCCTCTTGTACCACCTCAATTTATATAGTTAGACGAGTAGTAGAGGGGTTTATCTCTACTAGAGTAGTTTCTCTTCTTATTCTAATAAATATTCCTTTACTATCCCTAGGTATAATTAAGCTATGTGTACACTACATACATTACGAGGAATTGTAAAGACTCACTATTGTGAATTTGTAGGTTCTTACCTTTCATCTTACTGCCTTCACTCCTTGTCTAAAATGTTTATATTGAATAAATTTCATTCATAAATTAATAAAACTTCTCATGAATTGGAAAGGAACCTAATTTCTAAAACCAATTATTATAGCACTTCCCCAATAATGGCGCTGAAAGTCAGGGAAATTTCTAATATAATTTTTAGATGTTTATTTTTCAACCATATTTTACTAACTTATATAATGAAAAAATAATATGTGAGCAATCATCTCGCTTATTTTTATAAATAATACATTTCTAAACAAATTTACTTCATGTGTTATTTGTGAATAGATTGGTATCCAATGTCCAGTGTTAGTACTTTGATTTGAATTATGAGAATATAGGTCACAAGCATAAAAAATATACAAGAAATAATATATTCAAAACCAGTACGGGTTATGGACCAGTGAAAGAACTCAATTAGTGCAAATCATCTAATAAATCAAATAACATTAAAGGTAACTGACCTAAATTTTGATTTATTGTCAATTGAAAACAACAATTTTATAAATATGGACAGAATAAAGTCAAATCCTATAATCAAGGCCTATTGTAGTTTAAATGGTAGAAATATAGGCCATATGGTGTCATCCAACTCAATAGGTTATATCATTATTGTAACAATAGTCTATTCACGATTTCAGCCTGTGATTATAAAAGACTACCTAACTGATCACAAATAATATCATTAATACAAAATAGGATTTTGATGCAAAAAATAGTATTTAATTTGAGACTTAAACTAAGTATAATATGAAATACGTATTTAACCCCCTATGAAATTTTTGACAAGCAAATAGGGGGCTAAATCATTGTTGAGTCTTCAAGGAATGCATTTCCTCTGAAAACACAGTCTCCTTGAAGCCTCCTTGTGCCTTTTCCCTTTGATAGTATCCCCTTTGTTGATTTCCCTTATAAAGCCTCTCTGTTGTGAAGAAGAATGCCCAAAGGCCCTTTTTCCTCTTATTTCACCCCCACCTAGCCTCTTTTTTATTCCCCCTTATTTCCCCTTCTTTTTCCTTTTTTTTTACCCTCTTAATTCCCCAAAAATCCCCTTAAAATTCTTTCCCCAACCTTTGTTGGCCATTTTCCTCCCTTACTCCTCTATCGTTCCCCTCCTTGGCCTTCAAATTCCATTTAAATGGGCTAAAACCCACTTCCCGACCTTATTATAGGCATTCACGCCCCTTCCTTGTTGCCCTGAAACCCATCCCCTGTGCCCGTGCGTGCAGGACCAAGTGCTTGGGGTTCCGAGCGCTTGCACGCCGCGATCGGACGTCGAGTGGGTGTAGCAATTCCTTGCATCGGTGAAAAAATCCGATGCGATTTGTTATAACGATAAGTCAGGCGATGCGTTCCGCGTCGTTGATCTTCCGCGGAGATTGGACGGCGGAGTGCCAATCGCAAGCCCCCCGCCCATCGCAATCGCAATATTCTGAGTGTGCCCTCCGATCAATTGCAAGCCTTCTTCTCCGACCTCCAATTGCGACCCCCTATTACATCCCGACCGTTCATCCTTCCCACGATCTGATGGCCAGCGCTCAATCGCATTTCCCCTCCCGATCACAATCGCAAGTCTTGCCTTCCGATCCCCGATCGTGCCACCTCCCGATTTAATCGCGGCCATCCATCTCCCAGCCGATCCAACGGCTCGGCGCTAATCGCATCGTCGCTCTGCCGCCCCTCTCCATCTCCCTCCGATTAAATGTGGACCATCGATCTAATCCCAGATTCGACAGTTGGTGTTTAATCGCAACATCTCTCCAAATCGCAATCGGAACTTTTGGAATGTGCGTTGCGATTGCCACTCGCTCCGACCTCCGATTGTGACTGTTGCGATTAGATCTCCGCCATCCGTTCCCGTGCAAATATAATGGTCAACATCTAATCGCCCTCCACCGTGACCAGGTCCCACATTCACTCCCTCGTGCATTTTTTTTTCGTGTTTTCCTGTGTAATTTTCCCAAACGATAATCTTCGGGCTTTACACTATGGTGTCATTTCTCTGCCGTTTTCATTGTTTCTCCACTATTCTGCCACCATTCCACCGCCTTCGCAACATTTCCTCCGCAACACTGTCTGGGCTTGTAACAGGTTCATTCCATTATACAGATAGCACAGAGGGGCCACTTCAGTACTTGTCAACGGACCAGCAGAGAGATTCAAAGCGGGTTAATGTTTTTTGTTGACGTAATTAATGTTTTACCCCGCAATTTAAAGGAAAGGCGCTACTTGAAGACCAAGAACACACTGCAAAGTCTTATCTGTGTATTATATTAGCAAAGTACTCTTCTCCAGACAGGTCACCTTCCTACAGCAGTTTCCATGCCCCCTCGAGCCCAGAAGTAGTTAATTGCACTGACAAAGAGTTTCTTAAAGATTGTCAGGGATACCATTATGAGGCATGGAAATATTGCGGACTTTCCACCAGTTCATTTATTCCAGAATGGCAGCGCAGAGTTCCAGACCACCTTGAGAATTTAAAGAAATACCCGAGGTCGATCTCGGCCTGACAGAGACTCCCCAGACAGATTGCAGAGTACATGCAATACTGTAGAAATCCATTAAGTGGTATGGGCGTGAACACTTCCGCCTTACTATTTTAATGAGACTCATTTAATTGTTCACCTACTTCTGTTTCTTCCTCTTCTCCTATAAGAAATCCCCGAGAACATAATGTAAGGTTGGTTGTTCAGTTGTTGCCTGGCTACGTAGTTTCTGTTAGAGGGATTCATCTGACTGTTAGAACAGTCTTGAGAGGGAGTAGCAGAGTAGTTGTATGTAATAGGCTGGGAGGAGAAATTCTAGACTATATTAGCCATTGAGCTTATTGTACATGACTGGTTTTGCATCAATTAATCAAAGCACGTTTCACAGGATCCTGGCCTATTACTATTGGTGACGTTTTTCTAACTCTGTTTATTTCATTTACATGTTGTTTCATGTTCTTCTGGTAGGCAACATAAATATCACATAGGATTCACCCTTGCTAGGTGCCCTATGTTTCCTGCTCTCCCTACCTTTAATGTTTTCCGCCTTATGTGTATCTAAGAGTGAATTCATGTGGTTTAACCAGTGCAGCGGATGTTATTGCCTGTTGGATGATGTATGAACTTGGGGGTTTGCTGCTTGGATGCTTCTTTGTTAGATTTATCTCTGTTCTTTCCCTTGGAGTTGCTAAAGCAGACCTGGAGTTAAATTACCTCTGGTCTGATCTATAAGCAGCCCCTTTGTCTCTTTGAGAGCTGCCTTAGAGTATGTCCAAGCAGGTCTGGAGTTAAATGACCTCTGACCTGATCTATAGACAGAAATTTGGTTGTCTTTCCTTCTTCCACTTTCCCTCCTTAATGTTCCATTCCATCATCTACCTAAAAGATCCTTTAGTGTAGATGACTTTCCCTTTGAAAGCCTTGGCTAGTGGATGCAAGTAATTTCCTTTCATGACTCCATAGCCCAATGGATGGCACTGTCTTGGCCTATCCTCTTTGCTGAAGCCTCCTGCTATTTTGTTTCCTTTCTCCCATTACTTTCTCAGTCTATGGTCTCCTAACCAACCCAGCAACCAACCAACCAAATTATTTTAAAACCTCCTTTGTGCTTCATACCTAGCCTAACATCTCATCTTGAGCTCTCAAAGACATATCATTCTTTGCTTCATGGAGAGATCCCTCTCCGGGTCCAGGAGGGCTAGATCCTAGGGCCCAAAAGTGGTTCTGATGTTGTCTCATCTTTTGGTCTTGCCAATCTGGCCAAAACATGGGAACCCCAACATAATGGCGACTCCGTTGGGGACTTGAGTGCATTTCACCTCGAACATTCTTAGGCACTCATAGACCCAAAATCTCTGGTTAGATTGGCATTCACATTGTTGATGGTGGACAGCATCCTACTTCAAACATTCATAATCATCCACCTGGTGACTCCACACTCCCTATGATCCAAAGACCCAATGACTCCACTGGTGAAGGACACTGAACTGGTTGAGGAGAAGCAGTAGCCTTCTTTGCAAAAGCATGAATCCAAACATGGACAGAGATGCAAAGTATGATGCTTTGTGCGATCAATTAATTGAATTAACAAAAACGTTTGGTGAAGTGCTGAAGATGTACATGGCTAATACGAATGCAGATGATGGTTATTTCGAGCAGCCCATGCATCTTTCAGAGCAAGAACAAACTCAAAGCCAAGAAGATGATGAAGACATGTATGATGCTCAAGAATCTATAGAAGATGAGGAGGGAAGTGATCAAGAACCGCCAGATTGCTTGCCTATGCCTTGTGTTACGCTGACCAGAAAACATCAGGACCTATTAGCAAAGGCTGATAAGGAAAGTTGCCTTGAGGAAGCAGAAGACTACATGGAAGAGGCAGAATCTGGTGTGGAAGAAGAGGCTCAAGAAAACATCTCGCGTCCAAATCAGCTAATACAAGAGAAAGAGGACTGTTGTGCTTCCGTCCATGATGAAAGGGAAACCCCTCTTTTGACAGAAGAAGAGATTGAACAGATATTAAATCAGCAGTCCACCTCTGAGGTCTTCTGTAGAACACACGCTCCTGCTCAGTCATTTTATGAGTTTGGTGATTAATTAAACTCCCTGCGACGTGGACGAGACGAAAAAGACTGTTGTCCTTAAGAATACGTTGACTTGGTGAGTAGCTATTGTAATAACGATGGAGAGAGCCACGAAACAAATTATGTGTGGATATAAAGGGTGCATGTCTCATTATAGCACATAAATCATCGGTGGGCGGAAACGGCGGCCCCTCCCTTTTTGAAGATAGGGAGGAAAACGAAGATTTGTGAGCGGGAACAGCAAAGAGCCTTCTCTTTTTAAAAGAGAGGGTATGGGGGAGAGAAAGAGGAACATCCTATGTGAATTCCTGTTCTTTCAGTTTTCAGAAGTAAGGCTCGGAATATCCACAGAATCCTATAGAACTCAAAGAGAACTCGGATCCAATATAGACTGGAGTCACTCCGATTCAAAAGATGAGGAGACCTCTACTCAAGAGAAACTCCATTCTTGATCCGATGAGCCACGGTTGGAGGCACACCGCACACGGATATTCATAACCAGGTATCATTTCATGATCCTTATGCACATTTCCCGCATATACTTGAAGAAGGATCAAGGGTCTTTTTGAGCAACATGTTGCAAATAGAGAGAACATTTTTCAAGGCTGCTGTTATGGAACAAGAAGAGTGGGAGCTGCCCTGCCTATCCAGCATGCTCAAGGAATTGAGCAAGAAGGACCAGCCACGGGATCATTTGATGGACTGGTTACATTGGAAGACAATGTTTGTAAGCTAGACTTGTAAATATTTCAGTAGAGTAGGGTAGGTAGGAAAAGCTCAAATAAGCTCAGTCTATGAGCATGTAGTTAGTTGTTTCAATTTCTGTCTTAGAATGTAGAGAAGAAGCCTGTTAGACAGTCTAACCTAGCAGGTAGTAGTGTAGGTAGAGAAGCATATGAGGCCAACTGTTTAATCTGGTCTCATGGAGAAATAAGGGTAGATTTAGAATAGGTTTGTTTTTGTTTTTTCAAAATAAAATGTGAAGGGTCTGCTAGTCCAAATGCACCCAAGAAGAAAAATGTTAGGACTATAGTGTGGGTAGGTAGTTGTTTGGGAGAAATTTTACTGCTGATATGATGTCTTCATAGTTTGTGGCAGCTGATCAAGGAAAGAAAAGGATGGTTCAAGCAACAGGCATCTGGCCCACACCAAGAGATCAATTTCTGAATTCTTGACTCCTTCAAGAAGAAGCCATCCCCATGTGGAGCCACTGTTAGCCCCCCTATGAAATTTTTGACAAGAAAATAGGGGGCTAAATTGTTGGTTGAGACTTCAAGGAATGCATTTCCCTTGCAAACACATCTTCCTTGAAGCCTCTTTGTGCCTTTTGTCCTTTGATGAAATCCCCTCTGCTGATTCCTATTATAAAGCCTCTCTGTTGTGAAGAAATGCCCAGAGGCCTCCTTTTCCCTCTTATTTCACCCCCACTTAGCTTCTATTTTGTCTCCCCTTCCATTTCCCCGCTTACCTTTAAATTCCCCAAAATCCCCTTAAAATCCTACCCTTACCCTTTGTTTAAGCCTTTTTCCCCTTTCCCTCTTTATTGTTCCCCTTCCCCAACCTTCGAATTACATTGAAATGGGCTAAAACCCACTTTCCGACTTTGTAATAGGCCTTAGCCCCTTTTGCCGTCAGCCCTAACCACTTCCCACACATGCCCGTGTGTTATGACCAAGCGCTTAGAGCATTAGGAGCTAATCGCAATCGGAGAGTCGGGCGGGGTAATCCTTCGTAATATCCAAAAGGCTCCGATGCGATTGCGTTGTTGTATAAGTCCCGCGATGCATTATTCACCATCGATCTGCTGTTCTGATCCGACGATGGAGCGCTAATCGCAAGCCCGCCGCTCCAATCGCAATCGAAACATTCACGTCGTAACCCCCGATCAATCGCAAGCCCGTCTCTCCGATCTCTGATTGATCGCATCCCCGACCTCCGATCCTCCGATTTGGCCATCCGCCGATTCCATCCCAGCCGTCCATCTCCCAGCCGATCCAACGGCTCGGCGCTAATCGCATCGTCGCTACGCTGCCCCTCTCCATCTCCCTCTGATTAAATGTGGACCGTCGATCTGGTCCCAAATCCGACGGTTGGTGTTTAATCGCAACATCTCTCCAAATCGTAATCAGAACTTTTGGAATGTGCGTTGTGATTGCCACTCGCTCCAGCCTCCGATTGCGATTGTTGCGATTAGATCTCCGCCGTCCGTTTCCCGTGAAAATCTAATGGTCAAGATATAATCGTCCTCCGCCTCCGCAGGGTCCCACTCTTACATTCGCTCTCGCGCCTTTTCATAATTTTTCACCCGATTCCTTTGTATTTTGGTTTATAACCAAAGTTTTGCGTTTTCTATTGGAGGTCCCTCGTCCCGTTATGTTTCATAGGGCCATCCATCCGACTGATCTCCGCCGTCGATTTCCACTCCCAGGCCAGAATCTAATGGTCTGCGCTGCATTCTATCACCAAACCATATTGTTCGTGAGTTTTCACCCCTCCGTTTGCATTTCCGCCGTTCCGCCACCACTCCTCCGGTCTCTACAGCAGTTCTCCACCACTGCCCAGGTTCATAACAGGTTTATGTCATTGTGCAGGTAGCACAGAGAGGCCATTCAGTGGCCAAACGAGACAGCAGAGACGGATTTGTGGGATTCGAGCCTGTAATTGGAAATTTAAAGTGCTAATCCCGTGATCAATGGATTAAGATTCAACTTGAAGACTAATGAGCACACCAGCAAGTCATAACTGCGCTACCTAACAGCAGAACGTGTTTCTTCCAGAAGTACGCCTTCCTACAGCAGTTTCCATGCCGCCTCGAGCCCATAAGCAGTAAATTGGACTGACAGAGCTTCATTAAAGACTGTCCGAGCATTAGTAATGGAGGAATGGAGAAACCTTGCATACCATCCACAAGTTCATTTATTCCATAGTGGCAGCACAGAGCTCCAGACAGTCGAAGGACTCCAAATGAATATCAGAGGTCAATCCTGACCTGGCAGAGATCTCCAAACCAATCTACAGAGTACACACAGCGCCGCATATAGCCATTAAGAAAAATGGGCTCGGTTTCCTCCATCATTCTGTCTTAATGAGATTCATTCAATTGTCCACCTACTTCTGTTTCTTCCTCTTACCCTATAAGAAATCCTCGAGAACTAATGAAAAGGTTGTTGTTCAATTGTTGTTGCCTTGCTGCGTAGTTGCTGTTAGGGGGATTCATCCGACTGTTAGAACAGTCTTGAGAGGGAGTAGCAGAGTAGTTGTATGTAATAGGTTGGGAGGAGAAAGTCTAGACTGTATTAGCCATTGAGCTTATTGTACATGACTGGTTTTGCATCAATTAATCAAAGCACATTTCACAGGATCCTGGTCTATTACTATTGGTGATGTTTTTCTAACTCTGTTTATTTCATTTACATGTTGTTTCATGTTCTTCTGGTAGGCAACAGAAGTATAACATAGGATTCACCCTTGCTAGGTGCCCTATGTTTCCTGCTCTCCCTACCTTTAATGTTTTCTGCTTTATGTATTATCTAAGAGTGAATTCATGTGGTTTAACCAGTGCAGTGGATGTTATTGCTTGCTGGCTGATGTATGAACTCAGGGGTTTGCTACTTGGATATCCCTTTGTTAATCTTATCTCTGTTTTCCCTTGGAGTTGCTAAAGCAGACCTGGAGTTAAATGACCTCTGGTCTGATCTATAAGAAGCCCCTTTGTCCCTCTTTGAGAGCCACCTTAGAGTATGTCCAAGCAGGTCTGGAGTTAAATGACCTTTGACCTGATCTATAGACAGAAAATTGGTTGTCTTTCCTTCTTCCACTTTCTTTCCTTAATGTTCCATTCCACCATCTGCCTAAAATATCCTTTAGTGTAGATGACTTGCCCTTTGAAAGCCTTGGCTAATGGATGCAAGTAATTTCCTTTCATGACTCCATATCCCAATGGATGGCACTGTCTTGGCCTATCCTCTTTGCTGAAGCCTCCTGCTGTTTTGTTTCCTTTCTCCCATCACTTTCTCAGTCTATGATCTCCTGACCAACCCAGTAACCAACCAACCAAATCATTTGAAACCCCCCTTTGTACTTCATAACTAGCCTAATATCTCATTCCGAGCTTCAAAGACATATCATTCTTTTGCTCTAATTGGAGAGATCCTCTCCGTCCGCAGTGGCCAGATCCTAGGACCCCAAAGGGTTCTCCGATGTTGTCTTGTCTTTTGGTGTTGCCAAATCCGCCAAAACAGGAACCCCAACATAATGGCTTAATTCGTCAGAGTTGAGTGCATTTCACCTCAACATTCTTAGCACTCATAGACCTGCACCTCTCAAAGCATTTGGCTTCATTGCCGATGGTGACGCGACTCTGCTTCAACAAAATGCTCAAATTCATCCACCCCGGCGACTCCACACCTCATGATCCAAAAGACCCGATGACTCCCACCGTAATAATCGAATCGGTTGAGAAGAAGCGTAGGGGCTTTTCTTTGCATAAGCATGAAACCAAACAGCGGACAAAAGATGCGAAGTATGATGCTTTCGTGCGAACAATTAATTGAATTAACAAAAAACGTTTGGTGAAATGTCAAGATGTACATGTCTAATATGAATACCGATGATGACTATTTCCTGAAAGGTACTTATGCATCTTTCACAGAGCAAGAACAAACTCAAGACCGAGAAGATGAGCAAGACAGGAAGGAGGTTCGTAACTTACAGGAAGACAGAGGAGGAAGTGATCAAGAACTCGATTGCTTGCCTCTAAGTGCCTTTGTGTTACGCCGACCGCAGAACATCAGACCTATTAGCAAAGGTCGATAAGGAACGCTTCCTTGAGGAAGCAAGAGACCACACTAGGAGGCAGACCGATGAAGAAGAAGAGGCTCAAGAAAATATCCCGCCCAAATCACCACTACAAGAGAAAGAGGATTTCTATGCTTCATTCATGATGAAAGGGGATACCCCTCTTTTTGGATGTATGAAGAGATCCAAATTATATTAAATCCAGCCCACCTCTCGAGGTCTTCATAGAAACACATGCTCTCGCTCACTATTTTTATGAGTTTGATTATTTAGGCATGTGTTCTCCAGGATGAGGACGAAGAAAGACCGTTGTGTGCCTGTAACAATGACTCGGTCAAGTCACCATTATGACACCGATGGAGAGAGCGACGATAGTATATGATAAGATTTTGTAATTCCCATTTTCTTACCACGTACTACTGCAGAGACCGAAATCCACGCCTTCTTTTTTTAAAAATGAGGAGGAAAAAAAAGAAAAGAAGAAATTTGTGAGCAAGATGAAAGAAAAGAGCCTTCCCTTGAAAAAGAGGAGGTAACGAAGACATCCCCGCCATGAATGCACAGACCTTTTCTACCGAGCTCACTCCGGCCAGCCGCAAGATATAGAGCTCCAAGGGAGCACATGCTACATATGATGAGTCCTCTAGCTTAGAAGATGGAAGGAGACACTCTACTCCGCGAGTCTCTCATTCTTGGATCTGGAAGAAGAAGAAAGCCCTCGGGTTGGAGCCCGCCCCCCGCGATATTCATGACCAGTCATATCATGATCCTCTTATGCACATTTCTTTATATCCTAAGAAGGACTTCAAAGGTCTTTTTGAGCAAAGATAACAGACGAAAGAAATTTTTTTTCAAAGTCGTCGTTATTGAAAAAAGTGGGAGCTGCCCCTGGCTTTATCCGAAAGATGCTCAAGGAGTTGAGCAAGAGGACCACTTGGGATCACTTGATGGACCGGGTTACATCGTAAATAAATGTTTGTAAGCTAGACCAAATATTTCGAAGAGAGTAGGGTAGGTAGGAAAAGCTCAATAAAGCTCAACCTATGAGCAAGTAAATTAGTTGTTTCAATTTCGTTTTAGAATGCAGAGACAAGACCGTTGTATGCTTAACTTGGCGTATTAGAGTAGTAGAGAAGCTATGAGCACAACAAAATTAATCGTCTCATGGGATAACAAGGCGTAAGTAGAATAGGTTTATTTTTTCCCTGCTTGTAAAAATTAATGATGTAAAAGGGTTTGCAAGTCCAAGTGCACTTAGAAGAAAAAAATGTTAGGACTATAGTGTGGTAGGAAGTTGTTTTGGAGAATGTTACCGCTGATTCGTTGTCTTCATAGTTTGTGGGTAGCCGATCAAAGGAAGAAAAGATGGCGAGAAAGAAAGGTGCATCTAGCCTACACCAAGAGATCACTTTCACCGACTCCTTCAAGAAGAAGCCATCCCCATGTGGAGCCACTATTGAAGCCCCCTATGAAATTTTTGACAAGAAAATAGGGGGCTGTGGCAGTTTTTGAGCCTTCAAGGAATGCATTTCCTTGTAAAACACATCATCCTTGAAGCCTCTTTGTGCCTTTGTCCCTTGTCAAAATCCTCCGCTAATTTCCATCATAAAGCCTCTTTGTGAAGAAATTCCTAAAGGCCTCATTATTTCCCTTCATTTCCACCTCCACTTAACTTTCTTTTTCTTTTCCTTTGTCTCCCTCTCTTCTGGCCTACTTACCCCCTTAATCTCCCCAAAACTCCCTTAAAATTCTTCCCCTAACCTTTATGGCCATTTTCCTCCCTTACCTTATCGTTCCCTCTCGTCTTCTAAATTCCATTTAAATGGGCCAAAACCCACTTCCCGACCTTATTATAAGGCCTAGCCCTTTTCCGCCACCCCCCCCCTTTCAAACCACTTTCCCCCCCCATATGCCCCAGCAAAATGGGACCAAGCGCTTAAGTCCTGAAGCGCTAATCGCAATCTAAGACCGGTGCGGGTGAAATTTCCTTTGTAATGTCAAAACTCCGATGCGATTTTTTATAACGTTAAGTTCAAGGAGGAATTTAATTGTTTATTCCTTCCGCGGAGATCGTATGGTGGAGTGCCAATCGCTGTGCCCCCGCCCAATCGCAATCAAGCAAATTTCATGTGCGCCTCCGATCCGACCATCACACCGTTGCGATGCGATTAACGCCCGTAATCCCTTCCTCCGATACCCGATCATACTCGTCTTCTCATTCAATCCGTCCATTCAACCCGCGCGATCCGACGCGCGTCATCGTTCCAATCTCAAATCCCTCCGATCGCAATCGCAAGTCCCCGTCTCCTCCATCCTCCGATTGCGAACCCCCCATTGCATTATCCACCGTTCATTCCCTCCCGCATCAACCCGTGCTATCGCTCATTCTCGTCTTCACTCCCAATCGCAATCGGAACTTGTTGAATATGCTGCATTGCCTCCACTTCCGATTTGCGATTGCGATTTGCTGGTCCCAATTTTGTACGATCATTCCCGCTGCTTATTCATTTTTTTTCATCACATTTTTGTATTTCCGTTAATCTTAACCCTTTTATTTCACATTTGGATCACCTCCGCTGCGGTGACCGGTCCCACTCTATAGTCAGCTCATCGCATTCATGTATTTCTTGTATTTCCCCAATGTTTAATCTTTTGGGTTTCTACACTTATAACCATTCTCTCCAATTCTCTATTCATTATTTTCTACTCTCGACCGTTCCACCACTATCCTCCGCCTCCGCCGTAATTTCTTCACCACCACCGCCCCGAGTGTTGTAAGAAGTTGTTTCCATTGCAAAAAATGCCATTAAAGAGGGGTTTTCAAAGAAATGCAAGTGATACAAGAGATGGATTTAAAGGGATTTCAGCCCGTAATTGGAGATTTAAAGCGCTTAACTCATATTCAAAGGATTAAGGTTCAAACTTGAAGACTAATGAGCGCACCGCAAGTCGTCTGGTAACCGTACTCCTGCCCAATGTACAGTATCGTGTTTTCTCCACGTACACCTTCCCGCGTAGTCTCCATACCTCCCAGCCTACAAAAGCACTGCACCGACAGAGCTCATTAAAGACCGTTCCGAGCAGCAAAAGAATGGAGATAAGTGGAGAAGCCCGCAGATTTAAACCGTTTAACCAGATCCAAAAGGCAAGCCGCAGCCCCGCATACCGAGAGGATTACAAGGATCATATCGTAGGGTCAAACGACCTCGACAGAGATCTCTCCGAACCGCCTCAAAGTACCGAGCAACAAGGTGACAGCTGCTATTGCTAAAGAGGGTGTGGATACCCCCCCATTGATCGTCTTTAATGAGATCATCGACTTGTCTATCTACCTCTCGCTTCTTCTCCTATAAGAATTCCCTAGAACATATTGTAAAGGCTGTTGTTTCCCCGCCGCGGAAGCCGTTAGAGGGATTCATGCCGACTGTTGTGTATCAGCCTTGGGAGGAATAGCAAGAAAGTATTTTGCATGTAATAGTTGCAGAGCAAGAAACCGGATCGTATTAGCCATTGGGCTTATCGTATGACTGGTTTTGCACTTAATGAATCAAAGTATTTCACAGATCTCGGTTCAATAGCTATGCGTCGGGTGATGTTTTTCTAACTCGTCTATTACATTTTCATATTGTTTCATGTTCTTATGGTAAGCAAAGAAGTACATAAATATGTATCCACCTGTGCGTAGTGCCCCGAAGCTCTCCGCTCTCACTTTTAATGTTTTTCGTCAGGTGTTGTCTAAGAGGACCACGTGTTTTAACTAGCAATGATGGAGCGTCTCGCCGTCGATGGTATGAACTTGGGGTTTGGTCGTTGGATGCTTTTGTTAGATTTATCTCCGTTCTTTTCCTTGGAACATAAAGCACACGAGAGTTAAAATGACCTCTTCCGGTCCGATCTATAAGTAGCCCTTTTGTCCCTCTTGAGTCGTCTTTGATGCAGGCCCAAGGTGTCCGAGTTGGGCGGACCTCCGGCCCCACCCATACGTAACGATGCCGTTTTTTCACTTTTCTCTTAATGTTCCATCCTAGATCTTCGCTTAAAAGATCCTTTTAGTAGAGTGATTTGCTCTGTGCCTTTGCCAGGATGTAAGTACTTCTTCATGACCACAATGAAATGGATACATGCCATTAGCTCATCCTCTTGGCTAAACACTGCGATGATGTTTTCCTTTCTTCCTATTGCTTTCCTGTACCACGATTCTCCTAGCCAACCCAAAGAATTAAATCAAATGAAAATCTTTTTTTAAAACCCCCTTGTGCTTCATAACTAGCCTAATATCTCGTTTTCGGGTTTTGTAGATATATCATTTTCATTTTAATTGGAGAGATTCCCTCTGTCCGGGAGGGTTGATCTAGGACCCTGTATGTGTTCGGTGTTGTCTTATCTTTGGTGTTTCCAATTCTGCTGCCAAAACATAGGAACCTCAATGAGTTAAACCTCCTCAACTGTAAATGGTAGCAAACAAAAGTTCACCATGGACTTGTGTTGCCTTTTCGCATCGTAGTACAGTTCCAAGTTCGGCATAACTTCAATAAATCGTTTCCAAACGAAGAGGGCTATTCGTAGAAGTGACATTTAAAAAATGATGGCGTGTTCAACATTATCATAAGAATGACCTAGATCAAAAAATACCACATCAATTACTTGTATTTATTGTATAGATAATGATGATTTTGAACACTTGCAGCGGTGAAACCTCTTGCATCATGATGCAATACAACTTGTCAAACTGTGGTCAGGTTGCATATTTTTGCTTGTGCGCTGGACTCAAAGTTCATAATGTCACATTTTGTAAGTTCTTTACAGCTTCATAATTCAATATTAAGCTTGTTCATGATTATTATCTTGGTTTTTTTGTATGTGTTTTTTCATCTATTTGATTGTAAGCAATTTCACATGCTCTCGTTGTTCACTATGATTTCTTCCCATTACCACCCTCTGTGATGAATCAGTTTTGGTTGTTACATAGATTACTTTATTGTTACTAATATGATTTTCCTTCCATTTATGATTTTCAGTGGTTAAGACTTTCATGTGCTGTTTAATTCCCAAAGTTGGTGATGAGCTTTGCCCCCTGGGATTATTGGGGGCTTTCTCGATATTTTCTCCTCATGTCATTCGCATCACCTCATTGTTTGAGCATGCCAATTTTCTACCACTTGCACTAACGGGTACAGTGCTATCTCTCCGAGTGGTGCTACATTTCAAATGCCTATTTTTTATGAGAGTTTAGGGTTTCTCTAACATAGCTTCGGTAACCGATTCCGCGTTTTCCTCGCTTGAATATCGTCACATAATACTCATGGTTTGATTGATGAGCATGTTTCAATGGTTATTGATTCATAAGAAACCACTCATATATTCACTGAGATATTTTAAGTTTTCTCTAAGCCTTTTACCGTTTTCTAGGTGGCTATGGACCATCAATACTGTGCTTCTGTAGTAGGAATTTTTTTGGGACAGAAGAGTGACGGAGGATATCCTGTTTGGAGGACCAGCAAATGGGCACGAGAGGTCAAGTAATTTAAATTAAAAATATGCAACCTCTAGCATGGCAACCCTTTAAGGTTTTGTAGACATTGTTTAAACATTGTTTTTTAGCCGTCTTAATATAGTCATGATTTCTTTCTCTTTTATTATATTAATGCAAATATATAGTTTGGTCTCATTAAAGCTGAGGATTGTGGTTGTATTTCTCTTTTGGTTTTTTTTCTCTTAATGCTCCCGTGTTGCCAAAAGTTGCAATAGTTTAGTTTGCTCCGTTACAACTTAAAAGTATAGCAATGGGAGTCATAAGCAGGTTCAGCGAATATGAAGATCTTGTAATTCTATATTCAGATAAGAGAAGATGGCCTCTGCCAGTAGTATGACAACAATTTCCACATCTACCTCATTGGCAAATAAATGAAAGGAAGAAGTTGGGTGCAATGTTACGAATTATGCGTACAATTGTCTTCTTCGCATTTTTCACCCATTTCCTTTAATTGCTCGCGTAAGAGGGACTCGAGATTACGATTGAGAGAGAAGGTAGTTAATACAAGAGCAGGAAAAGGAGTTGTACTACCAAGGATGGCTCAAAGGATAAAAATTATAATGAGAAAAATTACATGTTTAGTTGAAGGCTGTACTCAGTCATGGAAATCCTCACTGCTTCGTGGATCTTTCCTTGTCCACTTATATTCAATTTTAATGTGTTATTTTAATTTTCATGGAGGCTGGTTTTGGCATATGGTCCGGCATTCAATTGCACACTTACCGAAAGCATTTTCAATTTGTCTCATGTGCGGTGTGAACAAACTTACCGATCTTGTTGAGCCACCCTGGGGCGAGAAAATGTTGTCTTGGAGACTGCCATGGTTCTCCAAAAAATAGTTAATGATGGTGTGATGTGATAATGATAATTTTGTAGATAAAAGTTTTGGTTTTCTTTTATTGCTTTATTGCCCTCTCCTTCTTAAATGTCTTAGATTTTGTAGGCATAATTTTGAAAACTCAAAGGTGAAAGGAAAAATATTTGTTACCAAGTGGTCTACTGGCCGATGGACTAGCCACATTAGAGTAATGCATAAATCTTTTCACAACAATAAAAAGGAAAGGTTATGGCCGAGTAAAATTTTATTTTTATTGACACAGTAATGAAATGTATCTCAATGTTATGGTTTTGGCCTTTTATTGTTTTAATTAGAGGACCAAATAAAAATATTTGAAGTAAGTTAAAGGCAAATATGCAAAGACAACAGATTTAGCTGGGATGGAACCACAAACACTGTTGTTCTTGCACATGCTGGAATATTTATAATCTTAACAATGAATGAGAATAAATCTCCCTTCCTCTTAACAATACGTAGAAATAAAATTTATTTAACAAGAGACAGTAGTTTCAATACTTTGAAAACAACCTATTCCTTCAACTCAAAAAAATATTACACTTCTTCCCCTATTGAGAGGGATTATAAATTATGACCCATACAAATGCAAGCAGCATGGAAACTAACTCACCGTTCGTTCAAAACAAACATACTCGTCTCTAAAACACCTACCGTGTTTTTACTGACCGCCGTGCATACACACTTAAAATGCTACACTCAAATTTCTTTCTCACTTTTACACATCGTTGTGTAATAAAAAATTTACGCATCGTTCATAAAAAACAACGTCGTTTTTTTGTCCTTTATTTTTATATGTCGAACATATAAAACACATTATAATAAACCCTCTTTTAAAAAAATAAAATTGAAACTAAATTCTATGGCCCACCTTCATTTCGCATTGATATATATATAACATATGTTTAAAACATATGTATATATTAAAGCATACATAAAATTAAACTATCAAAACATTAAAGAACCTCTTCGTCGTACTTCTCAAAAGTCCGAATAGATTGAATTTCAAACCAAATTCGTTGCCCAAAATGGGATGCCGACGTCTTCCTAATTTTGTAGCGAGAATTTCCTCAATCCAATGTGCCTTATATAAAATTCGTGTCCCGTTTTCTTGTGTTTTTGCATTCCTTCAATTTCATACGACCCAATATTAATGCTTCCACGTGTCCTCCTTTTGAATTCTATAAAACCGGGGGGTAAATTTGGTTGTTTCATTTCGGTTGGTGAATTGCGTTAATGTTGGTTGTTGTGTTTAAATACAATCCCGTATAGAAATATGGCCGCGCCGTTCACAAAAAAAACTGCTACAGGAATTTTAACGTCGAATTAAATTTCGGGATGGTGTGCAAGCAACCTCCAAAGAAATTTGTTGTTGCATCCGTCTCGTTGGTGCCAGCGCTGAAGTTAAAATTCACCAAAGACGGTGGTTTAATAAGTGAGGGTAAAGGTAACTTTTTTGCTCAGTAATCGTGATTAAGATCATCTATTCATTTTTAGGGTCTTATGGTGTTTGGTTTTTTAGTTTTTGGTTGGGCTTATTGAGTTTAAGATAGTTTTTGAGTGAAAAAATTGCTATCATCGGCATTAAAAATTTGGTTCTTTTTGTTAAAATTTATGAGCTCGTTAGGAAATACAAACCGAAAATGGTTGTATCTTAATTATTTAAAATAAATTTGAAATGAAAACCTTTATTTAAAGTTGTTGCAAGAAAGTAAACCCCGCGTTCAAATTATTAGGGGCATTGACAAGACAATAAAGGCCCTTTGTTTTAACTCAAAATTTTTTTTCAAAGGAGGTAAACGCTTTGCCTTTATAGCAGGTTGGTTTTCCTTTTTGTTGATGGTTTTGGTGTATCTAATTGAATTAGTTGCCTAAGGTATTTTTGGTTGCAAACCTTTTCATTTTTCATACAAACATTGGCCTTGTGGAATACATTTTGATTGTGTGGTCTTGTTATATCTACAACATTTGTAGTTGTTTAGTCTTATGGCCGAGGTGCACTTTTATTATGGAAATAGTTGATGCAATATTGTCATTTAATCCTTATTGCAGGGTAGCATGTTGAGAAGTTTCTTGTGAAACATTTGGTATTCAAAATGACACTTGATCCTATACATCATCATGCACTTGACTTCAAAATTCATCTTCAAATTGTGCCAGACAATTCTTGCAAAATTTCAAATATTTATATGAGCTTTTAAACCATCAATTTTTTCATGTATTGGATGCTGAAATGAGAAAAGACTTTGCCTTGAAACCACCAGAATAATTTCCACAGAAACACACTTCCAAGACATGATTTAGAAGTAGAACATATGTACTTTATGAAGCATAGAAAGATATCCTTGATACATTGTTGCTGTTTAAGTTAGGGTTATTTTTTGGGGAAAATAACTCCTTATTCCTAGAATAGTGATCTTCAATACAAGTAAATGCCGCAGAAGAGAGATCATCAGGACATAAACCTATTAACAAAAGTGAACAGGAATGATTATTAATTATGGCATACCAAGTTGTCGATGATTTAACTATTTTTCTTTAACATGTAAAAATGTTAAATTCCAAACTTACATCATCATGGTTTGGCACTCTGCAGAGCTTGACTAAGCTTGTCCACCATGCTCAGCACTATCATGGTCTTCATACTCCATAAACAACGTTTCAAATAATAATAAAATTCTATAAGAAAACTGCACCTCCATGCTATCAAAGCCCTTGTGAGACAAAGTCAAAATTGCATTACACAATCTGACATATAAGAATCTCCTATATCCCAGTGGTATGTATCCAAATTCTTATAATAGTGTCTTCAAGGCTTATGTTGACATTGCCAATGAGATATTTAAGCAATGAAAGATGGAGCCTTTTTCATTGTTGTATATGTCATAATCTTTTATTAATATAAAGATTTATGGTTTTGTCTTTCTGAAAATGAAATGTAAAAATAATTTATTGTGGTCAATTGAAAAGTTTTTTTTTTTAAGCTTTTCATTATGGAAGGGCTAAGCATATATATATGCCCTCTAGTTGAAATTTGGACCTGCCCTTCAAATTTGATCACCGTGTGGACCTTAACAAACAATAAACTGATGCCCCTGGGTCACAAGTTATATAAAACATATACAAAAACTCTTGTCAAAACTTCAAATCTAACCCTTTAGCCGTGGGTATTTCATCACTTAATTGATCATTTTACCATGTACCTTCTTCTAGAGGAATATTCTTCCACTTGATTAGGTAATGCGATAATGGTTATATGTCAAAGAGATACATAATGTTTATCTATAACTTTTTTGTGGGTTCAAGAATCCAATCCCTTTCATTCTTCATCTAACTTTGGAAGTTCTATTTACATTGGTATATTTTTTCTCAAAACCTTTTTTAGGCAAAGATACATGAAAAACCTTATGAATGCAAGAAGAAGGAAAATATAACTTATACCATCAGGCAATCTTATGAATAATTATTTAGGGCCATAACATTTTTTAGCTAATTCTTTATTCTTCTTTCGAATGAAGATTGCTTATAATGCTATAATCTAAAAAATACCCAATTACCCTCCTCAAATTATCTTTCACTTAACAGCACCCTCGTTGTTTTGTCATGTTTCATGTCATTTGAAGGTTTTCCATAATTTTCAAAGTTTCCTTAGTATTTTCCATATGTGACTCTCGTTTCCTATACTTTGACTTAATCTTGCAAAAAGTATGAGATACTAGAGTTTGATATCCATAAAGGGCCTTAAATGGGGAAATTTTAGTAGATGTGATAGAAGGGGTAGTTCATATTACCATTCTTTCCTTGACAAACCCATCATCCATTAAGATTTATTTTCAGAGGCAATATCAGAGATAACCTTAAAAACATTTGTTAACTATTTTTGTTTGACCATTTGATTGTGTTTGATATGTAGAAATCATGGCAGTCAGTGTTTCTCCACTCACATTAAATAATTATTTCCAAAAGTTTCTTTACTATTAATTTAGGAAAAACCATGAAGACTATGAATTTCTTTCACAGACACTTCGCCACTTGGCTTGTTGTTTATGTACTTTGAGCTCTACAAAAAAATCTACAAAATTGTCTATATAAATGACCACAAAATGTACGACTTTATATTTCAAGAACTCCGTAATAAAGTCTATTTATATATCTTCTAGTCTTTGAATCGTATGTGAATGTTTGAAGTAACCCCAGAGATTTTACTTATCTCTCTTTATTTATTATAAACCTGACCTTCTCTTACAAAATTCTTGAATATCTTTTCTTCATTCCTTCCAAAATATATTTTTTGATCCGAGATGTTTTAAGGAACCCCTGCGTCCTACCATCGTAGAGACATGTGGGACTCCTTAATATTTAATATTCAAATATGTCATAAGTGTATAAAAATATTCTACATTTGGTAACTAAAGTATATCTCTTTCACTCCCAATGTCTAGAGTTCATCCCATCCTTTATAAATTTTAGTTTTGTTTAGTACTATTGTCATTTTTCCATTATGGCAAGCTTTCTAGGCACCTAGGAATAGAAAATGTAATTGGATATAAATTTTAGGCCTCTCTATTTTAGAAAGAGCATCATGTACTAAATTTTCCTTACCTTTTGCAGTTATCTCAAAATTAAATCCTCGTATTTTTTCTCCTCATTTTTGTTAATCTTCTAATGAAAATCATATAGCTTCAAAAAATAATTTATGCTATCATGGTATATCTCGACTTTAAAGTACCTCCCCATTGATATACTACTCCCATTTTTTATTGTAAGTGTATACATTTCTTCCATTTATTTTTCATACGTAGATTTCACCAAATATTTTCTTTGAATTTTCTTCAAAAGCCAATGATATCCCTTATTGTGTTAATGTTACGTAAATTCCTTGTCCTAGTGCCTCACACTCTACTATGAATAAGTCATCAAAAGTAGGTGCAACCGATGTTGGTGTAGAAGACATGGCATCCATTAAAAGAGAGAATGCCGCAGTAGCTCATCATTCTCCATATAAATGATATTTTCTTCAAGAGATATGTGAGTGACTTGAAATGCATGCACAATTATTAAAATTATCAATAATATCATGTAAGTCTAAAAAATCTTCTAAGAACCTTGATTTTCTTAAGAATAGGTCATTTTGTAATAGCTTGCATCTTTTGAGGCTCCAACTTCACTTCTTCCTTTAAAAAACATGAACCAAATACTGAATTTATTTCCCAAAAGCACATTTTGGATATTTTTACATAAAAATGATTGTTCTCAATAGTTTAAATAACTTTTCCACATGTTTAGTGTGGTATTCCCATGATTATTATAAATATGTGTATTATCGTAAAACCAACACAAATTTTATAAGATGGGATCAAACAAAATTGTTCTTAAGTCGAGCTCCGCCGTACTCAAACGCGCGCTAAACCATAATTCAAACCACCCGCGTTCAAAATAGCCTGGCCATTGGCCGACAATTTTGTGACGCGAAAACCAATTGAATTCCGCCCTAATATTTTTCGGTCCGAAGTTGGGCTGGCATACAAAGGAGAGTCATGACGTGAATTTCTTATCAAATTCGCCTAATCTTTTTCGAATCTTAGATTTCAATCGCGCAGCTACCAAATAAAGACATCCGCCTTCCAATCAATTTCGCCTTGTGTCCTCGAATCGACGCTCGTTCCCGAATGCGGTGGCATTCGATGGCGTTTAAGGTGGATGGGACATGGATGTGGCGATTTCATATCAATCGCATTAAGTTTTAACGATGTTCAATTAAGTTCCAAGGTTTTCAACATCAAATCACATTAAGTTTTAACATCGTTTCAAGATCGACCTCCACCTTCGTTAGCGATTCCACATGCTCCATGATCTTACCATCCGCTCTCATTAATGATCGCAGATTAATTATGATGGGCGTCCTTCTTTGATCGTACTGCGCCGGTCGATAAAATGGCATTTCGCTATGGTTTTTCGCACGAGCCGATTGTTGGGTTACACCGCCCGCTCAATGTGACGAGAAGGAGAAGTGGCCACCGAATGTCGCTAGACCTTGCTACATATCTTCATTTCTCTCGCTCCGGTCCTCGTCTCGTCTTCCCTCTCGTTTCTTGGAATTCTCGCTTCTTCACTTCTCTGTGCCCACCGCCGAGATCGACCCATGCCTTGCCCGCGTCAAAGGATGCGCGTTCTGCTGTGGGGAGCACCTAGAGGTCAACCCCTGCGTGCTCCCTCTAGCCCCTCAACCGAGTCGTCTTCCCAGTCTAGTGATTATCACGCAGGTCGCTATCCAGATACTAGAAGTGGGTGGGGTCAGATTCTAGGATCTGGCCACCGTATGGGCTCCCCTGCTCCTCATTTCCCCAGCGCTTCACCTTCTCCCATGACGCGCATTGCGATTTTTTCCTTTAATTGCTCTCTGAACCGCCCACAAATCATAGCTTCAATTACTGTGGTTTTCCGTGAGGAGGCCCAAATGGAAGAACAATGCACCTGTCCAGCGGGTTTGAGCTCAGAAAAAGCCGGCCAGCATTCGGGCCTTCAGGAGGGGAGCAGTGGCATGAATGTGGAGGTAGCACCTAGCGATCCTGGACCTTCCGAAGGATGGTGCCGAATCGTTGAGGAGCCGGAGGAGTAGTTTGGTTAATTTTTTTTTCTTGCTTCGCGGCCCACTTAATTGGGCTGCTTTTAGATTATATTACCGTGCTGGACCTCTGTAATATTTTTGAATTTTGTAAACGTTCAAGACTGGTTTCCCCGTATGAGGGCAGTCTTCTTAATTTTTTGATTTTTTGATGACAAATTTGCCATGAGTCTGGGCAATGTTTTTGACTTCGGTGTAATTTTATTCCCACTGTTAATAGATTAACTTTACTTAGAAAAACAAATGTTGCCCTGTTTCTATTTTAAACCTGTTTTTTGAAATACAGAGCCATGTTTATATGATTGTTTATAGTCGAAGCGCTGCGGGGTGGTTTATTATATTAATATTTCACGGTCGAATTATGTTCATAACAATTGGAAAAAAAAAATGTTGCCCTGTTTTCTCTATCATGGATGCTTTTTGTGTGAGGCGTATATCAACAGTACATGTCTCTGCACATTTCCTGTATCCGCTTTATGATACTATTTTATGTGTTGACAGGTTATCATCCTGCCTTCAAAATTAGCGATGTTGGTTTATTGATATGGTCTGATGGTATTTTTATATTTTGGACATATCACACTCCTCACATGATTAGCGTTTTTCTCTGTTCAAGGATTTTGGGTACTTTAATTTGTATTTGGAACAATGGACGTCGGTACTCTATATGTTGCTTTACTATTCTACATACTGCTATTTCACTTTCTTATAGATGCCTCGGGCATATTTGGATGCTTTCTCAGATTGTCAATAATCTCCATGTGGACCGTTACTGGGTTTTATATCAAGTCCCTGTATGTGACATGAGGTATTTTTCTATCACTGTCTGGGGTGGGACTTCCACTTTTCTGGATGGATATTTGGGTTCCAATCTTCAGATGTGAAAATGTAATGACTTCATGGACTGTTTTACTTCATATAATATATTCAAAACATCGTTTTTTCTCTTGTAAAAAAAAAAAATGATTAATGTTTATCACTCTCCCTTCAAAACTAGCGATGCTGGTCTATGTTGCTGGTTTATTGATATGGTCTGATGGTCTTTTTATATTTTGGACATATCACACTCCTCACATGATTAGCGTTTTCTCTGTTCAAGGATTTTGGGTACTTTAATTTGTATTTGGAACAATGGACGTCGGTACTCTATCTGTTGCTTTACTATTATACATACTGCTATTTCACTTTCTTATAGATGCCTCGGGCATATTTGGATGCTTTCTCAGATTGTCGATAATCTCCATGTGGGCCGTTACTGGGTTTTATATCAAGTCCCTGTATGTGACATGGGGTATTTTTCTATCACTGTCTGGGGTGGGACTTCCACTTTTCTGGATGTATATTTGGGTTCCAATCTTGAGATGTGAAAATGTAATGATTTCATGGACTGTTTTACTTCATATAATATATTCAAAACAACGTTTTTTCTCTTGTGAAAAAAAAATGATTAATGTTTATCACTCTGCCTTCAAAACTAACGATGTTGGTCTATGTTGCTGGTTTATTGATATGGTCTGATGGTCTTTTTATATTTTGGACATATCACACTCCTCACATGATTAGCGTTTTTCTCTATTCGAGGGTTTTGGGTACTTTAATTTGTATTTGGAACAATGGACGTCGGTACTCTATCTGTTACTTTACTATTCTACATACTGCTATTTCACTTTCTTATAGATGCCTCGGGCATATTTGGATGCTTTCTCAGATTTGTAGATAATCTCCATGTGGACCGTTACTGGGTTTTATATCATGTCCTTGTATGTGACATGGGGTATTTTTCTATCATTGTCTGGGGTGGGACTTCCACTTTTATGGATGGATATTTGGGTTCCAATCTTCAGATGTGAAAATGTAATGACTTCATGGACTGTTTTACTTCATATAATATATTCAAAACAATGATTTTTCTCTTGTGAAAAAAAAATGATTAATGTTTATCACTCTGCCTTCAAAACTAGCGATGCTGGTTTATTGATATGGTCTGATGGTCTTTTTATATTTTGGACATATCACACTCCTCACATCATTAGAGTTTTTCTCTGTTCAAGGATTTTGGGTACTTTAATTTATATTTGGAACAATGGAAATCGGTACTCTATCTATTGCTTTACTATTCTACATACTGCTATTTCACTTTCTTATAGATGCCTCGGGCATATTTGGATGCTTTCTCAGATTGTCGATAATCTCCATGTGGACCGTTACTGGGTTTTATCTCAAGTCCCTGTATGTGACATGGGGTATTTTTCTATCACTGTCTGGGGTGGGACTTCCACTTTTCTGGATGTATATTTGGGTTCCAATCTTCAGATGTGAAAATGTAATGATTTCATGGACTGTTTTACTTCATATAATATATTCAAAACATCGTTTTTTCTCTTGTGAAAAAAAATTGATTAATGTTTATCACTCTGCCTTCAAAACTAGCGATGCTGGTCTATGTTGCTGGTTTATTGATATGGTCTGATGGTCTTTTTATATTTTCGACATATCACACTCCTCACATGATTAGCGTTTTTCTCTGTTCAAGGATTTTGGGTACTTTAATTTGTATTTGGAACAATGGACGTCGATACTCTATATGTTGCTTTACTATTCTACATACTGCTATTTCACTTTCTTATAGATGCCTCGGGCATATTTGGATGCTTTCTCAGATTGTCGATAATCTCCATGTGGATCGTTACTGGGTTTTATATCATGTCCCTGTATGTGACATGGGGTATTTTTCTATCATTGTCTGGTGTGGGACTTCCACTTTTCTGGATGGATATTTGGGTTCCAATCTTCAGATGTGAAAATGTAATGACTTCATGGACTGTTTTACTTCATATAATATATTCAAAACATCGTTTTTTCTCTTGTGAAAAAAAAAAATGATTGTTTATATTCGAAGCGCTGCAGGGTGGTTTATTATATTAATATTTCACAATCATTGGAACGCCCACAATTCATAAAAAATATTGGAGATTTACTGTCCTATTTTAAAGTTTCATTTTTGTTTTTAAATTGAACCCGCTGTCAGTACACCGATGCCTTGTAAGTGTCAGAATTGTGACAGCTTAAAAACGTCAGAAGAGCGACAATATAAAAACGTCGGACCACATTTCGTCGGAATTGCGACAGTTTACAAACATCGGAAGAGCGACGTTGAAAATGTCGGACCACATTTTGTCGGAATTGCGACAGTTTACAAACGTCAAAAGAGTGACGTTCAAAACTCCGGACCACATTTCGTTAGAATTGCGACAGTTTACAAATGTCGGAAGAGCGACGTTCAAAACGTCGGACCACATTTCTTCGGAAGTGTGACAGTTTACAAACGTCGAAAGCGCGACGGTTTGGGAAATGTCGGAAAATTGAAGCCTGTTTGGAAGCGACAGAAAAATTGTCGGTAGTGTGACACTTTTTAAGTGCGTCGAAATTGCGACGGGATGGCAAACCAAGTTTTTCCCGTCCTCAAACTGTCACTCTTGCGACGACTATGTGTCGAAATAGCGACGAATTGGTCGTCGGAAATTGGGCAAAATTTACTAGTGAAATTATAGTGAAAATTCCAGGATGACCTATTTGAAGAAGTGAAACCCTAGAATCCAAAGCTCTGATACCAAATGTTATAAAACTAGCTCACAAAATAGAAGAAAATATAGATCAACAACTTAAAAATTATCCACTTCAATGGGTAAAACTCATTTACATTACATAAATGAACAATTCTTGGATGATTCAAATGAAAAAACCTCTTTTATATATATAAGAGTCTAAGGGGTCACAATATAATCAAAGCCTACATAATAATAATAATGTAAGGGAAAAACAACAACAATAGTGGGCCTCTATGGGGCACAATAATAACAATATGGGGACTACATAGGCACAACAATAACAATAAGGGGGCTACACTAACAATAATAATAAGGGGCTACACTAGTATTATAGGGACCTAACATGTATAAAGTAACATTCAAAAATAAACTACAGAGATAAAAAAATGCATAAGTAGTAATGGTACAAGAGGGATATTGAGCACCTAGGGTGAGCCATAAACCAAGGAAGTTCATAACCCTTAGGGAAAATAACACTAAGAATTGAAACTATAGATGACTTTCATTCACTGAATAATTTCTTGTACATGGCCAAAAATTGCACAACTTCGAAGTCTAAACCTCCTAATGATCTAAGTTGTTATTCTATTGCTTCTATTTGTTCTAATGGGATACTTTATACCTCTATTTATACAAAATGGGGAGGAGGAAACCTCTTTGAAGGGAGGATTTATTTCCCTCCAAAATCTCTAAAACATTGGAGCATGTTTCCTAGGTCACCACATAACAACAGGAAGGAGTATTTACTATCCTCAACTAGTCAAGTTGGAAGTTCTTTTTAGTAGGGAGATAGCCCCATGAGTATCTATGGTTTGGTCTCCTTGAAATATATGCAAAATCCCCTTAATATCCTACAAAATAATCATGTTAGTCACATAAATCATGAAAATTCTCCTTGACCCTCTTAAGAGCTCATTAAGCTAGGAAAGTGTTATCAAGTGAAAAAGGAAGGTTTAATGTAGCCTTATGTGCACAAGAGTGGTTATATGGGCCTTATGTTTACCTATTTGGGAGGCATATCAATATGCTTTAAGACCTTCCTAAAAAAATATTTCTTGAGCCTATGGTGTGTATTTAAGAACCTTGAATATCCAAGCTTCTATAGGAGAAGTGTCTAATTCCAATAAGACCTTATATTTTAGTTGATAATTTTTACATAATTATAAGAAATATTGGTACCATAAAAATTAAATTTTCCATGTAAATTTTCTACGCCATTAGGGTCCTCCTGTAGCTATTTAATTATCTTACATATATTCTAACCTTGTTTCCATTCTATTCTTTCTTCTTCCACCTAGTTAGATTGTGGAATGGAAATAGTGCACAGTAAACAATTTGTATCATCCTCTTTCCTTGAGAGTGCATCTTCCACAATATTTTGTTTTCACTTTTTGTAGATAATTTAAAAGTCATAACCCAACATATTTGTGATTCATTTTTGTTTCTCTTCTGAATATGGTCTTTCCTCCAAGCTACACTTTAGAGTATCATGATCTATTTTTACTTTGAAGTGTCTTCCTATTAGTTATGGACAACATTTCCTAACTACATGTAATATGGCCAACATTTATTTTTCATAGATGAGTTTCAGTAAGTTCTTTCCTTTAATTTCACTACTTTCAAAGGAAAGAGGGCCCTCCTTCTCGCATCAAAGTTACACCAATGTCATGTCTTGAGGAATCATACTCCACAATGAATACTTTTGTGAAGTCATGTTTTTCCAAGTGATGGGAATCATACACATCTCATATTTAATTTATTTAAACACTTTGGTTGATTCTTTAGTCCAAGAAAATGCTTCCTTATTCAATAAAGTTGTTGGAGGTGTTGCTATTTGGAAATAATTCTTAAAAAATTGTGATAATATATTTTAAATCCTAAGCATCCCTTGAGTTTCTTCAAGGTATTGGGGAGTGGTCATTCCCTCATATATTTGATTTTTTTATGATCCTCCTTGACACCATCATGTGATACAATATGACCCAAATATTTTACTTATTGAACCCTAAAGGCACACATGTAAGGATTTTCATATAGTTGTTCCTCTTCCGGTAGTGTCAAAACCCTGCCAACATATCGTACATGCTCTTCCTATACTTTTTTGTAAATTAATATGTCATAAAAAAATAGCACAAGTTTTATGAGGAAGGGTTCAAAGATAAATTTCATCAAGTTTTGAAATGTTGAAGGTGAATTTGTAATTCCAAATGGCATAACCAAAAACTCATAATGACCTTCATGTGTTCTAAAGGTTTTTTGGGGAATTTGATCATGCTCATTCTAATTTGATGATACCCAGAATGAAGATTCAACTTAGAAAATAAAATTTCTTGATGAAATTCATCTAACAATTCATTAATGAAATGAATATGAAACTTATCTTAGATTTCCTTTTGCTGAGTTTTCTATAGTCTAGAGACATATGCCACGAACCATCATTTTTTATAACCATCACCACTGGTGAAGAGAAAGCACTCTAGATAGGTTGAATAATGCCCATCTCTAAAATTTCTTGAATAATATGTTCAATATCACTCTTTTGAGCATGTGGACATCTGTAAGGATTAATGCTATGTGGTACACTTCCATATTGAAAATGAACAACATGGTCATAATCTTGGATAGGTGGAGGACCCTTAGGAATTTCTCAAAATACCTTAACGTGATTGTTGATGACTTTTTGAAGATCCACTGGAGTAGAGGGTAAATATATTTGAACGTATAATGAACACAATTTCAAAAATACACATTTTTGTTCTTTTTTTAGTAATTTTTTCATGTTGTTAGAGATTATTACTTCATTGGGTTTCTCTTGGATACAACTAAGCTCAATTTATTTTCCTTCTAAGAACAATATTATGAAAAAATCTTAGAAAATAAGGGTCGATGTTCCCAATGATTGTAACCATTAAACCACTAACACAACATTAACACCATCCATTTAGATTTTAAACTCAGGAGACTAACCCATAAATTCTCCACCATATTCAACTTAATATTATTGAACTTCCATGAACAATTTGTGCTACCTCCATATGCAATCATCACTTGAAATTCTAGTGTTGGATATACAAAGCAAGTAAGAAGTTCTTCCAATTTGTAATTGATGAAGTTATGGGTACTACCCAAATCAATCAACATTGTTATCCTTTGGATTTTGATATATTCTTCTATATTAAGGGCTTGTGGAGTAATTATGTCGACCAATGCATGACAAGAGATTTTTGGAGTAGTATCTTCTAGCTCTAGATCTTCTGAAGTTCCACTTCTTGATCTTCTTCATATTCACAGTCTATGTAGAATAATATCTTCTCACAATATTTATTCCCTTTAATATACTTTCTATCACAATTGAAACATAGTCCCTTTTCTCTTGTTTCATCCATTTGTAGAGGAGTCAACATTGTAAATTTAACAAAGGGAGCATGATTTTTTCTACAGTTATTAGTGACCAATTTTCTAGTGGCCATGTTTTTACTTTCAACTTTCCTTTCCAAGTTGAAAGAAATCTCTAGAGATTTAGGTTCAAACAGACACACCTCATGTTGGATGATTTCCTTTAAAGTTCCCATAAATAGGTCTAGCAAGTTATCCCCTGAAATATTCATTACTCTGGGACTTAACTTTTGGAATTGTTGAATGTGCTCTATAACTGGACCTTTTTGTCAAAGATTTACCAATTGACTAAACAATGTGTTTCTCTTAATATCCCTATAATGTGCCATCATTTCCTCTGTAAAAATGGACTAAGATATAACATAATCATTTTTTATTTCACAAATTCATTGATACCATACATGTTGGTCTTGTTCTAAAAACATGAATGCAATATTTACCTTTTGTAAGGATGCCACTTAGTGTATATCAAAGTATTCCTCCATTTTAAATATCCATGTTACAGGATCATTACCAAAAAATTTCCTCATATCAATCTTCAAAATGTAGTAGTTCCGTGGTACTAACTTGAAGCCTTGATGATGTGGATCTTGGATTGAAAAATCATGATTATGGTTTTGTGATACAAAATTTTTTCTCTCCAAATGTGATGGAATACTCCCCATATGAGATTATTCTCAACAACATGCTTCTCGTTATAATCATGATTTCCTTGGATCTCCACATTCCTTTTTGGAAACCTCTCCAAGAGAATATTTTCTACGCAAATCATGGATTTTTGTGTTTGTTCCTTATTTTCATTCAGCTTATTTTCTTCTCCTTCCTTATTTTCATTCATCTTCTTTTCCATTTTTATTTTAAGCTTTTCTTGAGAACCTGAGAAATCCATATTTTTCAACATACTACTGTCCATTTCATTAACTTTCTTCTCTCATTGAGATAACCTAAATTATAAGTCTTCACTTTATTCATGAGTCAAGGATGGGACTTTTGTAGATTTAATTGGTGTAGTAGATTTCTTTGGAGGCATGTTGGAAAATAATAATATCCCTCCTCTTTATTACACCTTGTTGACGGGAAAATATGTCCGGCCAACAGTAGGGGATCTCCCCGGTAAAAAGTCCCAATTAGACTTCGAACCGTTTGGAGTAGGGATCCCGTCCGGGGTGTGGGTCCGGCTACCACTTAAATGACTTCCTCTTCGGTCTCGAACAACCTGATTGAATCTGCAAACATACACTCATTCATATGATACAGAATACATGACTGATGTATCAAAACTGATATATGACACTGTGCGTAGCAAGGTAATAAACAAAATGCATGCGCCCAAGAAATGTCGTTAGCAACACATCTATGGGGTAATGCATACAAGATAATCTGACCACCAAAGAAACAGTTCTTTAATGGCGAGAAAATCTCTTAACTTTCCGAAAGATATAACGAAATGCTAATAAAACAGTTCATTAACATTCATCATAAGAGTAAATAGCAAACTTGAGCATCATCAACACAATCACAGATAGCTATGGAGCATGAATGATACTACTAATAACACAGATTCATTAATCAAAATATATTCTGAAACTATACGCAGAATACACGCAGTGTTGTCACAGCTAAACACATCATCCAATCAAAGGGGTTTTAACAAGTATTTGTATTATATATGTCAAGAGTATGATTCTTCAATTACAATGCAATATTGCCTTTCAGTCCACACAAGAGGAGCCCTTTTACAATGTGCCCCACAGGGGTATTTATAGATTCAAGAGGCGTCCTTATGGCCTTCCGATGCTTCAACTTCCCGACGGTTCAGCTTCCCTGCGACCTTTGTCACACTTGCGACCTGCGACCAGAAAATTGCGACCTGCGACCTGGGGACAAAAAGCGACTTGCGACCCAGCGGTTAAACTATGGAGGTGGTCGCGTAATTGAAGTTTCTGGATCGTCAACTTTCTTGCCCTTGAGGAAATCTCGCCAAGTCTGGTAATCTGCTGTTATGGGATCGACAAGAGGGCTTTCCTCTTTTATTCGATGCATACATTCTAGGGCATTCGGTACCAGAGTCTCCTTCTTCTGAGAGATCAGCATTGAGAGGGAGGCAAGCTTGGTGTAGATTTGTACCGGAGTGACAAGCAACCGATTTAGGTTTTCTTGTGATGCCTCGAATTTTGGTGTGGCAGCAGCTTGTCTCACGGGTTGCAGAAAAGATTGAATTTCCTATTCTACCTGCTCCCAGCCTTTAGTCTCATTCAGTGCCCCTAATGATGGAATGTGATGAAGAGCGTTCATAGAGTCAATACCACTGATTAGGTGATTATATGCAGACATCACTTTGTCGAAATCCTTGGCCAGCTTGTCTTTGGACTGCATATTCATCCGAATTTGTACTTTGGCTTCTTGCGTATGACTCCAATCCTTCCTAGGCACATGTTCGGGAGCTTGCTGATATTGTGCTGTCCAGTTCATCATTTTGTCCAAAGCCGCCGAGGCTTCCCTGAGCTGCTCGTGCTTCTGTTTGGTTTCCTCTCGTGCCGCTACCAATGGGGCCACTATTTGTTTTAGTGTGAGCATTTCTTTGTATACTTGCCTCATGGTCATTTCCAACACATCACACTCTTTCTTGACCGCCAGTGGGACCTCGTTTACTTGGGCGGGCCTACTTTGGAGCTGTAGCATCTCACTTTATAGTCTTGATTTCTCTTGCTCTGCTGCTTTTAGCCTGTTCTGCAAAGAAATAATTTCCCTGCTCATCCTAGTGACATTTTCCTCTGTGGCCGCGGAAAAAGCGGTGCCTGCTGATGCTATCATAACAGGGTTAGTCCTTGTATCTGGGACTATGTCCTTTCCAGTGGCGACCGTAGAGATGGCGGGATGGCCTTGCGCTAAGGATTTTCTTTTCTCTTGCCGTATTTTGAAAGAGAATTGGTCAAATGTCAATCTGGTCAGGTCGAAGACTTCTTCTTCCTGCGTCCCGGGAAAATCATCAACATTGAGGGTACTTTTCGCGCCACCTGAAGGGATATCCAGGGGAGATAGGTCAATGTCATCTATTAGCTCGTCCTCCTCATCCTGTGTTTTATCCTTTTCTTTTTCCTTTTGCCGGCGCTCGGCCTCCGCCTTGTCGTGTTCCTCCTTCTTCCTGCGTTCTGCCTCTGCCTCTACTTCCTTTTCAGATTTTCTCTTTCTCTCTGCCGCGGCGGCTTGTTCTGCCTCCTTTTGACGATCGACTTTGTCGAGTTCTTCCTTAAGTGCCTTTTCTGCCGCCGCCTGTGCCTCCTTTTCCTGTCTTTCCTTTTCCTCTTCCTTTTTCTTTTTTCGCTCTGTCCTGGCATCTTTCTTACGTTTCTCTTCATCTTCCTTCATCTTCCTTTCCTCTTCCTTTTTGGCTTGGGCTTCTGCTTCCCTTTGCTGATCTGCGGTGTCAGGCCCCGTACCAGTCTGTGCTTTCTTATCTTTGGAGGAAGAAGAGCCTCCAAGCTTATGGCTTCTATCTCCTAAATTCTGGTGATCCTCTTCTTCTCGGTCAGAGTCGATCCCTGGAGCTAGATGCCTTTCTGCGTTGTACCAGTTTCTTTTTTCGTCCTCTGCCGGGCGCTCGATGTGCTGATAACTCCATCTAAAATTTTCCCTTTTACAATGCTCAGGAACTATCCTGACTGGGTCATAAGTTCGGCAATCCAGATTTCTGAAGTGATAAGTTTTTACCTCTTCCCCTTCACGCGCTACTTCTCTGGAGTCCTTGACTGTATAAGCGCCAATGGTGAGAGGTAGAGCGGGCCAAGGTTTCTTCTTCCCTTTGGAAAGGACGTTAGAGAAGCCCGAGGTCATCTGGAAACATACCTCCTGCATGAGCACCTTATCGGTAATAAACTTGGGCAGAGCATGTGGTGCTTTAAACGAGCCAAACACTCGGATGATTGTGAATTCAGCGAATGGGAACCAGTGTGCCACCTGACCTAGTGTCTCCATTGCTCGCCAAGACATGCAGGGGGTGTCTTGACCGAATAGTTTCCCATAGAGGGCGGGAATGAATATATGAGAGATTTTCTCGATGTCGGACTTGTACCTGGATTCCCAGAATACCTTGGTCTGCAAATGTATTGCCTGGGTCTGTTCGGAGTCCCAGTTATGTGGCCATCCCTCAACATGCAGCTGGGCACAGACAACATCTAATAGATACGAAGCCATATAGAATTCCGATGGCGCTCCCTCATCTGGGGCTAAAGCTGAAGCCAAATTTGTGTGCATGGAGCCCATTAATATACCAGCCCAATTGAACCGAGTGCCGTGTACTGTTACGTGTTCCATAATGGTTGCCCATGTTCCGTTGAAAGTGGTGGCATCTGAACGCCCGTATACTCTGCACAGCATGGCGGCCACCAACTTATACACTTTCCTCAGACTGGCCACCGGGTACTCCTGGTCCTTTTTGATTTTAAATTTATCTGGTTCTGCCCACCATTTTCTGATTGTATCAACCATCGGCACTTCATTTGCAGAAAACCATCTCGGGGTGAAGTTTACCTCTGGTTTGGGGAGCGAGTAGTAGACCTGTGCTTTTGAGCTCTCCAACGTTGCAAAAGCTTTACCTCCACTATCTCGGATTGCGAAATTCTTAGGATCCGTCTTTTGTATGATCCAGTCTAACATTTCCGGGCACGGAAAGATGGCGGGATGTGACCCTGCTAGGTGCAATTTGGATTTCTTAACCTTCAGATATACTTCCCGGTCCGGGAGGTCTTCTGGGAACTCCTCTTCTGGTATGGCGAACTCGCGGTATACTTCATACCACCTAAGGCTGTCCTCCTTTGCGAAGGTGCAAAGGGTGTCTCTGTATATTGGTGGAGGAGACGTTTGTATGTATGTGTCTGACTCTTCCTCCACCACCTGCCTACTTCTCCTTCGGGATACCCGGGGTGCCATATTGCTAGAGTCGGAGGGGACTGGTACCGTGTCTGCTCTAAATTCACCTGTTGCATTCAAGACAGAATCCCAGGATGAGAAAGACATGATGATAATGGCTAAATAAATTCTACACATGCAAAGTTTAATTGACTGTTCTCTGGGATTCGCTGGGTCGCTGATCCACAAAAAAGACTCACACGCGACCTCGCGACCTTGCGACTAGGTCGCAGGGTCGCAGAGTCGCTAAAAGGGAGTTTTGCGACCTTGCGACCTTGCGACCGGGTCGCTAGGTCGCAGGTCGCACTTGAGCCTGCCGGGGGGTTTCGCGCGCGCACGGTTTTGCAGATAAACTTTCCCTACAGGAAAAAATACGCGGCTTGAAAGGGTCTAAACTAACAATAAGGCGTAGCCATGAGGAATTGGGCAAGCGACGGGTGACTCTGGGGTTCATGAGAGACAAAACAATGATGAAACTCAACAGAAAAAACCCTAAATCCTCTCAGCAAGTAAATAAGACCGTGGGGGAGGCTAAATAATGGCAAGAAATGCTTAAGAAGGAAACATAGGGAGGAAAAGGCAACTTACCCGGAAGAAAACGCGCCAGTCGACCTGTCAGAGTAATTCCACGGTTTTCGCTGCGAGCTACAAATGCGACCTAGCGACCCGACCTTATATAAAAAGGTCGCACGTGCGAGTACTAAATGAGGTCGCAAGTTGTAAGTTTGTGACCTTGCGACCTCGCGACCTTAAGGTCGCTGGGTCGCAAAGGTCGCCGAGTCGCTAATTCCCTTAATACTTCATTTTGCGACCTTGCAACCTTGCGACCTTAAGGTCGCTGGGTCGCAAGGTCGCAAATTGATTGACTTCCGACTCTTGCGACCTGGCGACCTATGCGACCTTAGGGTCGCAGAGTCGCATAGGTCGCATGGGTCGCAAATCATGGATCCGCGACTTAGCGACTTGCTCTTTAAAACTTTACTTGGCTTTTTCCTTCTTTAGTTTCGAAGGGGCTCCAAAATTTTTGAAGTGTGTGTTATGATTTTATGTATTTTTGGAGGGTGTTGTAGGAGCTACAACAAATGGCGATTCACTGGATGAATTCAGAGTCTCTGCTGATGAAGGGTCGATGAGGGAGGAGGGAGGGGTCTAATACTAGCTTGTTCTTTTACCTCAGAGTTTACACCTTCCTTCCTTTGCCACCCCGCATAGTTGCCTGGCCTTTTGGCTTATTGGGTGCAGATCAACCGAATTTTAATTCCTCACACTCCAGGATCGAGAGGGTTGGGGAAACCTTGGACAACTGCAGGGTCCGGTACAATTATTTCTTTCTCATGGTGTTGCTCCGCTGCCAGCGAACCTCTCGGCTCCGGCGGAGTCACTGCCTAAGGAGTCGTGAACGTTGCTCCGCTGCCAGCGAGCCTGGTCAGTACCCCGACGGAGTCGTTACAACACCTCTCTGCGCAGGAAGCCTTTCTCAATCCTTTACCCTTTATTTGTGTGCGATTGCACTTATTTGAGAATGTGCCTGTAGCACTTATTTAGATGGGCATATTTTGCCTGGGCGGATGAGGGATCCCGACTTATTTTGCTTGCAGAGAGGTTGCTCCTAGTCTCATATGAGGACTCGGTTTTTTCCCGGATGACCTGCAATTCTCTTGAGTTAGCCCTGTTCCCTCACGATCCGGTTGCTGCTATGCAAGACCTTCTCTGCCTGCACCCTTCGAAGCCGCTAGGTGGTTCCTTATGCTTGAAGACTCTAGTAAGGCCGTGTACCATCCTTAGGTGCCCATCACAAGCGAGTTTCGACTGCCCAGTGTCTTACGGGAAGGGCCTTTTATCAGCATAGAACCTCTTCAAGGAGTGAGCCAGTTGCGGGCAGCTTAGACAAGGTTTTCTTCTAAGAGTTAGAGAAAGAGTTTGTTTGTTTTTTTTTTTTTTTTTTTACTAAAGGGGGTTAAGTAAAATAGTGTTTGAGGTCATGCCCGTTTACCGGGAGGACCTCGACTTTTCCTTCCAGAGTTTTCAATCGGAAAGTATGGGGACCCACCTTTTCTTTAACCTGAAAGGGACCTATCCATAGTGCTTGAAATTTGGCATGTTTTCCTTTTTCTTCGTGTGCTTTATCCCACTTTAGGACAAGATCTCCTACTTCAAATTTTTTATCTCCTGTAGACTTTTTATCGAACCATTTCTTGATCCGACTCTGGTGGATGGCGAATTTCTCCCGGGTTTTCTGCCTTTCCTCTTCTAGTTTCAGCAGGGTGTCAATGCGGGTTTGTAAGGTAGGGCAAGGGGTACCATGACACTCTTGAGACAACTGTAAAGCAGGAAGAGACAAATTGGGTGGGAGGACGGCTTCTTTCCCATACACGAGAAAATATGGTGAGGTGCCTATTGAGGACTTAGGGGTGACGCGATCAGCCCAAAGTGCATTTTGGAGAGCATTATGCCAGTTTCGTTGGTGAGACAGAAGGGTTTTTTTAATGATGCGAATCAGATTTTTATTTGTTGATTCTGCTAGACCATTTCCTTGGGGATAGTATTTTGCAGAGTGTTTAAGGACGATACCATTTTCTAAAGCAAAATCATATAATTTAAAAGATGAAAAATATGTTGCATTATCAAAAACCAAGGAGGTCGGAACGCCAAACCTGGTAATGATGGAATGAATGACAAATTGCATTACCTCCTAGTCGTTGACTTGGTGTAATGGTACTGCTTCAACCCACCTGGTGAAGTAATCAGTGGCTGTTAGGATGTACCTGTGTTGCTTAGAAGAGTGGGGTAGGATCTCGCCAATGACGTCTAGACCCCATTGTTGAAAAGGTTCTTCTACTGCTACTGACAACAAAGGAGCAGCGGGACGCGCTTCTCGGCTTGCGAATTTCTGGCATTGAATGCATTTCCGAACATATGCGTGGGCATCTCTGAAAAGGGTTGGCCAATAATAACCTGCACGCATAATTTTATGGGCAGTGGTATCCCCGGCGAAATGACCTCCTGCTGGTCCATCGTGCAGCTCGGTTAAGACTTTCTGAGCTTCATCATGTTCCAGGCAGCGTAACATGACTCCATTGGAATGTTTCTTGAAAAGCTTCCCTTGGATTAACTAGTAAGACGCAGCTTTGAGTCTGATTGCACGTTTCTGCCGGGCATCTAGATCCGAGTCCAACACACCGTGTGCCAAATATCCCGAGATATCCGAGTACCAAGAAGGGTTCTTTTCCTGAGGCATGACGTCAGTTTGGTACATATCAATTTCTTGCTCCCAATTATCTTCTTCACTCTTTTGGGAACTTGCGGCCTCTGCAGCCATTTGGCATAAACCTTGCCCTTTAACTGTGCGTGCTAGATTAAACTCTAAGTCGTACTCTTGCATACACGCAACCCAGTTCCCTCGTCTCTTGCCCAACTCTTGCTGCATGAACAGTGAGCGAACAGCTGGGTGGGGAACGTAGACTGTGACATGGTTTTTCAAGATGTACGGTCTGAAATGTTTGACCGCTTTGTATACCGCATAGGCCTGTTTCTCGATTTCAGGATAATTTAATTCAGCTCCCTGCAGACCGGTGCTCATGAATGAAATGGGACGCTCGTCATTATTTCTGTCCTTTTTTGTGAGTACGGCTGCCAGGGACGAGTCTGAAGCGAACGTGTACAAGCTGAAATCTCTGCCGAAATCTGGGCTCTGGAGGGAAGGCGCTTCGGCTATCGCTTTCTTGATCTGGTCGAACGCTTCCTTTTCGGGTTGATTCCATTTGAAGGTAGCATTTTTCTTTATCATCCCCTGCAGTGGCTTCACTATCTGGGCGAAATCTGATATGAACTTACGTACAAAATTGATCTTTCCCAAAAAGGACTGCATTGCTTTCTTACTGCTGGGGGGAGAAATCTGAGCAATGGCTTTCGCACGTTCTGGATCAACGACAATGCCTTGTTTAGTTATGATGTGACCTAGTAGATTTCCCTCTGCTACGGCAAAAACGCTCTTCTTTGGGTTGAGCGAGATACCATATTTTCTGCATCTTTCGAAGATCTGTCTGAGGTGACGTAAATGATCCCCCCGATGTTTAGAAAACACAGTAACGTCATCCAAGTAGACCACCACACTTTGGCCTATCAGACCTATGAATGCTATATCCATAGCTCTTTGGAAAGTTGCCCCTGCGTTGATTAATCCAAAGGGCATACGCCTGTACGCGAAGGTTCCCCACTTAGTCCGAAAGGTAGTTTTTAACCTGTCTGGCTCAGCCACTAGTACTTGATTGTAGCCAGAGAATCCGTCCAACAAGGAGAACATTTCTGAGCCGGACACCGCTTGTAGTATCTGCTCCATAGGGGGCACTGGGTAATTATCTTTACTCAAGGCCCGGTTTAAGTTTCGGAAATCTACACATAAGCGAATTTCACCTGACTTCTTCCGTACCGGAACCAAATTGGACACCCATGTGGAATGGCGAACTTTGAAGATAATGTGGGCATCCAAAATTTTTTTGAGTTCTTTTAGAATCAATGGCTCCATCGTAGGATGTACTTTCCTAAGCTTCTGTTGGAATGGTTTTACATTTTCTTTAATGGGTATCACATGTTTTATGATTCGAGTATCGTATGTGCGTAAGTCCTCATATGTCCAAGCGAATACGTCACGATACTTGCGAAATAGCTGAGTGAAATCTTGAGCCTCTTGGGGGGTGCAGTCTTTCCCCCGGTTGACGAATTTAGGATTATCTTCTGATCCCAAGTTCACTTGTCGATGAGCCAAGATCGAGCTCTGTACTTTTGCATTTGGGGGCCCACGGAACCGATTTTGCAGATCGAAAAGCTTTTCCAGTGATACCACCCCTTTAGGCATGGGGTTTCCTTTGACTTGCTCATACTCCTTTTGCATAGCTTGGTCGTGCTCATCTTCATCTATAGCAGCGTCTTTGAATATCTCTGAGTTGCACATAAATTCCAGCACCTGTTGATCATCATCAAAAACACGCAAATTAGTGATATTGTCTGGCACGGAGGGTTTGTACATAACTTCAATAGAAAAACCGTCCCTCAAAGGGGTAAACCTGGCGGCAGCATTAGCTAGAGTATCCGCCGCTGCGTTATGCATTCTTAGAACAGATTTAATTCCAAAAGCGTCAAAAGCATAAATTAATCGCCATACCTCTTGCTGATACGCCTTCAAATGTGGAGACAAACAGTGAATAGTATTGCGTACCTGCCGAGTGATAATCTCGGAGTCTCCAATGACCCGTAAGCATTTTACCTTCAAATCCAGCGCCTTTTTAAGCCCAAGGATCAAAGCTTCATACTCGGCAGTGTTGTTAGTGCATTGGAACTCAAGTCGACAAGAGACTAAGAACTTTTTCTTATGCGGATCGAGCAAAACGCAGCCAGCGCCAGAACCATCGAGATTCTTGGAACCGTCGTAATACAAGGTCCATATGTCGCTTTCCGGGTCCTTGGGGGTAATGGATTGCGGAGGAATTTTGGCTTGGTGTGAGACAGTTTGGGCTTGTTCCTCTGCGACGAGCGTCATTTCAGAAAGGACCTCGGGGCCTACTGAAGACTGAGGAGGTCGATAGCATCCAAAAATGGACTCCAGGAAACACATCCCGAGTTCCTCTTGGGCAAAGCTGATGGGTTCATTTGTGGCATCCAAATCAGTTACAGTGTGTTTCATGTACGGTTCACTTTCGACTCTGATTTGGTTGTTTCTCCCCTTGTAAGGCAGCCATAAATGGGACCAATCCATGGCAAAGTATCCTTGCAACTTGCTAGACCAATCCCTGCTAAGCAGTACACCATAGGCTTCGGGGATGTCCACAACCACAATATCAATACATTGATGGACCCTAGAGTCGGATGAGAGGCGGATGATGACATTGTTTAATTCTCCGACGGCTGGTACTTGTGATCTGTCAAGTTGAATGATTTTTGCGTCAGTTTTCTCTGGGAGAATGTTGAGTTTCTTGCACACAGACAGAGGCATGACATTCGTGGATGCACCGGAGTCAACGAGACAATTGTGAACATTGAAGTTAAACATCTCAAAAGACAAAAGGAAGGGGGGGGTGGAGCCTCTCGAATTCGTGTTGACAGCGTTCACTATAGACTGGATATCTGGACTGGCTTGTGCCGACGTGTTGCTGACATTTTTCGTATTTTGGTTGTTGGAAAAAGCCTTTAGAATAAGTTCTTTTTGATTTGTGATGCGGGCTAACTCGTAGAGTGAGATATTAGCTCTGGTCTTTTTCATGTCCTCCACTATGTTGTAGCTAGTGTCGGTTTGGGGACTAGGTTCGGTAGTGGTTTTCGATGGTTCCACTGGGAGCTTGGTCTTTTGACTTGCTTTGCCATTACTATTGGTAGGCTTATCCGGCGTAGCTTGTCCTTCGTTGCTAGGGGGAATAATTTTCCTCGGGAAAGCCCTTTTCTTGTCTTCATATGATTGTTCGGGAATAGATCCTTTGCTTCTAAGACTATAGTTTCGAGTGGGCTGAGCCTTGGGACTGCCTGCCATGTTGATATCAATGGGAGCAAGACTCTCTCCCCCGCGGATTACATCAAAAGTTAAGACAGAGGCTCCTGATTCCCCATCGAGGAGCGAACCTTCATCTCGATCAGAAACCTCATCCTCTGTCAGGTTTCCTGGAGTTTGGTCATCCAAAAGTTGGTTAACCACTGCGGTCATGCTACCAATCCATTGCGGGCACGTTTTTTCAGAATGGGCAGCTTGGTGAAAAGAGAAAAAATTGTCTTTCCCTATTTCCTCCACGTTGAGAGCGGCACTGGAGTTTGATGGAGGTCTGCTGGTGTTGGGATTACTTTTCTTGAAGAAAGGTTTTGGAGGTTTGTTTGTAGTTGAGGATTCAACGCCCTTTCTCTTTAAGTCAGAGACCTCATTCGTTAGTAGTTTGAGGGTCTTGGCCATACTCTCGAAATCAAAAGTTTCTCTCTCTCTATTAGGGGTGGAAGACTGACCTTTTTTAGTGGTTGGTTTGTGATCATCCTTTCCTTCATGGTCCATGACTCCTATCGACAACATGTCCTTCTCTACCGCGAGAGCAGCAGCATAATTTGCTGTAAGGGTAGCGCGGGCCTCGCGTTTGACGAAAACGGCAATATCCCTAGGGAGAGCTTTAGTGTAGTAGTCGATGGTGATAGAATCGTCCAATGCTAAGTTTGGAGGAAATTTTTGCAATATTGTGGCGAAGCGTTGGTTAAAGTCTTTAACCTTCTCTTTTCTGTGACACTTGATGGTGCTTAACTCTGTGAGGAGCATAGAGGGTGTTTTATCCTCTGCAAACTTTTGCAGGAACACGTGACGGAACTGGTCCCATGAAGTAATAGAAGCACTGGGTAGGGAAAGTACCAGGTGGCCGCAAGGTTAACAAGAGTGTGTGGGAACAGTCGACAAGCGACATCATCAGACTGAACTCTCATGATTTGTAGGGCCGGATAGAAACTACTAATATGATCTTCCGCTGAGGTACCTTTCTCAGGATCAAATTTAGGAAGATGCTTCTCCGGGTGTCTAGGCATATCATGGAGAGGACCTAAAAGAGCCAATGGGGATTGAGCCATCCAGGCTAGGGGCTGCACCCTCCTGGGGTGCTGACGATATCGGGTTTCTGCCTCGGACTCACTTCCCGTCCCTGACACTGATGCTCCGTCATGATGGCGAGAGTGTTCATCTTGGTGTCTTTCACGGTTATTCATGTTTCTAAAATACTCCCAGTTGTGGGGAAGGGGCCTATTTTGGTTTTGGTGGTGATGATGGTTGACGTGGTGTCTTTGGCCGCGAACTATATCTCCTCTGCCTCCACGTCTGTGACCTCTGTTGACTCCACCCTCGTTTCTTCGAGGCCTGTTTCCTTCCCCTACATTTCTTTGGGCTGTGTTACCTTCTCTTTCATTTCTTCGACCCCCTCCTCTTTCTTCTAGCGGGGAATACACTTGGTTGTTGTTCCACTGATGTAAGTCAGGCTGAGGTTCGGGGAAAGGTTCAGTATCAAGGAAACCTTCACTATCTTGGAGAATGGGGTCATTTTCCTGGACAGCCCGCCCGAGGTCTTCAATCATGGAGTTCACAAGTTCAGGTATGGTGCGGACAAGCACACCATTACGGGTGATGTTCTCAGTAGGAGTCCTAGTGTGAGCTAGAAACTCCATGAAAGGGGCATACCGTAAATCCCGTATGAGATTACGGGCGACTGGGCGTAAGGATCTTAACTGTTCGTTAGTGATTTCAAAATATCGAGCCGCCTCCGTTGGAATATCCTCCAAGGGGGGAAGCGGAGGTTCATTATTTGTGACCTCCCGGTGGGGATTTTGTGATGGAATATCGGTCGTATGCTGGGAGGATGCCATGGCCCTCCTTCTAGCGCCAAATCTGTTGACGGGAAAATATGTCCGGCCAACAATAGGGGATCTCCCCGGTAGAAAGTCCCAATTAGACTTTGAACCGTTTGGAGTAGGGATCCCGTCCGGGGTGTGGGTCCGGCTACCACTTAAATGACTTCCTCTTCGGTCTCGAACAACCTGATTGAATCTGCAAACATACACTCATTCACATGATACAGAATACATGACTGATGTATCAAAACTAATATATGACACTGTGCGTAGCAAGGTAATAAACAAAATGCATGTGCCCAGGAAATGTCGTTAGCAACACATCTATGGGGTATGCCATGGCCCTCCTTCTAGCGCCAAATCTGTTGACGGGAAAATATGTCCGGCCAACAGTGGGGGATCTCCCCGGTAGAAAGTACCAATTAGAATTTGAACCGTTTGGAGTAGGGATCCCGTCCGGGGTGTGGGTCCGGCTACCACTTAAATGACTTTCTCTCCGGTCTTTGAGCACCCTGATTGAAACTGCAAACATACACTTATTCACATGATACAGAATACATGACTGATGTATCAAACCAATATATGACACTGTGCGTAGCAAGGTAATAAACAAAATGCATACGCCCAGGAAGTGTCGTTAGCAACACATCTATGGGGTAATGCATGCAAGATAATCTGACCACCAAAGAAACAGTTCTTTATGGCGAGAATATCCCTTAACTTTCCGAAAGATATAACGAAATGCTAATAAAACAGTTCATTAACATTCATCATAAGAGTAAATAGCAAACTTGAGCACCATCAACACAATCACAGATAGCTATGGAGCATGAATGATACTACTAATAACACAGATTCATTAATCAAAAGATATTCTGAAACTATACGCAGAATACACGCAGTGTTGTCACAGCTAGACACATCATCCAATCAAAGGGGTTTTAACAAGTATTTGTATTATATGTCAAGAGTATGATTCTTCAATTACAATGCAATATTGCCTTTCAGTCCACAAAAGAGGAGCCCCTTTGACTATGTGCCCCACAGGGGTATTTATAGATTCAAGAGACGCCCTTCTGGCCTTCCGACGCTTCAACTTCCCGACGGTTCAGCTTCCCTGCGACCTTTGCTACACTTGCGACCTGCGACCTGAAGATTGCGACCTGCGACTTAAGGACGGTCGCGACTTACGCCTGAGAAGCTGAGCTATGGAGGCGGTTGTGTGATTGAGGTTTCTGGAATGTCAATTTTCTTTCCCTTTAGGAAATCTCGCCAAGCCTGGTAATCTGCTGTTATGGGAGCAACAAGAGGGGTTTCTTCCTTTATTCGATGCATACATTCTAGGGCATTTGGTACCAGAGTCTCCTTCTTCTGAGAGATCAGGATTGAGAGGGAGGCAAGCTTGGTGTAGATTTTCACTGGAGTGATAAGCAACCGATGTAGGTTCTCTTGTGATGCTTCAAATTCTGGTGCGGTAGCAGCTTGTCTCACGGGTTGCAGAAACGACTGAATTTCCTTCTCTACCTTCTCCCAGTATTTAGTCTCATCCAGTGCTCCTAATGATGGAATGTGATGAAGAGCATTCATGGAGTCAATGCCACTGATCAGGTGATTATATGCAGACATCACTTTGTCCAAATCTTTGGCCAGCTTGTCTTTGGACTGCATATTCATCCGAATTTGTACTTTGGCTTCTTGTGTATGACTCCAATCCTTCCTAGGCACATGTTTGGGAGCTTGCTGATACTGCGCTGTCCAGTTCATCATTTTGTCCAAAGCGACCGAGGCTTCCCTGAGCTGTTCATGCTTCTTTTTGGTTTCCTCTCGTGCCTCTGCCAACGGGGCCACTGTTTGTTTTAGGGTGAGCATTTCCTTATATACTTGCCTCATGGTCGTTTCCAACACATCACACTCTTTCCTGACCGCCAGTGGGACCTCATTCACTTGGGCGGGCTTACCTTGGAGCTGTAGCATCTCACTTTCTAGTCTTGATTTCTCCTGCTCCGCTGCTTTTAGCCTGTTCTGTAGGGAAATAATCTCCCTGCTCATTCTAGTGACATTTTCCTCCGTGGCCGCGGCAAAAGCGGTGCCTGCTGACGCTATCATAACAGGGTTAGTCCTTGTATCTGGGACTATGTCCTTTCCAGTGGCGACCGTAGATATGGTGGGATGGCTCTGCGCCAAGGATTTCCTTTTCTCTTGCCGTATTTTGAAAGAGAATTGGTCAAATGTCAATCTGGTCAGGTCGAAGACTTCTTCTTCTTGCTCCCCGGGAAAATCATCAACATTGAGGGTACTTTTCGCGCCACCTGAAGGAATATCCAGGGGAGATATGTCAATGTCGTCTATTAGCTCGTCCTCCTCATCCTGTGTTTGACCCTTTTCTTTCTCCTTTGGCCGGCGCTCGGCTTCCGCCTTGTCGTGTTCCTCCTTCTTCCTGCGTTCTGTCTCTGCCTCTGCTTCCTTTTCAGCTTTTATCTTTCGCTCTGCCGCGGCGGCTTGTTCTGCCTTCTTTTGACGATCGACTTTGTCGATTTCTTCCTTAAGTGCTTGTTCTGCCGCCGCCTGTGCCTCCTTTTCATGTCTTTCCTTTTCCTCTTCCTTTTTCCTTTTCCGCTCTGTCCTGGCATCCTCCTTCATTTTCTTTTCCTCTTCCTTCTTGGCTTGGGCTTCTGCTGCCCGTTGCTGATCTGAGGTGTCAGGCCCTGTACTGGTCCGTGTTCTCTTATCTTTGGAGGAAGAAGAGCCTCCTAGTTTATGGCTCCTATCTTCTAAATTCTGGTGATCCTCTTCTTCTCGGTCTGAGTCGACCCCCAGAGCTAGATGCCTGTCCGCGTTGTACCAGTTTCTTTTTTCGTCCTCTGCCGGGCGCTCGACATGCTGGTAACTCCATTTAAAATTGGCCCTTTTACAATGCTCAGGAACTATCCTGACCGGGTCATAAGTTCGACAATCCAGATTTCTAAAGTGGTAACTTTTTATCTCTTCCCCCTCACGCACTACTTCTCTGAAGTCCTTAACTGTATAAGCACCAATGGTGAGGGATAGAGCAGGCCAAGGTTTCTTCTTCCCTTTGGAAAGGACATTGGAGAAGCCTGAGGTCATCTGGAAACATACCTCCTGCATGAGCACCTTATCGGTGATAAACTTAGGCAGAGCATGTGGTGCTTTGAATGTGCCAAATACTCGGATGATTGTAAATTCAGCGAGTGGAAACCAGCGCGCCACCTGACCTAGTGTCTCCATTGCTCGCCAAGACATGCAGGGGGTGTCTTGACCAAATAGTTTCCCGTAAAGGGCGGGAATGAATATATGAGAGATTTGCTCAATATCTGACTTGTACCTGGATTCCCAGAATACCTTGGTCTGCAAATGGATTGCCCGGGTCTGTTCGGAGTCCCAGTTATGTGGCCATCCCTCAACATGCAGCTGGGCACAGACAACATCTAATAAATACGAAGCCATATAAAATTCTGACGACGTTCCCTCATCTGGGGCTAAAGCTGAAGCCAAATTTGTTTGCACCGAGCCCATTAATATACCAGCCCAATTGAATAGAGTGCCGTGCACCGTTACGTGTTCCATAATGGTTGCCCATGCTCCGTTGAAAGTGGTGGCGTCCGAACGTCCGTACACTCTGCACAGCATGGCGGCCACTAGCTTATACACTTTCCTCAGACTGGCCACCAGGTACTCCTGGTCTTTCTTAACTTTAAATTTATCTGGTTCCGCCCACCATTTTCTGATTGTATCAATCATCGGTACTTCATTTGCAGAAAACCATCTCGGGGTAAAATTTACCTCTGGTTGGGGTAGCGAGTAGTAGACCTGTGCTTTTGAGCTCTCCAACGTTGCAAAAGCTTTACCTCCACTATCTCGGATCGCGAAATTCTTGGGATCCGTCTTCTGTATGATCCAGTCTAACATTTCTGGGCACAGAAAGATGGCGGGATGTGCCCCTGCTAGGTGCAATTTGGATTTCTTGACCTTTAGGTACACCTCCCGGTCCGGGAGCTCTTCTGGAAACTCCTCTTCTGTTATGGCGAACTCGCGGTATACTTCGTACCACCTGAGGCTGTCCCCCTTTGCGAAGGTGCAAAGGGTGTCTCTGTATATTGGTGGAGGAGATGTTTGTATGTCTGTGTCTGACTCTTCCTCCACCACCTGCTTACTTTTCCTTCGGGATACCCGGGGTGCCATGTTGCTAGAGTCGGAGAGGACCGGTATCGTGTCTGCTCTAAATTCACCTGTTGCATTCAGGAAAGAATCCCAGGATGAGAAAGACATGATGATAACGGCTAAATACAATCTACACATGCAGAGTTTAATTAACTGTTCTCTGGGGGTCGCAGGGTCGCTGATCTACAAAATAACTCACATGCGACCTCGCGACCTTGCGACTAGGTCGCAGGGTCGCAGAGTCGCTAACAGGGGGTCGCGCGACCTTGCGACTTTGCGACCGGGTCGCTGGGTCGCAAGTCGCACTTGAGTCTACCGAGGGGTTTCGAGCGCGCGCGGTTTTGCGGATAATCTCTCCCTAACGGGAAACATACGCGGCTGGAAAGGATCTAAACTAGAAATAAAGCACAGCTATGAGGAATTGGGCAAGACACAGGTGACCCTGGGGTTTATGAGAAACAAAACAACAATAAAACTCAACAGAAACCCTACATCTTCACCAGAAAGCAATTAAGGCCGTGGGGAGGCTCAATAATGGCAAGAAATGCTGGGGAAGGAAACACAGGGAGGAAAAGGCAACTTACCCGGAAGAAAACGCACCAGTCGACCTGTCAGAGCAATTCCACGATTTTCGCCGTGAGTCACAAATGCGACCTAGCGACCTGCCCTTATAAAAAGGAGTCGCACGTGCGAGCAATAAATGAGGTCGCAAGTTGATAGTTTGCGACCTCGCGACCTCAAGGTCGCTGAGTCGCTAATTCCCCTAATTCCTTAATTTTGCGACCTTGCGACCTCGCGACCTTAAGGTCGCTGGGTCGCAAGGTCGCAAATTGCCTGACTTCTGACTCTTGCGACCTGGCAACCTGGCGACCTTAGGGTCGCAGAGTCGCATAGGTCGCATGGGTCGCAAATCATGTATTCGCGATTTAGCGACTTGCTCTTAAAAAATTTACTTAGCTTCTTCTTCTGGTTTCAAAGGGGGGCTCCAAAAAATTTAGAAGTGTGTGTTATTATCTTTTTTGTATTTTTTGGAGGGTGTTGTAGGGGCTACAACAACCTACCACTTTTAACCCCTCATTTCACTCCATGCACAAGGATTCACTCTCTAAACCCTATGTTGCACCATTAGCAGCTAGATCATCTGTAACTTGGCACGAGACATCTCCCCTTACCTATTCACCACTCCACTCATTCCATGACTCCATTCATAACCTCCATAAACCATTTCCCTTCATTTATAATCAAGTTCAATCCCCAATAAGCAGAAAGAAGTCTGCCACAACAAATTGGAAAGTTTCATGTAGCAATTATGTGTATGGAACAACAAGGCCAAAATACGAAGATAAGTTGATAAATATGGCTTAAAAATACCACTAGAAGACTCTAGGAGAGCGATAACACCAACCAAGGCACCTAAGGACCTCCATGCAACACCTGCAAGAATAAAAAAACAAATAAAAGGTTAAGCAGCTCACTCAGAAAACAAGCTGCTCACTGGGAAAAAAAAATACAGCAAGAAGAAGATCATGTCTACAACCAAAAAATCCAGTTCCTTGTACCAGATCATTCTAAAACACACCAGCACCATGTAGGCTCAAGTATGGCTCTTCACCTCTCACTATGCACTCATAATGACCAAAATAGTTTAATGTTGAGGTTTAGAGACTTAAAATGAAAAAAAGGTGGCCAGTTAACTCGGCCACCTTCGTAAAGTTAAACTGAATGAAAAGTAAAAGGTACATTCCACCTAGGAAAGTCAAATCATTCAAGAGGGAGTGAAAAAGGACGAGGAGTTGATTACGAGGCTAGAGAAATCATTAACTGGAGTGGGGCCAAATGTCTCAAAGAGGACAACTCGTGCTAAGTACGAGTCAACACCCCACTCCAAATTTGGTTAAAAAGACCATAAAGGTGAGTTCAACCTCACTATACCGACTTCGCTAAGAATTTCGAGAGAAGTGGGAGCAAAAGAAGCCAGAGGATCCATCAGGGAGAGAATTATTGAAGTCTGAGCTTGAATGCACCATCGTGCTACAAGAAAAAATGAATTGCTATATGCAACTACATAGGAATATCAACAAGGATACAAAGGGAAAAACAGAGTCACCTTTGGGTGAAATTACTTCCTAAGGCCACCATCTCCCAAGCAAAAAAACTAGAGGACAAAGGTAAGTGGTTGCCACCCTCTAGCATTGAATTTCTCCATGAAATTTACACACAGTCAGTTATGATTTGAGAATTTAATGGTGAAAATTTTAATTTGTTTGACACCATAATCTCTAAGAAATATTCACATAACTCTCAAACATCTTACCTCCTTCCTATCACAATCATAAAAATGGGAGGGGAATTTAACATAAGGGATCACATTAATATTAAAAAAATAAGGCAACATCCTCAAGTAATGGAATTTTTTCAGAAACCACCAATGGATAGGTTTCTTTGAGATTTTGAAGGGTTTTGATGAGGAGATAGATTGAGATTTTGTAGTGGCTCTGCAATCACACTCAGAGGAGAGAGCCACCACTGTGGTTAGGGGCCTAGCCATCACACTTTCACCTGAACTAATCAACAAACCACTTTTTCCTTAGGAGTTAAGTGGGTTGAAGAAATGATTCCAAGCACTACAGCCAATAAAATATCTTTTTGCTAGGAGAAGAATACATTGAGGAAAATAATGGAGTGAGGAGAGAAAGCCTTCCATACCCCTAGGATGAAGTAACCTTCCATATCATGAAATTTATTACCTATGAAGGAAGACCTGCTATAGTCAATGGATACCATTTCATGTTGTTGAACGAGCTTAGGTTTCAAGAACTCCCTCTAGAACAAAGATTTAGCATCCCTCGTTTCCTCTTGAACTCAATAAGAGACTTGAGAAAAAAGTGAGGGAAAGGAAATACCAGCATTTGGCTCATCATTGCCTTATTAATGATAGTTAATGGTTCTCTGAGAAGATTAAACCTCCTTGTATCTTGATCCTCACTCATAGACATGGATAGGGAAGCCTTCATAGGCACCCAAACAGGACAAACCTCTGCCTCTAGTATTAGAGAGAGGGAGATAGAAGAAGAAGAAGAGGAGGTAGAAGAAGAAGAAGAGGAGGCTAAATATGAGGAGGAAAACGAAGAGATGGAGGTTGAAACTAGAAACACATACATTAGAAACAGAGAAGGAAGAGATTGAGGGGAAGAAGGAAGAAAGATAGAGGGGAAGGAAATTTTGGACCCTATGCTAGGTAGTGATACCTCCCCTCAGGACACCAACATGTCACCAAACATAACATATTAGGAAGTGGTTGCTACCCTAGCCACTTTGAGCACACCAGTAAAAACAAAGAGGAAGAGGAAAATACCCATGTATTTTAGGACTAAAAAGAGCCAAAGGGTGAGGCAAGGGAAACCATAGGCTCCAACTAAAATCCCTATTACCATTGAGGATTCACCCAAGAAGGATGATGAAATAACGATAGAATAAGGAAAGTTTAAAGAGGTCACCTCGCCTGTGAGGACCCATATGACCTACATAAGAAGACATTCAACAAGGTTGACATCCCATACACATCAAACAACACCCATAAACCCTCAAAAGACTGAAAAAGTGAAAAAAAGGCAAGAGAGGGTCTTCAGTAGGCAAAACAAAGTTTGTTATAGGAAAAATTTTCTTTTCTACAGGAAACTCTAATAGACCCAGAATCAGATAAAAATACATTGGATGAGGGAGAAAAGACAACCATGGAAGGGAAAGAGGCCCAAGAAGTTGAGAAAAAGGAACAAGATGATGGGAAAGATGAAAAAGTGGGGGTAGAGAAATATGACAAGGAGGAGCCCACCTCACCAAAACCTAACCTCAAAGATGTATCAATAGTGTCGCACTCGTTCCCTCAGCCAAATCTCAGCTCCTAATATACATTTATTGAAGGGGTCAGATTGCAGGAGCAACTTCAGCATAAAGACAAACAAATGGCCACCATGGAATATTTGTGAATGGATGCCATCCAAAAATATAGATACCCATCATATTCCTATGCAGTCTACCTCAAAGAACAATGGCTCCTATTTGAAATCAGGGCACTAGCCTCTCATGGATCCTTACCCTTTCAAAACAGTAGACAATTCATTGACTTTTCCAACCAGTTAAGTATGGAAAACAAGGCAAAAATGGTAGAATTATGCATGCACGACCTTGTGTTGACATACTATTGTACTGTACAAACAACCCTCCCCATTTCAAATTTTTATATTAATTTTTAATAAGAAATCGGTCCCCTTTTCTTTAGATAGCTATAGAACCAATAAATGATTTGAGGAAATCCAATCTATCATGAAATAGGATCAAACCCCAATGAAAAAGGATTTATTTAACAAAAAATAAAGAAAACACACAAAGGCCTTTAGCACATTCCGCATATTCAAAATTATAAAATCAAAATGTGTTATCATTCAACCGCGATGCGATTAAGTAATCAAAAAAGTGCATATCGCATCGAACATAAGTTCAAGACTTCCACTTGAAAAAAGTTCCGATGCGATAATCCTAATTGCAATCGCAAATCAGGAAAATCACATTCTTGTACATACTTTGAAAAGCTCTGATGTGATAAGACAGATCGCAATCGCGAATCGGAAAAGTCCATCTTTTATTATGAGTCCCTTTTGAAAAGCTTCGATGCAATAAGCTCGATCGTAATCACGAAACCAGTAAAGTAATATCACATCTTCATGCACCCTTTTTCCCAATGTGATAAGTTAAAATCGCAAATCGCTCATCGCCAAAACACATAAATCATATCCAAATATACTCAGCTTAAAATCTGCGATGCGATATAATTATTTCATAAAAGCGCTCCTCAATGAAAAGTTAAAATAAACCTTTTTTATGATTTAAAAAGGCATTGCACCATCCTTTCCAGCTTAGCAATAATTGCACATCGCAGATGTAAAATGGAGATATTTAAACCTGATATTTAAAACTTCTGATCTCCAATATACGATTATCATTGATCGGAAAATATTAAAAGGTTATGGTATTAACGCTTTAAAAGGACCATTATGAATGTGCAATGAGACAACCTACAATGGAATTAAAATCTCACGCTATTCAAGAAAGTCATTAATAGATAATCATGGTTAAAGCCGGTCGCAGATTTCAACTTCAATAGAATAATAATTCTTTAATCCATCATATTTATTGTGATTAAATGCCATTAGTTTCTCTCTGTTGGTATTCATTATTAAAATATTTTTTTCATCATTCTTCTAATCTGTTCCATTGTGCAGATCTGAGGAAAACCTACGAGTCATGAAAATGTCTAAGAAATCCAAGAGAGTGAAGGTCCCCGTTGTTTGAAAAGAGAAACCAGCTAAATTGGTGTTAGTGACTGATACAACCTGTCTGGGTCTTGGTAAAACTTCGTGGGAAGGAGTTTTTAATTTACTCGAAGCAGAGGATCCAACAATAATTTCAGAAGAAGAGCTGGAAGTAGATTCAGATAAAAAGTCTGAGAGAACTCTTAAAGAATTGGCAAGCTCTTATATTCATAAAATAGCAGCTCGCGCAAATGTTCTCCCATATAATGACTTGGTAAGATGGGTTATAGAAACCATAAATATAATAGACAGAGCATTCTTTACGTCAGATGGAAGGATGTTCGGGTCTTTCAAAGAAGAGGATATCAAAAAGATGTATCACTTACCAGACCCTCAACAAATCTACAACAAAGCATTTCTGGAAGACTTCACCAAGGAAAATGAAGTGGAGTCAGATCCCATTAGAGACTGGAGACATTTTCCTAAGAAACATAAGCATCAATATTCGGGTATGTACTCTGTAGAATCTTTGGCATCTCCTTACTGTTATCCTGCAGCTATGATGTGTATATTATTTGGAACTGTCAACTCAGAAAAATTTTCTATTAAGATGGTGCCCTTAATTGAGGTTGTTGTTAATTTCTACATTATGGATTGGGCAACTATTTTATCTGATAAAATGGCAAGTAAAATCCTCGATTATAGGAAAACTAGGTTTGTAACCACACGTATAATACCCTCATTCTGTATGAGTGCCTATATCATTGATACAATCTGTTTTAATTCTAAGTTCCCTATTTTAGGCTGGAAATTGACTCCTCAAAGTCCAATTCCTATCCACATTTATAACAAATATCTGTCGAAATCCTATTATAAAGACCACATATACAGAATTTTTCATGGATTCATTTTACCAATTCATCAATTTATATTCAATAAACCCGCTCCGAGGTTATCTGATGAGGCCAGCATTGACCTAACCTCAATCAGAAGCTGGTTTGGGGAAGAAAAATTCACTTATATTTGAATATTTAGAAGTATCACTGATCCTCATGTTTTTCTCTTGTACATTCCTGACAAACTATTAGGCCGAGAAATAGCTTATCAGATAACAGAGAAAGGAATGTCCAGAAACCTAAAAAATTCTAAGAAGATGATGTGGTTGAAATTTCCCCTCCGATGTGGATCTTTTTCTCTACATGATTTCAAACATGTAGAGAAAGAAGCCCAAAAGATAAAATATCTCAGATTGGAAACCATTCCCTAAAGACAGTATGATCCGATGAAGGTTTCCTTCAATTTTACATCTATGGTACAGATTTCAAAATTTGAACATGAAGATGCTGATTTTGATGATATATTTTCCTCGACCGAAGGATTTTCACAACTTAAACCTTTAGCAAAATTAAAGTTTGGAGAAAATGGCATGGAAGAATTCGTACAGTTCAGAAACAACAAACTACTAACAATAACTCTGGATCAATTGAGAACTACTCCTTTGCAACCTGAAGAATACAGAGAAGAAAAGAATATTGAAACAGAGTAGGGAAAGGAAAATACAGGAAATAGGGCTAGTGATTCTTCTAAAATGGATATAGATGATCATTCAAAGTTATTGAAGGAATGGGTAGAATTTGATCAACAGATCAAAGGCAAGAAACATTCTTAGAATGTGTCTACAGTGAAAATTCCCGCAACAAAACAACCTTCAGTCACCAATGTTACAAATGAAGGAATAGTCAGCTATAATAATAGACAAGATATTGAGATTATTCCTGAAAATCCTTCCGAAGAAATTGTATTAAATATTGAAGATATACCACCTCTGGATGTTTTTTATAGTCCAAAGCATAGGGCTATAGTTAAAAAGCATAGAAAGAAAAGGAAAATTGATCAAGGTCTATTTTCATCTCCCCAAGTTGAATTAATGAATGTTGTCTGGAAGGATTCTGAAGTTAATCCCTCAGAGGATTTAACTAAATTATCTCAATATTTGGGGGCTTATACGACAGCTACAATAGACAAATCCTCTGAGGTCAGTCAATTGATGAAGTAAAAATATGAAAAAATAGCTCTATTGGAAGAAAAGGAAACATCGGATCAACAAAGGATAACACAGCTAGAACAATAGCTCATTGAAGAAAGTCAAAAGACTGATCAGCTCAAAGAGCAATTGAATATTGAAAAGCAAAAGCTTGACTAGCAAGATATACATAAAGAAAAATAGTTGTCTCAAGATTTAAATAAATTACAGGTGATGCTTCAACAAGAAAAGATGGTCAAGGAAGAACAAAGTGCTTTGTTACAAGCACAAATACAAAGATTTAAATATTATCCTGGACTTGATCAATTTAAAATGGAGGCTCTTGAATTAAGTAAAACGCTGTCACAACAACTTGATGTTTTATTTCAGAAGATATATCTAGTTGACCCTTTATGTGAAATAACATCATCACTCATAGAAAAGGTAGTAAATACAAGACTTGAATTTGAATATGTCGATGGGAAGATTTCAGGATTCCTCACATGGCAGGACACAGATCAAGGCATCACTGCCAATCTTCCTAAGGTTCAAGAGTCGCACAAAGAAATTTTGTTTGCAGAATGGGAGACACAGTTGATTAAAGGAGAACAGGATACCTCCATAGCAAGAGAAATAATGAAAAATTTAGTGGAATTAATAAATGACAGTCTGTATACAGCCAACCCGATTTTAGATTGCATCCCAGGAAAACTCCGGAAGGTCAAGGAAATAGAGAAACAATGGAAGCAGGACTTGGCCCATAAAGACCAACAGAGTAGCGCAATAAAAGGAATCACATGGGACACATTCTGTTTCTATTTGGTTAAGCCACATAGCCAGCAAATGACTACAAAATGCCTCTCCAATGCCATCGGTTATATGATTCCAGAACTGTCGGATGCCACATATACCAGCCAACTTCATTCCCAGTTGAGTCATCCTCTTGAAGTAAAACATATGCTATCAATCTTCCAGCTGCGCACACCAGAAATGAAAGAAATACAATGAACCTATTTTCTTGGAGATTGTAATTCTATTTATGAAATCGGATCTCCGATCCTTCATATTCTTAGCGATATTTTAGATAGTTTTTTTAAGTTTATTATTATTTAAACCCCTTTCATGCATTTAGAAAGGGGTCCTCAATTTTTATAAATTTTTGACTTGAGAAGTTACACTGCTGTACTTCCAAATACATTATTTATTAATAGTGGATCACTGTTCTGCAATTTTATGAGGAAATTGGTTTCAATATTATGCATTATTGTTCTTCCTGAAAGTTGTTCTAAGTAACAAAGAAGGATCAAAATGTGATTTGCATCAAGAGGTTACAAACGTATCTGGTATTTTTATCATAATTATGTTATACAATTTCTTTATGCAATGAAACATTCCTTTTAAAAATTTCTATTGTTTATATATATATGTGCCTATGAAACAATCCTTTGTTATGTCATTTCTGAAAACTTAGAATTGTTATCTTTCAAAATATATGTAAGCGATATAAATGTATGAATGCGATATGTTATCATCATTACTTTGTTTAATTTTTTAAATAAATTAATTATTATATGTGTACACATTTTCCTTTTGAATGAATAAGCCATCTATATGATTATTCTTCTAAAAAGAACAAATCTAAATCGCATTTGTTATATGATACCCGAGTTTAATTAGAATTATTTGTATTTATTTAAAGTTATAGATTTGATTAATAATTACTTCCATTACCCATTATATCAACAACCAATCATCAACCTATATATTATTGGGAAACTGGTCCCATATTATTCATTTGGAGCCACTATCCCAAATGAAAAAGGAGTTGTATTAAGGTCTGGACCTGGTGGTTTTCCCCAATGTTTGAAGCTATGATTTTTGGGGCTTCAACATTTTTGGCGCTAGAAGGAGGGAACTAAGTTGTGAATGGCAAGTAAATCCAAATCCACAGACCATTCCAAGAGAAAATCACCCTCATCACCTTTTTCAACTTCTCCTTCATCTCAAATTTCTAGGGAAGAAGTTGAAAAGAAAATTATTACACCCACTGCAAAAACCCTAGACATATCAGAAGAGTCATCTTTTGAATCTCCTGAGTTACAATATCTAATTCATAAACTTGAAGGGTTCATTATGACATGAAGAATCTGAGTTATCTCAAGCCAGTGTGACTTCACAATACGTTCCTTCGCAGCCTCTTACTAGACTGCAGAGTGAAAAGCTTGGTATTTTACCAATTGAATTTCCTCTTCCAAGTTGAAAAAGAGCTAGAAAAACACCCTCTGAGTCAGATAGTCAGACTCTTTCATTAGTATCTTCTACATCTTTCATATCATTGCCATATATTTCCCAACTTCAAGTCACAATCCAGAAGGGTACAGGTTTTTGAACAACACCTATTCAAACAATTTCAACTATTCCTTCAACTTCCTCTACCGTTAGTATAACGATGGCACAGCCTCAACAAAGACCATGGACCAATCCAGGAGCTGTTACAATGCTTGCACCTATGAGTGCATTAATAGCTCATCCTGAGAAATGGTTACCAAAGTTTAGTCTTGATACTGGCATATTAGCTGAAGAACACATTAACAACTTCATGTTGTCCATAAACCTAGATGGGGTAACAAAAGAAGATGTTGTAGTTAGACTATTTCCATATACTTTGCAAGGAGTAGCGGGATCTTGGTATTTTTCATTACCATCGAGATCCATTACTAGCTAGGATATTTTTCAAGAACAATTACTAACCAGGTTCAGAGATGATACATCATTAGAAACTCTAATTAATGATCTCTCTAATTTGAAATCAGAATCTAAAGAACCCATCAAAGACTTCAACTCTCGATTTAAAAATTTATTGAACAAAATTCCTACAACATAAAAAACCAGTGAAGAAGTCTGAAGTGAATGGTATATATCCGCTTTACCTTCAAATATAGCCATCTTTGTAGATAGAGCTGCTAAACCTACACTAGCCAAAAACATGAAGGAAGCAATTGCAGTAGAAAAATGTATTATTACTTTGGAGAAAAAGAATGCTAGTGAAGAAAGAAAATCAAAAGAAGTTAGTTTCAAGGATGATTCAAAGAAGAAAGCACCTAAAGATCCCTATGATATGGAAGGATTACAAAAAGTTCTGAAAACTATGTCCAATGAAATGGTAGAAATCAGAAAATAGGTAGCTAAAACTTCCACTAAAAGGTTGTTTATAAATTTCAAAATAAATCAGCCAACTGAATCCTAACTGCCTGATGCAATATCTAATGCAGAGTCAGATTTAGAGGAAGAAGAAGAGGAAGATACAATTATATCATCATAAGAAAATGAAGAAGAAAAATTAGTTGAATGCCATGGGATGTGGGATTTTATTTTTCCTAACTCAGATAATGAGAATTATCAGGAAGCACTTCCAATCAATACAAGAAGTAAGAGTGAAGCAGAACCTATTAAAACATCTCCAAAGAAGAAAAATTCAACTCCTACTACTAGTGATAAATCTCATGTAAAGAAAGCTTCTCCTTTTCCTACCCAAAATCAACCATCATCTTCTAATCCTCCATCAACATCTAAAACACTAGTAGTTTCTGATTCTATGGATTATAACATTATAGAACATATGAAGAAGAACAGAGCAAATATTTCTTTATATGAACTCAGCAAGCTCAAGCATCAACAGAAGTTGTTGTTAAAATAATTAAACGTAGTGCCTGCTTCTCCTCTCACAAATGGGGTAATATCCAAAGCAGCCAAAGGATCAGGAAAGCCACCACCCGATAAAGTAGATGCTACTGATACTATTTTGATTGGAGATAGATCTAATTCACAAACACCTCCTTTTCTCTTAACTTACGAGATCCGTAATAGGAATTTACATAACTACTTGATAGATTCAGGGGCATCATCAAACATAATGCCAACCTCAGTGTGCTCTAAATTAAACATTGAACCCCAGAAATTTGTAGTTCATATTGTCCAATTAGATCGAACTAAAGTGCAAGTGTTAGGAGAAATTAATTCAGTCACTATTAGGCTATCAGCTAATCCTAGAATAGTTCAGAGAATTGATATATTGATTGCTGACATCCCTGTGTTTTATGGTTTAATATTAAGCAGGGATTGGTCTGAAAAACTCCATGGTTACATTTCTACTGATTGGTCTCATATGTGGCTTCCCTATAAAGGGAAACCAAGTCAAATTAAGATTTATCAGGAGAAACACATGAATCATACAGTAACAGAGTCTGAACAAGAAAACCAACCTATAGCTTTCAATAATAACATTCTCGGAAATTACTCAACTGAATCATTCTTTGGAAATTTTAATTCCCAACAATCACCTTTCCCTGTACATAGTTTCACTTCACAAGTTGAAAACTTCTCACATACTGATACTTCAAGATGTGTTAATATTTCCAATCAATTTGTAAATAAATCTGTAGATAAATCCTTATTTTGGTCTTTATACTTTGACAGATCAAAGTCCAATGAAGCTGTAGGAGCATGATGTATTTTAGTTAGTCTGGAAGGGGAAAAAACTATGTTGTCATGTAGACTAGAATTTGAGTGTACAAATAACACTGCAGAATATGAAGCTTTGATTCAAGTACTTTACAAAGCAATAGGCCTGAATGTTAAATATCTGAAGGTATATGGTGATTCTGAAATTGTCATCAGACAAATTAAGAATACTATTCATTGTCTTTCAAGTCATCTTAAACATTACCAAGCCCTTGTTCAAAATCTTACAACTCACTTTTTAGCATTCAATATTTCCCCTATTCCTAGATCTCAGAATTCAGCCACTGATTTATTAGCTAATGTTGCTTCTAAGTTCCTTCCAGCTGAGGATTATAGTCCAGATAGGTTTTCAGTTGAATTGATATTTCGACCATTTGTCCCTGACAATGTCACCAATTGGTGAGTGTTTAATCATGATGAAGACATTCTAAATTTCTTAACTTCGGAGAAATCTTATGATGATCAAATAATTGACGAAAGTGATCACGATCTTCAAATCAAATAAAAAAACAATGAAAATTCTATTCCTAAATCTGTGGTTAAGCTTGAAGATCTCTATTATATCAAAGATAGATTCAAAAAGGTTACTAATGCCAAAATTTAAAGTTCTACTTTAATGTTTGAGTTAATAAATCTTGGTACTGAATCTAAACAAAAAAATGTCAATCTAGGTCTTGGGTTAACACTAGAAGAAATATTTTCTTTCATCAGACTTCTAAACAAATACAAAAATGTTTTTTCTTGGAATTACAAATATTTAAGAACTTATGATACTTATATCATTTATCATACAATTCTAATGATCTCCAATGAGAAACCAGTGCAACAAAAGTTAAGGAAAATTCATCCTAACTTGGAAAATCAAATTAAAACAAAGTTGAATAAACTCTTAAAAGATAAAATAATTTTCCCTGTTAGAAATTCGAATTGGGTTTCAAATTTGGTACCTGTTAGGAATAAGAATGGATACTTAACTATTGAGAAGTAGAAAAAAAAGCTTTTGTTGTGTTTAAATCTATCAAACACTTTAGGCCATTTCTCCTAAAAACACATACAAAAGCCATTGTCCCATTTTCTACAGTGAGACAATTAATCGTACAAAGAGAAGTAGGAGAAAAAAGAGACAATTGGGTAACAACCTTACAAGAATATGATATTGAAATTAAACTAGCTAAAATTGTTAGAGGACAAGGTTTTTGCAGGTTATTAGCAGGAGCTTCCAATATTCCATAACATCAAGATTAAGATAATACTTTTCAAGTAAATGAGATAAGTATCATAAATTCTGAATCTCAGTATGCTGATCTGATCTTTTACTTAAAAAATGGGTATTCTCCTCATGATCTTAGTTATAAAAGAAAATGTGCTTTAATATTAAAAGCTAAAAACTTTGAGATCATTGATGATGTGTTATTCAAAAGAAATTATGATTCCATTTTTCTAAGATGTCTGGAAAAAAATGAAGCACACAAGGTTTTGTAGGAATTACATGATGGACCAGTAGGTGGACATTTTGGAGGAGATACTAAAGCTCACAAAATAATTCATGCTGGATATTATTGGCCTACTTTGTTTAAAGATTCCCATGACTATGTAAGGAAATGTAAGACTTGTCAAACTGCCAGTGGAAGACAACGAAAACCATCTTTTCCTTTACAACCAGTAAACATTGAGCAATGATTCGAACAATGGGGACTTGATATTATTGGAGAAATTGTTCCACATTCTTCCAAGCAACAAAGATACATCCTTACAGCCACGGATTATTTCACGAAATGGGTAGAACTTTAAATGTACCCAATTTTGATGCAATCATTGAATTCAATGATCAATTCATCATTACCAGGTTTGGTGTACCTAATGCCCTTGTTTTTGATAATGCATCTTATTTTTCTAGAAATAGTATAATGGAATTTGCACTCAAAAGAGGCTTTAAGTTAAAATATTCTGCAAATTATTACACCTAAGGTAATGGTTTGGTTGAATCAACTAATAAAAATCTCATTAAGATTATCAAAATAATTATTTATCAAAATCAAAATAATTGGCATAAGTCTTTTATTTTCGCACTATGGGCAGATCGTATAACTCATAAGTCTTCAATAGGTACTTCACCTTTTAATCTTGTATATGGGAAAGAAGCTGTAATACCTTCAAACCTAGCACTCTCATCTCTAGCCCTAGTACAATTTATTGAAGAAAATCCTTCATCTTCTTTCCAATTAAGATTTGATCAAATCCTCAAATTAGATGAAGAAAGGGAAAAAGTCAAAATCATTCATGATAAACATCAACAACTTATAAAATCTTCTTTTGATGCAAGTTCTACTGGATCTAAAACATTACAAATCGGTGATCTTGTTTTGAAATGGGACAAAGCACATGAAGATAAAGTTAAACATACCAAATTTCAAAATGTGTGGCTTGGACCATTTCAAATCATTGAAAAGATAGGCTCATCTACATTCATATTGCAAGATCTAATAGGAAAGAGAGAGTCTCTTCCTGTAAATGGGCTTATTTTGAAAAAATTCTTTTCCTAAGGAGGTAACCCCTTCTTACTTGTATATTATGCTAGTTTGTTTGTTTTACAAATAATGTTGTTAATAGTCTTCCATTGACATTTTACTATTGAAAATATTTTTGAGAAAATATTGTGAATATTTGTTTATGTAGACAGAAATTTTTAAGGAAATGATTATAGTTTCAAAACAGTTAAATAAAATATGAAACTCTAGGAACTTATTTAAAAGTTTGTAAAATCTTCCGAAACCTTTAAAATATTGTAAATCATTCTAAGTTTATAAAGTAGAGAGAGGTTATTTATAAAGAGTAAAGGCTTTTTCTAAATTTTGGCACTTAAAACTCTAAAAAATCATTCATGGACTCTTAAGGAGAGGATCATTCACCTCATCCACTAATTTTATGATTTTTTAGAGTGTAATTCTAAAAAATGTGTCTGATATAAAAGATAAGAGGTCTCATCATGAGCATGCTTACCATGATCATAGGGAAGTAATTAAACTGACATTACCACTACTGCATATCAAAACAAGGTAATGGCTTATAATTATAAGACAAGGGGTCTCATCATGAGCCAACTTGTTCAGTTTAGTTACAACCAGTGAATGGCATTGTTATTAGCTGGCTCCCAAACCAGGACAATGGATTTTATCTTAAAGAGTTAAAATATTAAAATACAAAAGATGGAAAAATATAAATTTATGGATTTATCTTTTAAAAGTTATACTTTTAGATGGATGGGATAATGAATGATTAATGGTTAAAAGGTAACCGTATCGAGACTATAGATGTTTATTAGCAACAGAGGCACTACCTATGACAAAAAAGTAAATTACAAAGCTAATTTGGAGAAGCCCCCTATTTTATCTTTATCAATCAATCAAAGATTGATGAAACAAAAATGTTTTTATTTTTGAAGGGATTAAAAAGAAATTGCAAAGGATTATTATTTTTTTCAGAGTTAGATTTATTTAATTTCTCTGAGATATTTTTCTTTATCCTAAAAAACTTTCTACTTACAAAAGACTTAGTTATCACTTTATTTTTTCAGAGGTAACTGTTTCTCCCAGTGAATTGCCAATTGTTGTACTGTACAAACAACCCTCCCCATTTCGAATTTTTATATTAATTTTTAATAAGAAATGGGTCCCCTTTTCTTTAGATAGTTATAGAATCAATAAATGATTTGAGGAAATCTGATATATCATGAAATAGGATCAAACTCCAACGAAAAAGGATTTATTTAACAAAAAATAAAGAAAACACATAAAGGCCTTTAGCGCATTCCGCATATTCAAAATTATAAAATCAAAATGTGTTATCATTCAACCTCGATGCGATTAAGTAATTGCAAATGTGCATATCGCATCGAACATAAGTTCAAGTCTTCCACTTTAAAAAGCTCTGATGCGATAATCCTAATCGCAATCGCAAATCGAGAAAATCACATTCTTGTACATACTTTGAAAAGCTCCGATGTGATAAGACTGATCACAATCGTGAATCGACAAAGTCATTTTTTGATAATCAGTCCCTTTTGAAAAGCTCCGGTGCGATAAGCTCAATCGCAATCGTGAAATCGGTAAAGTAATATCACATCTTCATGCACCCTTTTTCCCGATGCGATAAATTAAAATCACAAATCGCTCATCACCAAAATGCATAACTCATATCCAAATATACTTCGCTTAAAATCTGCGATGCAATATCATTATTTCATAAAAGCGCTCCTCAATGAAAAGGTAAAATAAACCATTTTTATAATTTAAAAAGGCATCGCACCATCCTTTCCAGCTCAATAATAATCGCACATCGCGGATATAAAATGGAGATACTTAAACCTGATAATTAAAACTTCCGATCTCCAATATACGATTATCGTTGATCGGAAAATCTTAAAAGGTTATGGTATTACCACTTTAAAAGGACTGCTATTAATGTGTAACAGGACAACCTACAATGGCATTAAAATCTCACACTATTCAAGAAATTCATTAATAGATAATCATGGTTAAAGCCCGTCGCAGATTTCAACTTCAATAGAATAGTACTTCTTTAATCCATCATCGTTATTGTGATTAAATGCCATTAGCTTCTCTCTATTGGTATTCATTCTTAAAATAATTTTTCCGTCATTCTTCTAATCTGTTCCATTGTGTAGATCCGAGGAAAACCTACGAGTCATGAAAATGTCTAAGAAATCCAAGAGAGCAAAGGTCCCCATTGTTCTAAAAGAGCAACTAGCTAAATTGGTGTTAATGACTCATACAACCTGTCTGGGTCTTGGTAAAACTTCATGGGAATGATTTTATAATTTACTTGAAGCAGAGGATCCAACAATAATTTTAGAAGAAGATCCAGAAGCAGATTCAGATAAAAAGTCTGAGAGCACTCTTAAAGAATTGGCAAGCTCCTATCTTTATAAAATCACAGCTCGCGCAAATGTTCTCCCATATAATGACTTGGTAAGATGGGTTATAGAAAGCATCAATATAACAGACAGAACATTATTTACGTCAGATGGAAGGATGTTTGGGTCTTTTAAAGAAGAGGATATCAAAAATATCTATCACTTACCAGACCCTCAGAAAATCTACAAAAAAACATTTCTGGAAGACTTCGTGAAGGAAAATGAAGTGGAGTCAGATTCCATTAGAGATTGGAGACATTTTCCTGAGAAACATAAGCATGAATCTTCGAGTATGTACTTCGTAGAATCTTTGGCATCTCGTTATTGTTATGCTGTGGCTATGATGTGTAGATTATTTGGAACTGTCAACTCTAAAAAAATTTATATTGAGATGGTACCCTTAATTGAAGCTACTGTTAATTCCTACATTATGGATTGGGAAACTATTTTATCTAATAAAATGGAAAGTAAAATCCTTGATTATAGGAAAAATAGGTTTGTAACCACCCGTATAATACCCCCATTTTATATGAGTGCCTATATCATTGATATCATCTGTTTCAATTTTGAGTTCCCTATTTTAGGCTGGAAATGGACTCCTCAAAGTCTAATTCCTATCCACATTTATCACAAATATGTGTGGAAATCCTATTACAAAGACCACATATGCAGAATTTGTCATGGATTCATTTTACCATTTCATCAATTTATATTCAATAAAACAGCTCTGAGGTTATTTGATGAGGCCAGCATTGACCTCACCTCAATCGGAAGCTGGTTTGGTGAAGAAAAATTCACCTATATTTGAATATTCAGAAGTATCACTGATCCTCATGTTTTTCCCTTGTACGTTCCTAACAAACTATTAGGCCGAGAAATATCTTATCAGATAATGGAGAAAGGAATGTCCAGAAACCTAAAAAATTCTAAGAAGCTGATGTGGCCGACATTTCCCCTCCGATGTGGATCTTTTTCTCTGCATGATTTCAAACATGTAGAGAAAGAAGCCCAAAAGATAAAAGATCTCAGATTGGAAACCATTCCCAAAAGATAGTATGATCTGAAGAAGGTTGCCTTAAATTTTACATCTATGGTACAGATTTCAAAATTTGAACATGAAGATGCCGATTTTGATGATCTATTTCCCTCGGCCGAAGGATTTTCACAAGTTAAACATTTAGAAAAAATAAAGTTTGGAGCAAATGACATAGAAGAATTATTACAGTTTAGAAACAACAGACTACTAACAATACCTCTGGATCAATTGAGAACTACTCCTCTGCAACATGAAGAATACAGAGAAGAAAAGAATACTGAAACAGAGTAGGAAAAGGAAAATACAGGAAATAGGGCTGGTGATTCCTCTGAAATGGATATAGATGATCATTCAAAGTTATTGAAGTAATGGGAACAATTTGATCAGCAGATCAAGGGCCAGAAAGATTCTTAGAATGTGTCTACAATGAAAACGCCCGCAACACGACAGCCTTCGGTCACCAATGTTAGAAATGAAAAAATAGTCAGCTATACTAATCGACAAGATATTGAGATTATTCCTGAAAATCCTTCCGAAGAAATTGTATTAAATATTGAAGATATACCACCTCTGGATGTTTTTTACAGTCCAAAGCATAGGGATGCAGTTAAAAAGCAGAGAAAGAAAAGGAAAATTGATCAAGGTCTATTTTCATCTCCCCAAGTTGAATTAATGACTGTTGTCTGGAAGGATTTCAAAGTTAATCCCTCATAGGATTTAACTAAATTATCTCAATATGTGGGGGCTTATACGGTAGCTACAATAGACAATGCCTCTAAGGTCAGTCAATTGATGAAGGAAAAATATCAAAAGATAGCTCTGTTGGAAGAAAAGGCAACAACTGATCAACAAAGGATAACATAGCTAGAACAACAACTCATTGAAGAAAGTCAAAAGACTGAGCAGCTCAAAGAGAAATTGAATATTGAAAAGCAAAAGCTTGAATAGCAAGCTATACATAAATAAAAGTAGTTGTCTCAAGAATTAAATAAATTACAGGTGATGCTTCAACAAAAAAAGATGGCCAAAGAAGAACACAGTGCTTTTTTACAAGCACAAATACAAAGATTTAAAGATTATCCTAGACTTGATCAATTTAAAATGGAGGCTCTTGAATTAAGTAAAACACTGTCACAACAACTTGATGTTTTATGTCATAAAATATCTATAGCTAACCCTTTATGTGAAATAGCATCATCACTCATATAAAAGGCAGTAAATACAAGACTTGAATTTGAAGATGCCGATGTGAAGATTTTAGGATTCATCACATGGCAGGACACAGATCAAGGCATCGCTGCCAATCTTCCTAAGATTCAAGAATCACACAAAGAAATTTTGTTTGCAGAATGGGAGACACAGTTGATTAAAGGAAAATGAGCTACCTCCAGACCAAGAGAAATAATGAAAATTTTATTGGAATTAATTAATGACAGTCTATATGCAGCCAACCTAATTTCAAATTGCATCCCAGTAAAACTCTCGAAGTTCAAGGAAATAGAGAAACAATGGAAGCAGAACTTGGCCAATAAAGACCAATAGAGCAGTGCAATACAAGGAATCACATAGAACACATTCTTGTTCTATTTGGTTAAGCCACATAGCTAGCAAATGACTACAAAATGCCTCTCCGATGCCATCGGTTATATGATTCCAGAGCTGTCAGATGCCACATATATCAGCCAGCTGCATTCCCGGTTGATTCATCCTCCTGAAGTAAAAGATATGCTATCAATCTGCCAGCTATGCACACCAAACATGAAAGAAATACAATGAACCTGTTTTCTTGGAGATTGTAATTCTATTTATGAAATTAGATCTTCGATCCTTCATTTTTTTATCAATATTTTAGATAGTTTTTTTTAAGTTTATTATTATTTAAACCCCTTTCATGCATTTAGAAAGGGGTCCTCAATTTGTATAAAATTTTTACTTCAGAAGTTACACCTTTTTACTTCCAAATACATTATTTTTATTAATAGTGGATCACAGTTCTACAATTTTATGAGGAAATTAGTTTCAAGATTATGCATTATTGTTCTTCCTGAAAGCTGTTCTAAGTAAGAAAGCAGGATCGGAGTGTGATTTGCATCAAAAGGTTACAAATGTATCTGGTATTTTTATCATAATTATGTTATGCAATTTCCTTTTGCAATGAAACATTCCTTTCAAAATTTTCTACTGTTTATATATATATATATATATATATATATATATATATATATATATATATGCCTATGAAAAAATCCTTTGTTACATCATTTTTGAAAACTTAGAATTGTCATATTTCAAAATATATGTAAGCGATATAAATGTATGAATGTGATATGTTATCATCATTACTTTGTTTAGTTTCTTAAACAAAGTAATTATTATATGTGAATACATTTTCCTTTTGAATGAATAATCCATCTATATGATTATTCTTCTAAAAAGAACAAATCTAAAATCACATTTGTTATATGATACCCGGGTTTAATTAGAATTATTTGTATTTAATTAAAGTTATAGATTTGGTTAATAATTACTTCCATTACCCATTATATCAACAACCAATCATCAACCTATATATTATTGGGAAACTGGTCCCATATTATCTAGTCGAGCCACTATCCCAAACGGAAAAGGAGCTGTATTAAGGTCCGAACCGGGTGGTTTTCCCCAATGTTTGAAGCTAGGATTTTTGGGGCTTCAACACATACTTGAACATTTGGGATCATAATCCTAGAATGGGATACATGCATTTAATGGAATTAGCCTCTTGGATGGTTAATGAGGAAGCCAGAGCATAAGAAATAAGAAGGGTCACAAGGATAGAAAACATGGAAAATATAAACATTAGTGAAAAAATATTCATCCCTAGGGGATTCATCAACAACCATCTCAAGATAGAAAATGATGTTGAAATTGCATAAAATTACCTCAGCACACAAGCTCAAGCCATGGCTCATTTTGATGATGTTTCTAGGTTTTTGTGAGATGAATGCATAATTTCTAGTCAAAGGAGATGGAATAGCCTCCCTCACACTATTAGAAACATGGAATACCACACACCAAAGAGATTGAGAGGTGACCTAGAAATATAAACACTATACAAGAGGGCCATTCAGGCTAGGAAGATTCAGTGGCTTGATTTGAAACTCAATCCACCCTTTTTTGTGGGACTTGAGTGATGGAAATGACCAAGATGAGTAGAACAAAGAATGGGAGGAAATAGAAAATAATGATTCCTTGGGACTCCCACACTTCCTCCTTTGGAAGTCAGAGGGTCCATTAAATCTCTAAAATAAATGAAGGAGGAATAAGTTGCTCAGAGGATGAGTAACCATTTGGTAGGGGGGTGATGATGAGATCCATAATTAGGTATAATTAGAGGGTTTAATTGTCACCAAGTAGCCTTATTAAGTCCCTCTTTCTCACATTTAAATTATTTTATGGTCTTATGTTGCTAGTGTAGATGGTGATTAAGGCTTTTCATACTTTGAATGCCTAACATGAGTTAAATGCAGGATAATCACGAATATATTGCACTTTTGATGAATATTTTGCAATTAAATCTTGGATTAGACAACAAGGATAGGTTCTTGGGTGATTTCCTACCTCCTTAACTCACCAAGGCAGCCAAGGGGTCCTTGAGATTCCCTCCAACAACTCAAAAGCAGAGGCAACCAAGCAAGTGGGAGATCAAGTGCACCAAGGCTCCACTTCTCTTGCAGTCAAAGTGAAAACATCACCTAATTTTTAGGTATTTTTTGGTAGCTACCCTCTAGGTTAAATAGGGTTGAGCAAGAGCTCATTAGGATTCAAACTTTGAAGGAAGCTAATAGACTCTTAGCTCTTGTAATAGGATTTTGAGACTTTTATGATTATGTAATGAGACTATTTTCTGCAATAAGATGAGTATTCTGGTTGTCCTTCACTGATTTAGTTTCAAAGGGCTAGACTTGTGGATTAGGGCTCAATCTATTAGCCTTAGTCTCTCTTGTGTCTTCATGCTTATTTTTATGTCATTGTAGCTAGTTTGCTTTATGAGTTTTTAGCTAGTTTGCTTACATATCAATTCATTGTTTTTAGTTTGCTTCCTTTTTCCTTTTGTTGTAGTTAAGCTTGCATAGATGTTGGTAGAATAACTAATAAACTCAGAAAGATTTATGTCAAGCCTCCCTTTCTCATCTCTTTCATTAGAGCTTGAGGAGGGCATACCTTCCCCACAGACCAAATTTTCTCTTTATTTTATGATTTCTTGGAAATAATAGTTAGGTTGTTGTAGTGTCATGAACATGTCTATAATATTAATTTATATTCATGTTTGAAGGCTAAAGTAGGTTTTTTTCCAAATTCAACTCATATTTTCCATTTCATCATCAATTTGCTAATGTTTGTTACATGAACATGTATTTTGCTTGCAAGTTCAAGTAGCACAACAAAGGAGGAATTCGCCAACACCCTTAACTTCATTTCTCACCCATCATCAACCTTGTTTCAATCAAATCACCATTAGCTCTATTTTTAATATTTTTCACCTTCACACCATGAGCAACCCTAGAGCTAAAATACGGGATTCTCAAGAGGTTCTGAGCTTGGCCAAGGGGTTTTCCACCATCCATTCATCCAAAAACATGTTCACTGCACCTCCCCTACGCTTTTCTCCACCATTTTTGGCTTTGGATTTTTTTCGGGCCGTTTCGTGTAGCAATTGAAGACTTTCCTGTATCACTATAGGAAACCTGTGGAAACACTTGTAGTAGCACTATTGAGCCTCTCCTTCAGCCTATAAACCATCATCCACCTCATCCAAACTCTCCAAAACCACCCAGACACCTTCAACCTTGCACCCATGAGTTCAAGACCTTCCTAAACCATCTTAGCACTTTCTCCTCCTTGCTACAAAACAATGCATTTACAATCATAATTAGGTCGTGATTATATGCATGAGTAAAAGCATGATAGTTAAGACATGAATTAGAAAGAGTGTGCTTATCCATTTGGCCCAAAAATATGTGATTATCTTATTCTTCTTTATGCAATTTCAATTCAGAAATTTACTTCATGAAAGATGCCTAGTTTGCTTCCATTTCTTGCCATAGCTTAATTTGTAGATTTCTTCGATTGTAGAGTAGCTAGGTTTAATTTATTGTTGTAGGATAGTTCTTTTATTGCTGATATATTAATGGATTTGAATCATTTTTATCCCTAGGTCTAAATTTGGAAGTGTGACAGACTTCATTCATAAACCCTAGAAATATCACCCTTTCGTAGGACTCAGAAGAGGATGACATGAGTAGAATGCATCTGATGTGTATATGTTTTTTACGAACCCTGGGTTGATAAAATAAAGTAGAGTAGCCTCTGGGAGTTGCAACATTCTTGGTGAAATACCAGGGCTCACCACCACACACAATCAGTGACACAAACATCCTCGAATTCGACACAATTTTCAGGTTGTGAAGAGTTGTGCTTGAATTTACAAAATAAGTGCCACACATACCCCCATAGGATTCTCATGCCACCTCAATATGGGCCTTAGACAATCACATATATTTTTGGTGAAAATTATTTTTAATTGAGTATTCCCCTTTGCATTGGATTGCACCCAATATTTAACGATGAGATACCCTGGGCATATTTTCCATCCGTATTGGACACCTTAGAGGTGGATAAGTAGTTTAATCCCATATAAATAAATCCTATATGAATTGAATATGATACAATTTATTAAATCATGGAAATAAATAAAAAGGATACTCACTAGAAGAACATACAACCCTATAGGGGTATAAAAGTGGGGTAACTTCTTCACCAAGGAAAGTGGCTCACTAAGATCCAAATTTAGCAGAAGTTTCCCCATCTAATGAGAGATATTGACACAATGGATACCATTTCTTCCCAGGGGGAGGATTAATCCAGGTGGATATGGATGGCCACCCACCTCTTCCACTAACTCAATGACTCTCTATCTTCTTGGAATTTTTTGTATGGTTTTTTGGGTCCTAAAATTATAGGGCCATTTTGAGTCCTTAAACAATGTTTTTTATTTTTATTTGAGGAGCTCAAGTGCTACCATGGAATTCCCTTTTTCCAACCAAAAGTTATAGTCCTTGGATAGCTCTTTCCAATGATCTAATAATCACCCCAAATAGAGATTGTATGAAAAGGTTATCCCCTAAGGAAGTTGATGTACCAACTAACCACCTTGGGCCTTTTTGGTGCTTCATCTTCTAGAGTTAGGATTTGTGTTAAAATTCTATTCCTCCAACCTCTTGTAATAGATTTTGTGAATGTGTAGCCACCATATCTCTCTCTTCAAAGATAAGCTACCAGCATTCACACAAGTTTGTCTGCTACACATAATTTTTATTTTACTTATTAATAGAATTTGAATTAATATGTTCTATGTTATACATGTGTATGTGTGATCCATTTCCTTTCTTTTCTTTAATTTTTTCCTTGCATGGCCCATATCAATGAAGCATATTGATGTTTAGTGTCAATTTATGAGAGACATGGTAAGAAAATGAAGGTGTTGTTGGTGAAGGTTGACACTTTGAAGAACTTTGTAGACTCTTTGAGAAATTTTGTTAGTATTGAGAATTTATCTTGGTGTATATAAGTGATGGAAGTTTCTACCCTAAATTGTTGATCAGGTAATCCTAGGACCCCTTATATACAAAGGAAGCAACAAGGGCAAGGATTTTTGTGTATGTGTTATGTTATTTGTATGGTTGGATCCAAATGTTGTATGTTTCACTAGGGGGATCATGGGGTGGTTGATAGGCACTCACTACTTGATGTTTCAACGGTGAGGCCTTCAAAAGCTTTTAAAAAGTGGGTTTTTGCTGTCCATTTTTTGGCCAATGACATTTTGAACCATTACAATATAATTACAATTAGGGAATAAAATATTTAAGTAAATGGATTATGGTTTTGGATGCTGGAAATTCCTATACATTGTATTCTAAATGGTGAAGTTAGTACAATGGGAGTTATAAGTGTATCTATAAACAACTGTTGGTTTTCCCAATTAGGGTTTTCAAGATATATCATGGTGTTTATTTATGCATTACTTTTGTTTATGTATGTGTTCATTGTAAAGGCTTTAAACTTATAAGTGCTATCTTAAAGTCTCATATAAATCCAACATCATCTATAAAGAAAATTCTAATTCCCCACTAAAGTATTTTTTTATCAATATTGTTCATGTTCTACATTGGGGTTTTCTTATGAATATTATTCATACAAATTCAAGAATTGTTGCATCCACTTGATAATATTTCATGCTCTATATGATAAACAAGATGCCATATCTCAATATATTTGGAGATTATTTCTCATGTCTTGAAATTAAAATGAATTTATACAAACATTAGGCCTCATAGCCATGATTAGTTTATAAATCATCAAGCCTTGTATCCATGGAGTCATGACCAACTCCTCTAAACTTAAGGTATAATAGGATAACATGGATGATAAAATTTCCATTTATTGAAGTGCATGGAGTTGCAAGCTGAATTAAAAATTTGACAAACTAAATTTACTTAGTAAAGTTAAAAACTAGATACATCTTAGTTTTAATTTTATTAAATATTAAGAAATTGGAAAACAATCGTGCCTATATTTAAATTTTACATTCCAAAAAATTATTTAAACAAAATTTAAATGTGTATTTACTCAAATTTAAATTTTTATTCTAATTTTGTACCACCCCATTCTTGATCCATGAATTAGAAATGTATAATTTCTTATTCAATGAATGGTGTTGTAATGTTCCTAATTAGCTTTTAGCTAATTAGAACATTATTTTTTGTTTTTGTCAACAAGATAGATGAATAAGAGGGTAGAGGGACCCATAAATCCCTTTAGTAGGAATAAAAACACTTCTAATGTGAATGTGGATCAATGCATCTAGATAGGGTCAAGATGAATAAACCACTCCTTCATGTGAATGTGGGTCAGTGCATGTGGATGGGGTAAATTTGACCAAATCAATAGTGCGGTCATGGAGGTAGTGGAGACAATGGAGGACAACACAGTCATAATGGAAGTGAGTGGCTATGGGAGTAGCATAATTATTGTGTGGGGCCAAGGGGGTGAGGGCTCACAAGAATATAAAGAAGGGGATGTTAGCCATAGAAAGCATTCTAAATATTGTTTATGAATTGTATTTTATGACTTTATGCACGCTTCAACTGTTTAGCGAAGTCTGCTGTGTTGTTTAGCACACGAGTGTTTCCAAGTGGAAATCCCACTGTTACCCTCGGGGGAATTCGAGTTCCCACTCAGGAAAGGATCTTGAGCTGCATTTCATCATCAGGCATCAGACCAATATTCAGCCCCTATCAGCAGCGTAGTCTCCTTTAGGAATTGCGCAATCCTGGAGGGTAGATCTATTGGAGGAGAAATAACCCAAGTTTCTGAGCTTGCCACCCTATGAGGAGAGAAACCCTTCATCTGAGAAGTTGATTGGGAGGAGTAGCAATAGGTTTCTAATTAGTTCAGCCACCTCCCAGCAGTCTCCCAGCTATAGAGCATAAATCAACCCTAGGGCTACATTTTCCGTTATTGTCATTTCCAGAAATCCTTTTTGTGTTTTTTTCTGGGTTTTCATCATATATTCCAAATTCCAAATCCTGAAATTTTTCGAGCACCAGAACAACCTTATCTACACACCCATTTTCAGCCAGCAATTAGATTTCCAACATTTTCAACAGGGGCAACCCAGTAGGGTCTCCATTAGAGTAGCAATTATGTAGTTTTCTCAGTGGGAGAACTTGAGGGTCACTCAAGCAATCTCTATCAGCTTGAGTGCTATTATTTTTTAGCATTGTTGTACTTGTATTACACCATCTCATTAATAAAATGGCTCAAATATTTCTGGTTTATTTTATGGTGTTTTGATTTTCCATCATTATTGTTTATTTGCTTTGTATCACTGTCGTTTTCTTGTTTGGAATATTACAGTGGTATAAGAGCATAATCTTGGCTCAGCTTGTGGGGCATTTACATCTATGTCATCTGAAGAAGAAGAACCTCTTACAGACCAGGAGAAGAGGTATGTTAATAGAGGTCGCAAATTTGACTATACAACCAACAAAGAAGGAGAAATAAAATACAAGGGCAAGTTTGCAATATCGGGAGAAATGGATGAGAAAGAGTTTCCAAAACTTCTTATCCAAACTATGCAGGATATCACCAAATAAATGAAGGAGATGAGAGTGGAAACTCAAAGGGAAAGCCAAAAAGGGTTACAAAATGGAGAAATTTTTGGTAATTCACATCATTGGTCTGAGCATCCAGTAGTGCAACAAGTTTCCCAATGCTCCACTATGCCTACCTTCCTAGAAGTAGGAATGGGGCTGGAGGACCACAAGAGCAAGAGGCTCTCTGTGATTATTTTATGGAATATGAATCTCAGTTTCAAAGATTCAAAGAACATCTGAACTTCAAATATTTATGCTAGATCAAAGATAACAGAAGACCCTGTAACAACAATAGAGGTGGAGGGTACATGCAAAACAATGATCAGTAGTGTACTATGGGTAGATTATTTCTGCATGCTTTTGATGGGTCATCTAAATGCATCACAAAGGCTTGGGTGGAAAAATTAGACATTTATTTCTAGCTAAACCAAGTGTCAGAGATTGAAGCTATTAAGATAGCAGTGCTCCACCTTGAAGGTGAACCACATGAATGGTGGTTCCACGGATTGTCTACATTGGGACATGCAGGTGTGACTGCATATGCTGAGTTCACCTGGAGATTGATAGAGAGATTTGACTAAAGATATCCGTAGGATAAATTTTTTGAGCTATCAAAGTCAAGAAGTTCAAAAACCCAAAGACTTATATCTCTGATTTTTTGAAACTTTTTGTCTTAGTGCTAGATTTGTCCGCAACTAGGAGAGTATACATGTTCATTGATGGACTAGAGGAACTTTTGCATGGTTTAGTAAAGTCCACTAGACCATCTACGTTCCAAGACGCCATTGAGAGGTCTAGGGACTTACAATATGCTTTTCCAAGGTTAAGAGCTCCATTCCAGAAAAAAACCCACATTCCAGTCAAAGGTGAAAGATATGAAGGTTCCACCCCCAAAAGGTAACCACGACAAAGGACCTCTTAATGATGATATCCAAAGAGATTTGAGGATGAGGAAGCTTTACTTTACATAACAAGAACCATGGGCGCCAGGGCATTGATGTGCTGTTGGAAAGACACATTATATTAAAGTGTTCTCTGATAGTGAAGAAGAAGAAGAAGAGGAGATGGACCCCAGCGCCATGGCAGCAGGAGAGGATCCACCACCACCAGGTGGTGGAAATGGAGCATTTTCTCCAATTGGAGTGGCCCTTGCAACTTTGTGGGGAGTTCCCAAGTATCTGAAATTGAAAGTCTGAGGCACAGTTCAGGGGAAACGGGTGTCAATATTGATAGACAGTGGGGCTACCCAAAACTTTATTGATACCCAACTAGTGTAGAGGAGAGGCATACCCAAAGAAGATTTTGAATGATTCTCAGTTTTGGTTTCAGGAGCTAGAACCATGCAGTGTGTGAAGTATGTTCGGGCATTGACTGTAACTTTGGGGGCATACACATTGAAAGATAACTTCTTTGTAGTCGATATTCCTGACACCAATGTGATATTGGGTGTATAGTGGTTGATCACACTGGGAAAGGTCACCACAGATTGGGAGACCTTGGAGATGGAATGGACAGATAAGAAGAGCGGTAAGCACCAAATGATTAGGGGCATGCAAACCTATCCACCTTAGGTAGTCTCAACACATAGGATGGATGTTGGTTTGCGCAAAGGATACATAGAGTGAGTAGTAGAAATATGTATGTCGAAGGTAGGAGGCAGGGACAAACTAGTCCACTCTGATGTGCAGTCTATTCTAGACCATTATTCTATAGTATTTGGGGGCATTCCACTAGGAAGGCCACCAGACCGGGTGTATGAACATACTATTGATTTGGAGCAAGGGACCCAAGTAGTAATAAACACACTCTATAGGCACCCAAAAGCTTACAAGGATGAGATTGAGAGAGTTATTCAGGAGCTCTTGGCTTTAGGACATATCCGACCCAACACCAATCATTTTTCTTCTTTTATGGTATTGGTAAAGAAGAAGGATGGTCCCTTAAGGATGTGCATTGAATATAGAGCCTTAAATAATAAGACAATGAATAATAGGTACTTGATTCCCAGGATGGATGAGCTGATGGATGAGCTGAGGGGATCGAAGTTATTTTCAAAGATTGATTTGAGTTCGGGGTACCATCAAATCAAGGTAAGGGATCAGGATGTCCCCAAGACTTCATTTAGATGTCATTATGGCCACTTTGAGTTCTTGGTGATGCCCTTTGCACTGACCAATGATCTAACTACTTTTCAGTCTTGTATGAACCACATATTCTGTGGTCAGTTGAGGAAATTCCTGTTGGTTTTCTTTGATGAAATTCTCATCTGAAACCGCACATGGGAAGAGAATCTGCAACATATTGAGGCAGTATTATAACATTCTGGAAGAGAAAAAAATATATGCCAAGATCTCCAAATGTGAGTTTTGGCTTTTAGAGATGCTTTATTTAGGCCACAACATTGGAGTGGATAGAGTAAGGGTCCATGAGGAGAGGATATGGGCCATTCGGGATTGGACAGAGCCAAAGAATGTAATAGAACGTAGGGTGTTTGTAGGCATTTGCACCTACTACCAAAATTTTGTCAAAGGGTTCTCCTAACTAGTAGCACCACTCATAGATATGACCAAGAAGGGAGCCTTTGGTTGGATAAACACTATGCAGAGGGCCTTTCATAGGCTCAAGGAGGTGATGAGTATTTTTCTAGTGTTGGTATTGCCAGATTTCACCCAACCCTTTGTGCTAGAATGTGATGCTTCAGGGGATGGTATTGGTACAGTCTTGATATGGGGGGGCCATCCCATAGCCTTTGAGAGTCATAATTTCCTACCACATGAGAGGTTATATCCGATATATGACAAGGGGATGTTGTCCATTATGCATGCATTGGTCAAATTCAGGCATTATATAGTAGGCAAAAGATTCCGAGTAAAGACTGATCACAACAGTCTTGGGTATTTTATTGAGCAAAAGAAATTGCAAGCAAAAATGGGTTAGAAAAATTCAGGCATATGACTTTGACATTGAATATGTCAAAGGGAAGAGAAATGTGGTAGTTGATGCCTTATCACGGAGACCAGCAGTGTTGTCCTTGATCAATGTGCATTCAGATTGGAAGACCCAACTGTTGTTTGAGTATTCCAATGACCACTTCACCTGTGAGATAATAGATGGGCAAGTGACCAATGAAAGATATAGAGTAATGGATGAGGTCATCTACTACGAGGACCAAATATTCTTGAATAGATATTCTAAGCTCAAGGAGAAGGTTTTGCATGCATCACATGATTCACTGCTCTTAGGCCACCAAGGTTTCACAAAGACATATCAGGCCATCAGAGAGAGATTCTCATGGAAGGATCTCAAGGAGGATGTGCTCTAGCATATCAAGGAGTGTGTAGTTTTCCAAAGGAATAAAGGGGAGAAAAACCATCTTGCAGTGTTATTACAACCACTTCCTGTTCCGGAGGGGAAATGGGTGATAATTTCTATGGACTTCATAACCTGTTTTCTAGCAGTGCAGGGAAAGGATTGTATCTTTGTGGTCATTCATCCACTAACAAAGTATTCACGTTTCTTTTCCATCTCCTCATGGTACACTTCTTCACAAGTGGCCGAGAATTTCTTTAGAGATGTTTTCAGACTTCATGGTATTCCTAAGACCATAGTCAATGATAGAGATAGTCGCTTCATGGGTGGATTTTGGCAGTAGATTTTCTATTTAGTGGGCACTAAGTTGACACCGAGTACCAATTATCACCTCCAGACAGATTGGAAGACATAGGTAGTAAATAAGTGGTTGAAAAGCTACGTGAAAAACTATGCTTCAGGGCAGAAAAGAGCATGGCTACGCTGGCTCCACTTGGGAGAATATTGCTACAATATAACATTTCATATGTCGATCGGTATGTCTCCATTTTGGGCTCTATATGGTTATGATTCTTTATCATTTTTTGATTTGATGTTTGGAGCAAGCAAGGCTCCTAGAGCCAAAGAGTGGATCCAAGAGAGTTAGGATATACTCCGTTCTCTTAAGGACAACATTTCTATAGCCCAAAATTAGTAGAAGTTATATGTAGATCGAGGTCGAGTGGATAGATAGTTTGAGGTGGATGATTTGGTATATCTTTGTCTTCAACCTTACAAGCATTCTACACTGAAGGAGAAGGGAGCTGAGAGGCTTAAGCCCCATTTCTATGGGCCATACAGGGTGATCTATTGTGTTGGGGAAGTATCATATGAGTTGGAGCTCCCCATTGGGAGCAATATCCACAACATTTTTCATGTATCATGCCTCAAGAAGGCCATTGGATAACATGTAGTTGACACTATGGAGCTCCCACCTATTGATGATGAGAGCCATCTAGTTTTACAATGGAAGCTAACTTGGATACTCGAGAGAGGCAGCTAAGAAACAAGGTGATCAAAGAATATTTGGTTCGATGGAGGAACCTTCCAAATGATGATGCCACTTGGGAAGGAGAGAATATTTCGCAACATCCATCCTTGCAGTTGCTTGAGGACAAGCAACATTTGGGAGGGGAGAACTGTAATATTCCTAATTAGCTTTTAGCTAATTAGAATATTAATTTTTGTTTTTGTCAACAAGATATATGAATAGGAGTAGAAGCAAGTTTTTAATCAGCTCAACCACCTCCCATTAGTTTCCCAGCTGCAGAGTGTAAATAATCCTTAGGGCTGCATTTTCTGTTATTGTAATTTCCGGAAATCCTTTCTAGGTTTTTATGGGTTTTCATCATAGAGTCTGGATTCCAAATCCCAACATTTTCCAAGCACCAGAACAACCTTATCTACCCACCCCTTTTCAACCAGCAGTTACATTTCCAGCATTTCTAGCAGGGGCAACGTAGTAGGTTCTCCAATATAGCAACAATTACACATTGTTCTCAGAGGGAGGACTTGAGGGTCACTCTAGCCATCTCTATCGACTTAAGTGCTATTATTTTTTAGCATTTTTTTACTTGTATTACACCTTCTCATTAATAAAATGGCTCATCTCTTTCTGATTTATTTTATGGTGTTTTGATATTCCAACATTATTTTTTATTTGCTTTGTATTACTGTCGTTTTCCTGTTTGGAATATTACAGGTGTAAGGCCAAGTAATATAATATGTAAATAATTTTCTTTGAAATTAATTATAATAAAATACACCATGAATCCATGAGTAGGAGAATTCATGAGCATCCATACTAAGAATCTATGGTTTCTCTAGTAAATTTGGGATTTTTCTATTGGTAATTGAAGGTTTGTGTATTGTTGGTAAATTTTTTTGGGATCACAAATGAGTGCTTTGGTTGGAGGAGTTGGGCACCCCTCCTTTCATAATGCTATAACAGGGAATTCAAGGAGAGGAATGGAGGGTTTAGATAAACTAGGGTGCAATGGAACTTCAAAGGAGTTTCCCATATGGGGTGCACTATGGAAAGTAAGCTTGAAAGGGAAATGGCTCCCTCACGCAACCCAAAACCATAAATTTGTAATTGGATCAATTAGCGTGGAATCACGCTGTGGAAGAATGAAATGTCACGCATTTATTTTAAAATTTGTTGGTGGGTAGCCAACTGAAAGGGATTTATAGAATTGGATTTAGGAAAATTGGCAACCGTAAGGGAAATTTGATCTAAGACTAGGGCCAAAGGGTATTTTCACTATAATTTTCTCATATTTGGAAGATAAGAATAGGTTTTTCGAGGTAGGACCTTATTTTTTTTAACAATGTTGGATTGTACATGTGCCATTGGGAAGACGTTTTTTAACCAAGACAAATAATAATTTCTAGTTGCACCATTTTAGGTACGGTTGTACTCTCTCTACTAATCAATTTTTGGTTTCCAGAGATTTTGGAATGGATTGGTAATGTAATAAGTAAAATTTTGAAAGTATCAGAGGTCACTGAGAGAGGGTGAAATATGTCCTATGTGTTGGGGTTCCCATGTTTTGGCCAGGTTGACAGAGACCAAACGATGAGACAACATAGAACCACTTTCATACCTTAGGATCTAGCCCTCCTAGGTCCAGAGAGGGATCTCTCTATGATTATCAAAGGATATACGTCTTTGAAGTTCTCAATTGTGATTTTAGGCTAGTTATAGGCTCAAGGTTGTTTGTTTGATTGTTTGAGTTTGGTTGTTGAGAATCAGGAAGGAAGGTTTCACCATAAGACAAGGATGAGTAAAGAAGGAAGCTAGGCAAGAATAGATACCTCAGGGAACATCAAGGCCATTGGGCAATGGAGTCAAGAAAGGATTTACTTATGTTCAATGTGTAAGCTTCAATTGGGCTAGTCATCTAGAGCATTTGGATCTCAAAGATTGATTGGTGGGATGGAACACTAAGGGATGAGAATGAAGGATGGAAAACCATCTGATTCCGTCTATAGATCAGGCCAGAGGTCATTTAACTCCAGGCCTGCTTGGACAAAACCATAGGCAACACAAGGGGTCTTGAAAAGGTTTGTGTTGGAAGGGCAGGTTATGAAGAGGTAGCGACAGGCTTTACATCTCCCAATGTTCCTAACCTCTTTCAATTAAATCTTAACAAAGACATCTGAACACTGATTCTATCAACTTGCACATCAGAGAGCAGGCAATAATCATCCACTACGCTGGTTTAGTCAATTAAAAACAATATTCAGACACACATATGAGCAGAAAACATTAAAGACTGAGAGAGCTGGGATATAAGGTACCTAACAAGGGTAAATCTTATATCATGCATTCAGATGTCAGTCAGAAGAACATGAAACGAAATGGAAGTAAACACAGAGATAAGAAAAACATCACCAACTGCTGTAGATCAGGATCCAATGAAAACTGCTTATCATGTTAAACACAACACCAATCAGGTACATCACTGCCCAAAGCTTTTACATTCAGCCTAAATACATCATATTTCTCAGCCTATCATACAACTGTTACACAGGAAACTTGGCTCGGGACAAAAATGCTTGCAATTCACTGATAATCCAACAACAACCCTTACAATGATATCCCTCTGTGATTTATATCAGAAGAGACACAGAGGACCGACTGAGGAGGTAGGTGAATCTTTAAATGTTACATTTAAGCACAACAATGAATGCAGGGCCGAGGCCCATTCTGCTTGATACACTGTATATCTAATCATTGTCACCTTCCTCGTGAAAGAAAGATCTGCTCCGGATACGATTTGACCTTTGGGCTGTAGTACTTCAGGTGATTTGAACAAAATGAAAGAACTTGCTGGGAGGTCTGCCTCATGGATGTTAGATTTCTTTGAACTATAGCTGGGATGGAAAACTCCTTCAGGGACATGGCGCATAATAAATACTGTATGGGAGACCTGTCCTTTATGGAAAAACATTCTGCTGATAAGAAAACCTTGATATTACCTCTTATTGATGTTGAGGATCTCTAGAATCGATCCTCGGGGTCTTCAAAATGATGCTTTGCCTCTTTAAACCTCTGTTTCAGGGCTCAAGATCTTCGTTGACGCGCATTAATCCCTCTGCTCTGTACTGGAAATCCTTGCTGCTTCATGACTGCCTCTGTCGGGTTAGCTCGAGCTTTTAATGGCGCCGGCAAGATTTTCGGCGTTTGAACTCTGCTTTCCTTTAATGTAAGTCCTGACAGCCCCATTCCTTGACTTTCCTGATGGTACTGGTTCATTGGATTTGATCCTGACTGCGCCGCTCACCATTAAGGTAGTACATTGAACAGAGGCAGTCCTCTTCCTCTAGAAACTCTGCAACACGGCAAATCTGTGAAGAAACGATGGACGGAGCAATGGACGCAGGGTGAACTAAATGGTGGTGCGACGGTGGCGGAAACAACGGTATTATGTAAACGAATGATGAAAATGCAGTGAAGTAGTGGAGTGCACGGATAATAGGGTTTGGTATGATCATGCAGCGCAGACCGTTGGATTCAGGCCTGGAGATGGAGATCAACGGTGGAGATTGATCTGCGGGCTGACTTATGGACTTGGCGGAATACATATGAAACTTTAGACTTTGGATAAAATGTATGGAAATGCAAACAAATGCAACGAAATGTATGTAAGAAGTGGGACCCAGTGGAGGCGGAGGGCGATCAAATCTGAGCCATCAGATCCGGGAGGAGACGAACAGCGGAGATGCAATCGGAGGAGATGCAATCGGAAGAGATGCAATCGGAAGGGCACAAAAATGAGACACTCACAAACTTTCGATTGTGATCAATAGGGGAGAGCGATAGCCGTTGGATCGTGAAACGAGCGAACGGCCAGGATTTAATCGGGAGGTAGAGGGAAGGCTTGCGATCAGCGATCAGAAGGGGAAGAGATTGACCGCTGGCCGTCGATCTGGCGAGGAGATCAACGGTGGAGAACACAATCGGAGGGGATGCAATCGGAAGAGATGCAATCGGAAGGGCACAAAAATGAGACACTCACAAACTTTCAATTGCGATCGACAGGGGAGAGCGATAGCCGTTGGATCATCAGGGTAGATCAACGGTGCGGAACGCACCGCGGGACTTATCGAAATAAAACAATCGCATCGGGTTTTTTGAGTAATACAAAGGAAATGCATCCGCCGGTTGTTTCGATTGCGATTGGCCCCCAAGGCTTAAGCGCTTGGTCTTGGGTGATGGGCATATGTGGGAAGTGGTTAAGGGGCCAGCGGAAAAGGGGCTAGGCCTATAGCATGGTCGGAAAGTGGGTTTTTTGCCCATTTTAATGGGTTTAAGGGATTTTAAAGGGAAACGATAAGGGGAGAAAGGGGAAAGAAGTTAAACAAAGGGTAAGAGGGGGAAATTAAAGGGGATTTTAGGGGGATTTGAGGGGTAAAAAGGGGAAATAGAAGGGGAGCCAAGGGGGAATAAAAGAGGCTAACTGAGGGTAACAGGAGGGGAATTTGGAAAAAGGGAAAGAGAGGGGGGGGAAATGATGTATGTTACAGGGGTAAAGGAAGGAATGACAGGCCCTTTTTAGCAGTTTACTAGCAGAGGGGGATTTGTATTAGGCAGAGCAATTGAGAGACTTCAAGGAGGACGGATTTTCAGGGGAAAGGCATTCCTTGAAGACTCAACAATGATTTAGCCCCATATTTGCTTGTCAAAAATTTTCATATGGGGGCTAACAGTGGCTCCACATGGGGATGGCTTCTTCTTGAAGGAGTCAAGAATTCAGGAATTGATCTCTTGGTGTAGGCCAGATGCCTGCTGCTTGAACCATCCCTTCTTTCTTTAGATTATCTACCACAATATATTAGATACACAAATCAGCAGAAACATTTTCCCAACCAATCTACCTACCCAAACTAAAACTCTAACAATTTTCCCTTGGGTGCATTTGAACTAGCAGACCCTTTACATTTTATTTTGCAAAACAGAAACAAACCTATTCTAATTCTACCCTTATTGCTCCATGAGGCCAGATTAGACTGTTGGCCTCATCTATTTCTCTACCTAAACTACTACCTGTTGTGATTAAACTGTCCAACAGGTTTCTTCACCTACATTCTAAGACATGAAATTTAAACACAACCAAGCCAGGATTAGACTGTCTGACTTGCTGGGCAGAAACTTGAAGAAAACAAAACTGTGAAGGCATGGAATTTTGCCACTGTGAAGCATCCTTTTTCTTTCTTGTGACTCAGGTTTTGAGCATGTTTGAGTCACCTTTTCTTTTTCTTTAGAGGTTCATGTTTTGAGCATGTCTGAACCTCTCTTTTCATTCTGTTTCTTGGAACAACCTCTCTCTTTTTGCTGAAAATGAAAATTTGCAATGGTATATACAATGGAGGTGAAATTTGAAATGGAAAATCAATAAAAGCAATGTTTGAGCATCCTGCCATTGACAGGACCCCCAAACAACTCGAAACCATCAAGTTCTTGCAAGAAAAACGCATTAGGACCCACCGTGGCTTGAATGATGAACGAACCTTGCCACAAGCTGTCGAATTTGCCATGTTTGCCTTTATCATCTCTTCTAGAATCCCACTTCAGGACCTTGTCCCCAACTTTGAAATTTGCTGCTTTGGTTCTTTTGTCAAACTGTCTCTTCATGTTTTCCTGCACTCTGATAGCTCTGTCATAGACTTGCTCCCTTGTTTGCTGGAGATGGATTGTTTCGTTAATCCTCCTTATCATGATGTCTTCCTCTGATTGGACTTCTTGAATAAGCTTTACCACTGGTATCCCAAGGCTAGTGGGAAAAACTGCTTCTGTCCCATTAACCAGTTGGAAGGGTGATGTGCCAATAGATTTCTTGGTAGTGAGCCTCTCTGCCCACAAGGCATGTATCAACTTTTTATGCCAAGACCTTTTGTTCTCTTCCAGCAGCTTCTTAATGATTGTAACCAGGCTTTTATTTGATGATTCAGCTAAGCCATTACCCTGGGGGTAATAGGTAGTTGAATGTCCAAGTGCAATTCCGTACCTGTGACAGAAATCAATCATTCTTTTGGATCCGAAAGCAGCAGCATTGTCAGTGATTATTTTCTTTGGGCAGCCAAACCGAGATAAGATAAAGTCTTCTAGGAACCTAATGATGACAGAATCAGTGGCATTCCTAGTGGGTATGGCTTCAATCCACTTAGTGAAGTAATCAGTAGCAGTCAGGATCCATTTGTGTTGCCCGGAAGAAGAGGGGTGGATTTCTCCAATGAAGTCTAAGCCCCATTGCATGAAGGGACCTTCTATGGTGATAGGTTGCAGAGGGAGGGGAAGGAGCTTTCTTTTGCCCTCAAAAATTTGGCATTTGTGGCAGGTAAGGACCATTTTATGAACATCACTAAAGAGTGTAGGCCAATAGTACCCAGCCTTGAGTATCTTATTTGCAGTGGCCTTCCAGCTCAGGTGGCCTCCACACTCCCCAGCATGAAATTATTGTTTGATTCTTTCAGCTTCGGTTTCAGGCAAACATTTCAGTAAAAGGCCATTTGGATTTTTCCAATATAAACTCTCATTCATAATGCAGTAATTTCTAGCTTTGATTTTTATGAATCTGGCCTTTGTTTTGGACAGTTCCGGAGGGGCATTGAGGTGTGTGAGCACGTAAAGGATATCAGCATACCAAGGAGAGTTCTGAAACTGCTCCTCAACAGTTGGATGGGGTAATCCTTCCTGCTCATCCAGGGCATTCATCATGTTAATATCAAGGGCCTGTAGATTAGTTTCAGCCATCAACTGGGCCAGGCCTTGACCTTTGATCAGCTTGGTGGGTTTGATTTCAATGTCATATTCTAAAATTGTAGCAATCCATTTGCCCCTTTTCCCATCTGGGTCTTGGGACAGGATATCTTTGACCACTATATTTGGCACATAGGCAATGGTGTGAGAATGCAGAATGTACACCCTAAAGTCTTTTAAGGCCTTAATCAGGGTATAGGCCTGCTTTTCCATGATTTTGTACTTTAAGGGTGCATCTCTTAAGGCTTTACTGAAGAAGGCTATAAACTGCAGCTATTGTGTGTGGGGAAGCAAATGAAAAGATCAGAAAATATTTTGAAAAGTCAGGGCTGATAAGGACAGGGGCCTGGGTGAGTGCAAGCTTTACTGACTCAAAAGATTTCTTGGCTTCAACAGTCCACTTAATTCCTACATCTTTCTTTAGCATTTCAGTCATTTTCCTAAGATGCTCAGCAAGATTGGGGATAAATCTTCTAAGGAAATTGATCTTCCCAATGAAGGACTGTAGCTCCTTGATGTTTCTTGGATGCGAAATTTGAAGTATTCCCTCAACTCTCTGGGGGTCTATCCTAATCCCTTTCTCAGATATGATGTGGCCCAGAAGCTTACCTTCTTGCAGCCCGAAAACAGTCTTCTTAGGATTTAGGGACAGACCGTAGCTTCTACATTTTTCAAAAACTTTCCTCAGATGTTTTAAGTGTTCTTCTTCTGTTTTAGAAAAGACAGTTAAGTCATCCAAGTAGATAACTATAAAGTGTCCAATCTCATCTAAGAAAGCAATATCCATTGCTCTCTGGAAGGTAGCTCCAACGTTCATCAATCCAAAAGGCATTTTCACATACATGAAGGTGCCCCATGGAGTGGTGAAGGCTGTTTTGGGTTGATCTTCTGGGAGTACCAGAGCCTGGTTGTATCCTGAAAAACCATCAAGCAGGGAGATTCTTTTAGAGCCCACTACCTTCTATAAGATATGTTCCATTCTAGGCAAGGGGTAGTTATCTTTCAGGGACGCTCTATTGAGGTTTCTGAAGTCTATGCACAGTCTAATCTCCCCTGTTTTCTTCCTTACAACCACTAAGTTTGACACCCAATCAGAAAACCTTACTGGGACAATAATGCCTGCATCATACATCTTCTTAATTTCCTTTTCTACTGCAGGCAATTGTTTTGGATTAATTCTTCGAAGTTTTTGTCTAAAAGGCTTCTGATTTTCCTTTAGTGGTATCTTATGTTGTATAATGTTGGTGTCATAGGCCTTTAAGTCTTCATAGCTCCATGCAAACACATCAATGAATTCCTTAAACAAGTCAATGTATCTTTTCTTCATGTCTGCAGGTATAGACTTAGCCAGTTTTATCATTTTAGGTTTGTCTTCAGTGCCTATGTTGCATTCTTCTACATCTGATTCTGCATGTTCTATTGTGGGCTTCTTTGCAACATCATCGAAATCAAAGAGGTCCTCTAAGGGTGCTAAGCCTCTTGGTATGTTCTTGTCTTTGGCTTGCAGCACCTCCATTTCTTCTCTATCTGCGTTTTCTCGTTTTATGGCTGAATCTCCAGTTTCTTCAGAAAAATAATTTATTTCTATACTACAAGGTGTTTCTAGTTCATCTGGGGAATCCTCACTTGGGCATTTGTCATCAGATTTTGAGTCTGAATCAGAAAATTCAAACTCATTTCTGCCCATTAGGAAATATTCAATCTGCTTGTCTCCTTCAAAGACCTACCAGTATTTTTCATTGTCTGGCACTGCAGGCCTGAATTTAGTCTGAATGATGATTTGTTGGTCGACTGGGGCCTTAGGATATGAGCTGGCTAGGCAGGCTAGTCCATTTGCAATAGCGTTTTGACCCCTAGGAATGGATACTAAATCATATTCAATGAACGTTTTCAACAAATCTAGAGTATCATTCCTATATGCCCTAAGCCTGGGGTGTTTTTCCGAATACTCACCATTCATCTGTTTGATTACTAACTCAGAGTCTCCTCTCACGACTATCCTACGGGCTCCTAATTTTTTCAACAGATTTAAACCCAAGATTAGAGCCTCATATTCTGCAATGTTATTCGTGCATTTGAAATGCAGATTGACAGCATGGCTCTCCGCGTGATCATTTTCGGTGTTACGCAGCCACACTCCAGCTCCAGCGCTTTGCCTAGTGCAGGACCCATCAAAGTTCATTTCCCACAGGGGCTCTTTGTTTACTTCCACTTCGCTTTCTCCCCTACAGCTGGGTTCGCCATTAGGTTGAGTTGGGAGGTCTGTACTAGGTTGTAAGCTATATTGTCGTTCATAGAGGCCACGAATGTCAGGAAGGTGGTTAGCTTGTTGTTCTTGTTCTGTTTCTGTTTCACTTGGAGTGAGGGGTCCACCACAGATCCTACAGGCTTCATTGCTGATTTCCTCTTTGTTTTCAGTGTGCTGCCCATGGTTTTCCTGATCATATTCTTCCAGAGTGGCCATTATGTGGAGGTCCATAGGCTCGGTGTTCTCATTTGTATTCCTATTTTGGGACTCTGGCTCTTCTAAGGATTCATCATTACAAAATATGAAGGAGTCAAGGTCGGTATGTACAGAATATAATGGTGAATTTTCAGGTTTCTCGGGGCTGTTGACTAAGAATTTCATTTGGGATTCTCTATATAGTCTTCTTGATTGGCCAAATATAGGGATAGTGGCATATGAGCCGTCCATCTGCATGGTCCCTTGCAGCTTGGCTCCCCATGATCTAGATAATAACATGCCATACTTGGGTGGCACGTCTGCCACCACTACATCCATGACCATACATTTCGCAGGAATCTGAGTTAGGCTCACACATAAGTCTTTGATGAGGCCAAGACATTTTACCCTACTCGAGTCAAAAGAATACAAGTCTTTATAGGGTCTGGTGATTTCGAGGCCTAAATTCTCCATGACTACCTTAGGCATTAGATTGTGTGATGCACCGGAGTCATGCATGGCATTATGGAGGATCTTGTCATGAATGTTAAGACTGATATAAAAAGGTGGAACTACCCCTTCTTGAAATTTCCCCTCAATCTTGGGACCGAATAAGAGGGCAGGCTGATTATCACTCAAATTTACAGTGTCATTATTTATACTCAGATTTAATTCTTTCAAAATCTGGCCTTTATATACATCCTGAGAGGCCAGCTTAGATAATGGTACAGAGATTTTGATTTTTGCAATCTCACTTTCTAAACTGAAAGTGGATTGACTCTTGGAAGTGTTCAACTCTGTTTTATTTGCAACCACCTTAGTAGCTGAATCGGTTTGTGTTTTCTCATTATGTACATGTGTAGACACAGTTTTATCAGGAGCACTAACTGAGGTGCTAGTGCTACTGGTTGGTTGACTTTGTTTTTCATTGTTTTGGTTGCCTTTCTGTTGGTTTTTCTCAGAACTCTCAGCTGTTGATTTATTGTTCACAGCAGTTACTTTAGAAGATTTCTCAGGCCTCTTTTTGATGGTTACCTCAGGAGTTTTCGGTTTGGAAGTGTCTTGGTTCTTTTTACTCCTGAGCTCATATTGTTCTCTGACCTGTAACATGGCATTTTCGAATCCCAACCTATAATCCTCAGATTCAAACCATTCCTCCTCCCCATAAGAGGTTGAGGGTTGGTCCTCTTCCGAATCACAGTTTAGGATCGAATCTTCTGTTTTGAACATGTTTATCACATTCCCTTCAGACTCTTCTATGATTCCCTCATCCTCATCAAGAAATTTTTGGAAAGGGGGAATGACTTGCTGATCTGACTCTTTCTGTCTATTGGGGGTGTTGTTGTTCCTTCTAAAGTTCTGATTTTGATTCTGATTTTTGCCTAGGCTACTAACCGTGACAGCCATTTGTTTCATCATTTGTTTCATCTCCTCCATTTCCCTGCGCACGTGTTCATTATTGGGGTCAGACATGGAGGCTACATTATCATCCCTGTATGTTACCCTCTTCTCAGATCTCAGTTTTGCTCTTTTCTCAATCAGATTTGCTTCTATGTTTACTGCCCCTTTCTGCATATCCTCCAACGTGGTATATTCTTTATCCCTAAGTTCATAGGCCATGTCAGCATCAAATCCATCAGGATATTTGGCGAGGGCCATACCTTGTGGAGTTTTCATGTGTGGGGGGAGAGCATTATAAATGCTGTTGAATCTAGTGGTGTAATCGTGGACACTCTCTCCTGCGTTCCTCTTAAGGGACATGTATTCTGCTAGGAGCTGGCAAGGGTTTGCTCTAGTTTCCCATTTGTTGATGAAAGTTTGGTATAAAGCAGGGAGATCTTGGATACTACCAGCAGGTAGGTTTTTAAACCACTTTTTAACCTCCCCCCCAGGCTCTGCACGAAAATTCTCATTTTGATTGTTTCATCATCAATTTCCATATAGTCAAAAGAGTCTTCCATTTTATCTACATGTTGTTGTGCTGTTGTAGGCTCTTTAGCAGGGAAGTGTGGGATTTTTGATTGATAATCATTTGGTAAGGGCAGTAGAGGCTGAGGTAAAACTAGAGGTGCATACCAGGCTGCCATGATGATGTTCTGATGAGGTATAGGGTTGGCTTGAGTAGCTGGTAGTTGGATGACAGGGATGGTAGGACCAGCAGAAGTCTGTTGAGCAGATCTAGGGTGAGAAAGCCCCAAGTTTTGGAGAAAGTGGAGATCAGGTGGTGTGGAAGGAGGGGTTTCGCTGTCCCTAGTGTCTGGCTGGTCTGAAACACTGAATGACTTAGTTCTAGGTAATTTGTTTTGGAGGTCTAGGTCGAAGAAAGGGTCTAATAGAGCTGCAAGATCTTCTGGTGCAGAATTGGCTCTATGAATGTTGCTGGAAATAGTTGATCTCCTACTCACAGGTGTTCTTTTAAGGATTTTCTCAGGATTATCAACTGTTTCAGGTGGGTTCGGATCAGGGAAAGCTCTTGTATGAATGGTTCTGTGAGCCAGAGTGCTATTTATAAGCCAAGCAGCTTAGCCCTACTTGTTATTTCTACCGTGGTTAATGTTGTCTTGGGAACTGGCCTCCTTGTGGAGTCTTCATTATGCTTCGAGACTGGTCTCCCAGTGGAGTCTGATGTGAAACCAAGATAATCAGCAGGCCTACTGATCACCAGTGGAGTCTTCAACGTTTAGGAACAATGGAGTCGCCAGGTGGAGGGTTTAGGATGATTCTAGGGTACACTGTCCACCACAGTGCTCAGGCACTATCACCTTTCATGAATCTCCTCTAAAGCAACAAGCTCCAACCAGAGATTGACTGGGAGGGCATTTACCAGATATGTCACCTCTGAAGAGAGGATGAGATCTGGAGGCTACCTGGCCCTATCCAGGCTCTGTCTAAGAGTATGGTGGATATTCAATAATGGAGGCTGATTCAATAAAGGTGTGACTTACCGTCAACCTAGCCAGAGTTCTAAGTTTCTGAGGTTTAAAGAGTGTTTAAGACGAAATGTGCTCAGAATTCCCCAATGAAGACGCCATTATGTTGGGGTTCCCATGTTTTGGCCAGGTTGACAGAGACCAAAAGATGAGACAACATAGAACCACTTTCAGACCTTAGGATCTAGCCCTCCTAGGTCCAGAGAGGGATCTCTCTATGATTATCAAAGGATATACGTCTTTGAAGTTCTCAATTGTGATTTTAGGCTAGTTATAGGCTCAAGGTTGTTTGTTTGATTGTTTGAGTTTGGTTGTTGAGAATCAGGAAGGAAGGTTTCACCATAAGACAAGGATGAGTAAAGAAGGAAGCTAGGCAAGAATAGATACCTCAGGGAACATCAAGGCCATTGGGCAATGGAGTCAAGAAAGGATTTACTTATGTTCAATGTGTAAGCTTCAATTGGGCTAGTCATCTAGAGCATTTGGATCTCAAAGACTGATTGATGGGATGGAACACTAAGGGATGAGAATGAAGGATGGAAAACCGTCTGATTCCGTCTATAGATCAGGCCAGAGGTCATTTAACTCCAGGCCTGCTTGGACAAAACCATAGGCAACACAAGGGGTCTTGAAAAGGTTTGTATGGAAGGGCGGGTTATGAAGAGGCAGCGACAGGCTTTACACCTCCCAATGTTCCTAACCTCTTTCAATTAAATCTTAACAAAGACATCTGAACACTGATTCTATCAACTTGCACATCAGAGAGCAGGCAATAATCATCCACTACACTGGTTTAGTCAATTAAAAACAATATTCAGACACACATATGAGCAGAAACATTAAAGACTGAGAGAGCTGGGATATAAGGTACCTAACAAGGGTAAATCTTATATCATGCATTCAGATGTCAGTCAGAAGAACATGAAATGAAATGGAAGTAAACACAGAGATGAGAAAAACATCACCAACTGTTGTAGATCAGGATCCAATGAAAACTGCTTATCATGTTAAACACAACACCAATCAGGTACATCACTGCCCAAAGCTTTTACATTCAGCCTGAATACATCATATTTCTCAGCCTATCATACAATCATTACACAGGAAACTTGGCTCGGGACAAAAATGCTTGCAATTCACTGATAATCCAACAACAACCCTTACAATGATATCCCTCTGTGCTTTATAGCAGAAGAGACACAGAGGACCGACTGAGGAGGTAAGTGAGTTTTAAATGTTACAATTAAACACAACAATGAATGCAGGGCCGAGGCCCATTCTATTTGATACACTGTATATCTAATCATTGTCACCTCCCTCGTGAAAGAAAGATCTGCTCCGGATACGATTTGACCTTTGGGCTGTAGTACTTCAGGTGATTTGAACAACATGAAAGAACTTGCTGGGAGGTCTGCCTCACGGATGTTAGATTTCTTTGAACTATAGCTGGGACGGAAAACTCCTTCAGGGGCACGGCGCATAATGAATACTGCATGGGAGACCTGTCCTTTATGGAAAAAAATTATGCTGATAAGGAAACCTTCATATTACCTCTTATTGATGTTCAGGATCTTCAGAATCGATCCTGGGTCCCGTGGGCCATGCTTGCCTCTTAAACCTCGCAGCTTTCCCATCACATCTTCTTTGACGCGCATTAATCCCTCTGCTCTGTACTGGAAATCCTTGCTGCTTCATGACTGCCTCTGTCGGGTTAGCTCGAGCTTTTAATGGTGCCGGCAAGATTTTCGGCGTTTTAACTCCGCTTTCCTTTAATGTAAGTCCTGACAGCCCCATTCCTTGACTTTCCTGATGGTACTGGTTCATTGGATTTGATCCTAACTGCGCCGCTTACCATTAAGGCAGTACATTGAACAGAGGCGGTCCTCTTCCTCTAGAAACTCTGCAACACGACAAATCTGTGAAGAAATGATGGACTGAGCAATGGACGCAGGGTGAACTAAATGGTGGTGCGGCGGTGGCAGAAACAACGGTATTATGTAAACGAATGATGAAAATGCAGTGAAGTGGTGGAGTGCACGGATAATAGGGTTTGGTATGATCATGCAGCGCAGACCGTTGGATTCAGGCCTAGAGATGGAGATCAACGGTGGAGATTGATCTGTGGGCTGACTTATGGACTTGGCGGAATACATATGAAACTTTAGACTTTGGCTAAAATGTATGGAAATGCAAACAAATGCAACGAAATGTATGTAAGAAGTGGGACCCAGCGGAGGCGGAGGGCGATCAAATCTGAGCCGTCAGATCCGGGAGGAGACGGACGGCGGAGATGCAATCAGAGGAGATGCAATCGGAAGAGATGCAATCGGAAGGGCACAAAAATGAGACACTCACAAACTTTCGATTGCGATCGACAGGGGAGAGCGATAGCCGTTGGATCGCGAAACGAGCAAACAACCAGGATTTAATCGGGAGACAAAGGGAAGGCTTGCGATCAGCGATCGGAAGGGGAAGAGATTGAGCGCTGGCCGTCGATCTGGCGGGGAGATCAACGGTGGAGAACACAATCGGAGGGGATGCAATCGGAAGAGATGCAATCAGAAGAGATGCAATCAGAAGGGCACAAAAATGAGACACTCACAAACTTTCGATTGCGATCGACAGGGGAGAGCGATAGCCGTTGGATCATCAGGGTAGATCAACGGTGCGGAACGCACCGCGGGACTTATCGAAATAAAACAATCGCATCGAGTTTTTTGAGTAATACAAAGGAAATGCATCCGCCGGTTGTTTCGATTGCGATTGGCCCCCAAGGCTTAAGTGCTTGGTCTTGGGTGACGGGCATATGTGGGAAGTGGTTAAGGGGCCAGCGGAAAAGGGGCTAGGCCTATAGCATGGTCGGAAAGTGGGTTTTTTGCCCATTTTAATTGGTTTAAGGGATTTTAAAGGGAAACAATAAGGGGAGAAAGGGGAAAGAAGTTAAACAAAGGGTAAGAGGGGGAAATTAAAGGGGATTTTAGGGGGATTTGAGGGGTAAAAAGGGGAAATAGAAGGGGAGCCAAGGGGGAATAAAAGAGGCTAACTGAGGGTAACAGGAGGGGAATTTGGACAAAGGGAAAGAGAGGGGGGGGAAATGATGTATGTTACAGGGGTAAAGGAAGGAATGATATGCCCTTTTTAGCAGTTTACTAGCAGAGGGGGATTTGTATTAGGCAGAGCAATTGAGAGACTTCAAGGAGGACGGATTTTCAGGGGAAAGGCATTCCTTGAAGACTCAACAATGATTTAGCCCCCTATTTGCTTGTAAAAAATTTTCATATGGGGGCTAACACTATGTTAGACTATGTATTTATATGAAAATTTCGTAATTGTTACTAGTTGTGATTTATTTCGAGTATCAAGGGTAAATCTACACTCAACCTATATATTATGAACATGTTTTTTTTTTCAATGTCGCCTCTTCCATGTGCATGGGTATTTATTCATAGATTTTCCACTTAGGAAAAAACAACAATAGCCTTCAGGATTGGTGATGAAAGATGGATTCTAGAAAGTTCCTTCTAGAGGATGTAAAAATTTGGGGTGGGCTGCTCAATCTCAAAATAAATTTGAAGATAAGAACACTTTTGTTGTTTTGAAGATATGGTGGATGATTTAACTTATATGAAAAAATTATGATTATAGAAATAGCAAAAAAATCTTCACGGGGGGGAATTTAATCAAAAACTGAGACTTCCTACAACTAAGATGGAGGAGACTGAGATGATTATTTTTTTTACTTTTTTTTTTCACAAAGACAAAAAACTCTGTTTTATATTAAAGGAGATAAAACAGTCCATAGATCATTACATAATGTTTAAGATCCCACTTCTCATACCGGGATATAAAGCAAGATAAAAGGCCATATGTTCCAATGAAAAAACAGAGCAGAGATATTACCAAGTGTGCCCAAACATCAAGAGAGATATAGAAAGGCCCCAAGTGGAGAATTCACCCAATGAAAAATGGAGGACCGATTGTCCATTGGTACCAAAATAACACCAGAGTACCCAAAAACTCTAGGAAAGGTATGAACGCAGGGTATGACCCAATAAAACCAAGCCAGCATACCAACAGAAAGCCAGCATCAAAGGCCAACCAGCGTGAAAAATGTGCCATCGCAGCTATCCAGGATGCAAAGGACAGTCAGGCTCACTTGTTCCAATTGTAACCAAACAAACAGGCGAATGAAGTATACCCAGTGAAGATCCACATGAATAGGATAAAAGCAGAGAGACATCCCCAAAATACTATGATCGGACAGAAAATGGCCCATATAAGAAGGTGCAGATAGGAACCGGCTTGTATAGAGCACCAAGTAAACCATTATCCAACAACAAGAAGGCCAAAAACTATGGGCAAGAGAGCAAGTGATCTGGTCAAAATAAAACATGAACACTGAAACTCTGCAGCATCCGGACAGTATAACAAGGTCAATGCCAAATATCAATAGGTCTAAGACATCATGAGGCCCAAGAAGCCTGTGACAGGTACCTCCTTAGTAAGATACACCCCAGAAACCATCATAAGGTACCTTCAGCAAACAGCCCATCACGAGGAGAAGAACAGGTGTAAATGCATCAAATAGAAACATCCATCCGCAGGTCCAGAAGGAAAGTGAACCATTGATGCACACAGAAAAATGTCAAAGGTTATTTTTTTTACTTACTAGGTATAAATGAAGTGATGTGGTTTACAAATGATAAATTAGAAACCTTACGCAAAGACAAAACTTTCCTTTTTACCCTTATTAATGAATAGGTGATGCAGGACTTGGGTGAACTTTCAAAATTTCAAAAGGATATTTACGTATAGTTGTATTTGAATTGGAAAAAGAAAGAAAGAAACCCTGGTTTGGGGGATTATAGCATAGGTATGGTGCTTGATTTGAATGAAAAAGGGAAATGAGAGCTGGGAAAGGATACTAAATGTAAAGGTAGGAAGACGACAAAATAATAGTTGCAGAACATTGGTGAATAACACATTAATTCAAGGAAAGCGATGATGATATCATATTTTTTCTCGCCTTCTCAATAATTATCCTCATGAAGATTATTACGTGGGATATTTGAGGTTTGAATAGTAAGGGTAATCAACATTACTTAAGGGATCAGAGTAAATCAGAAAAAACTAATTTGGTGATTTTGCAGGAAACCAAATTTTCTAGGACCAAATTGGAATAAATAGGCAATTTTTGTTGGAAGGGTTGTGATGTTATGGCTCTAGACGCTAAGGGTGGTGTAGGTGGATTACATGTTTTTTGGAACCCGTTAGAAGTCATTTTCCTAAACTAGCTAGCTAGTCCTCGTATTTTTACAGGTCATTTTTGACACATTGGGTCGAGTGATGCAACAAGTTTGACTACGGTATATGGTTCTTCAATGGTGGGGGGAAAAATCGAGGTTTGTGGAAAATATATAGGGTCATAGGAGTATTATTGGAGACTCACTTTGGATTCTTGGCGGAAATTTTAACCTAATTAGGAATCTTCTGGAGAAAAAGGGTGGGATTCGTAACCTTGATTCAAATTCGTCATCTTTTGTTGAATTTTTGGAGAAAATGGAACTAGTGGATCTGCCTACTATCAATTATATGTTTACTTGGAATAATAATAAAGGTGGTAAAAATTAGGTAGCCTATCACCTGGAGAGATACTTAGTATCTGAAGCATTCATGGAAAAGGATATACTCATAGAAGTAAGGAATTTTCACTATCTAGGGTATGACCATAGGCCAATTCATTTGGAAATATACCTGAAGGAGGCCCAAAACAATAGAACTTTTTCATTTGAAGGATTTTGGTTGCAGGATTCAGACTTAATTGAAAAAGATAAAGGTTGGTGGGAGGAAATCATGGTTTGAGGTATGACTAAAATGCACACTTTTCAATTGACATTGAAGGAATTAAAATGTGGAATACAAAAAAATTTAGTAACATTTTTTAGGAAAAACAATTTTTTGAGTTCTTTAAAGTATCTTCCAAATCAATCACATATATTTATTGAGTTTGACGCATTTTGAACCACTTACTATGGTTCATCATCAGGGCAAAGATGGATATTTTTATCCATTAGAACACATATATAGTAGAGATGCAACGAATAAATTAAAACTAGACATTATAGATTAAATAAAAAATTAATAAAATATATATGAAAAGAAAATAAAAATATTAAAAACAGAAAGACATCAAATATTATAATGTTAAAAAGAAACATTAAATAATAATAATAACTATTTTTCTAAAGTAAAATATAAAATAAAATAGAAGCAACAAAAATTACAAAAAATGAAAATAATTCAAATTACAATAAATGCTAACATAAATGGTTTATATATATATATATATAAACCAAAAAAATCTAAAGAAAAAGGGGAAAAAAAGAACAAATCATTTTTATAAATATAAGAGAATATTAAAAAAAGAGTAAGAGAATTCCAAGATAGGGAAAAAATATAACAAAATATTTAATTAAAAAAGATAAAGTAATAAATAAATAAAAAATTATTGATGAAATAAAATAATTTTCCCATGTATGACATACAAAAATTTATGATTATCGAAGGCTGGTCATCTATGTTAGTGCAAGAATAAGGGGAAACTCTCTCTAAGCTTGAGCAGAGCAGATTACAAGAGGAAATTGTTTGGCGTTAGAATTTTAGGGTTCAGTGGCTAAGAGAGGGAGAGAAGAACTCGAGTCTTTCCATAAATCAATGGTTCAGCGCAGACAAAATAACGACATTTTTTCACTAATTGGAAAATATGGTAAGCGTAAACTACAACATTAGGATATTGAAGAAGAGTTTATCATTTATAACAAGGAGTTGCTAACGTAACCATTCCATAATCGATCGGAAACTATCAATGAGATTACAACTTCTATCCCCAAAATCATTAGCAAGGAAAAAAATTGCTAACGGAACCATTCCATAATCGAACGACAACTATCAATGAGATTACAACTTCTATCCCCAAACTCATTAGCAAGGAACGCAATTTTTCTTTCATGAAGCTGATTTCATCTCAGGAGGTGGAGGATGTCATTATGGCAATGCCCCATAATAAGGTGTCTGGTCCTTATGGGTTCACTTTAGATTTTTTTAAAGCTTGTTGGATCTTTTAGGACAAGAGATTCATGAGTTAGTAGAAGAATCTAGGAAATATTAGTTAATGTGGGTCGGTATTAATGCAACCTTTATTTCCTTAGCTCCCAAGCAAGGAAAATCAGAGGATCTAAGTGGTTTCAGACCCATTGCATTATGTAATGCAACCTATAAAGTTGTTTCCACAATCATTTTCAATCGTTTGAAACCACTATTACAAGAAAATATTTCTCCAAAAAAATATGGTTTTGTAGAAGGTTGTCAGGTTTTTATGGTATCCTTACAATTCATGAGGTCCTTTATTCTCCTAAGTCTCAAGTCTCTGAATAAACCAGATATGTTGATAAGACCTGATCTATCTAAGGCATATGACAGAATTAGTTGAGATTGCTTGTTGCGGGTTCTAGATGCTTTCGTGTTTTCACGACATTATTAGGTCACTTATTTCTATTCCTTTCTATTCGATTCTGATTAATGGATCTCTATCTTGCACCTTTAAATCATATCGTGGGATACGATAAGGGGATCCATTGTCTCCATTCATTTTTATTTTGGCTATGGAAGGGCTTGGTCGATCCTTTACAAGTTCGTGTCAAAAATGGTTGCTTAAATTTTTGTGATTATTTGGTGCAAATTTTCTAGTTACACACCAGCAATTCATAGATGATGTGTGTTTATGCGGTCTTCCAAACCTAAAGGATGTGAAATAATTTTTTTCTTTATTATCAATTTCTATGGAGGCTTCAAGTACTCTTATTAGATATGACAGACAAAGATTTTCACTTTTAATTGTAAGGAGTATATTCAGATTCACATAGATTGTGTCTTAGAGTGTGAGGGAGATACTCTCCCTTCCAAGTATTTGGGGGTTCGAGTAGTGCTAAATCTAAAGAGAATCTCTTCTTGGAAAGATTTATTAGAAAAAATAAATAATAAGATAAAAAATTGGACTTTTCATGCCCTAAACTTTGCAAGGTATTTAACTATCAGTACTCCGTGCTATTCTAGTTTACCAGATGTTTGTTATTCCTGGACCAAAAATGGTTTGGTATGATTTTATCTCAAAGTGGTAGAATTTCCTTTGTAGGGGCTGAAATAAAGACAAGTGATGTTCCTTAGTATCTTGGGCACAACACATAAATCCTAAATAATGAGGAGGTCTTAGTCTACGTGACCCAGAACTATTGAGAGCATCTTTCAAAGCACAAATTTGGTGGTATTTGGTATTAGGAGGACCTGAATTATGGAAAAAAATATAGAAAATGATGTATGCATCGCTCATGTCCCAAGAGGATAAACTTCATTTTGACTTTATCATACCAAGTTTTAGTGTATGGCTTTGGGCATACGAGAATCAAGAGCTTGTGAGAAAATACACCTTTTGGGAAGTTAACAAGGGGATTTTTTATTTTTTATGGGACGAGTCCTGGAAAAAATTGTCATGTTTAAATTTAAAATGGGATTTCAGTACTTTAAAAACATATACATTTAGTTTTGGAGCATGGAGTGTAAAATATTTTTGGATGATGGATTTAGTTCCATCAATCTGGAGACAATGGAAAGATAGAGGAGATTGGCCTTCCCCACCTCAGAATTTTCCCTATGATAACCTTCAAAAATAACTCTTGAATCATAAAATTAGAATATCATAGGAAAATGATATCTTACACTAGCTCTTACAACCTAGTGGGAAGTTTACAGTAAAGGAATTTTACACTTATATCACAGATCACCCATATTTGGAGAGAGATATTATTTGGAAAAAATTATGGTCTGGTATTCATTAGACAAAAAATTCTTTTTCCTTTGGTTTTTGGCGAGATGTAGGCTTCTAGCCTAGTATCTCATTAGGAGGAGGGGTTTTGAGGGTCCATATCTCTATGTTTTATGTCTTGGGGTAGAAGAAACGATGGATCATATATTTCTTGATTATTTTTTTGCAAAGGAAGTATGGTCTCTCCCACATTTTATCTTTGGTTTGGTTATCAGGTGTAAATATAATTTGGTGGAATTGATTGCACAATGGAATTTTTCTATGTTCAAGAGCCCCATTATCAAAAAAGCTTGGATATTAGCTAAACTTTTTCTTCTTTGGAATCTATGGAAGGAGAGGAACACAAGATATTTTTTAGATAAGAAGAGGAGGCTCAATATGATTAAGGAAATGATTCTACAAAATATAAGAGAAACCATCCTTGTCATTCCTTGGGCTACAGAAGATTGGAAGGTTAATGATGAGGAGGTTGTGATCTTATAGAAATTATATTTGAACCAGAAAATGGAACTTCTTAAGACATAAATCGCCCCAATTTTCTCATATGAGTTGTCATTTATAACTCCTCCTAAATGTTTCATTAAGTTGAATTTTGATGGGGTGTCAAAGGGTAATCCTGGTAACACTAGTTTTGGAGGATTTTTTGAGACTGTAGCTCATCTCCCATGTGAATCTTTTCACAAAGTGAAGGGAGCACTAGAAATAATATGGGGAAAAAATGTATTTAATAGGTAGTTATGTTGAAAGGTTGCCTATGGTACAAGGTTGGTATGACTGGAGGCGAGGTCTACTTCTCGTCCTACCTCAAGTGTAAATTTTTGGTGAGCCTTATGTTCACCCTTAGTTTCTTAGTGGTATGTTATTTTGGGTTGGACATGGGCACATAGTATTGTTCAAGTGCAGCTTCTGGAAGCATGTAAGTTCATTTCCTATTTTGGTAAATAATGATGACATGATTCACATAAGCTCACATAAGCTAATCTTGTCCCTTTCATTATCTGGTTCATCAGAGGTTTTTGATCATTTTCTATGGTCTCTCCAATCATTTTTACTTTAGACGTTTCTTTTTACTCTTAGTCATGGTGCTAGTTTTCTACCAGTGGTTGGAATTGTGATTATTATGCTAGAGTATTGGATCATTGTCTCGATTTCTTTTGGTAAATTACTTCTCTAGTCCCATCATTGTTTTATCAAATTATATTTTCTTTGTCCTTCGCCTCATGATACTTGCTTTTTAACAGTGGTTGTGATTGTAATTTTTGGGTTGGAATTCTTTTTGTTAGCCCTATTTTAGTTTGATATTCTTGCTCTAAAGGATTTAGAGCATTTTCATAACCTTGTTATATTTGATCAATTCTTTGCAATTTATATTTCTATTTGAAGGGGTTTTTCATGTCCTTGAGTTGTAGAGATATTGTAAAATTTCCAGAATTTTCCCCTATCGAATGGTCTTTCGATGACGACATGTTTTTACTTAGCTTGGGTTTTTAGGGAGGTATATTTTGGTCCGTTTATAGTATTGGGGAAAGGGGTTCTTGTTTACTTTTTTCATGGTGTTTTTTGGTAGTCGTTGTCATGCCTTCACGACAAAGGATGAGTTTCAAGAGTGATGGAGGAGGAAATTTGGAACAAAGAAATCATGTCCTTTTACTTATGTCTTTGTGTCCACCTTCTTCGATTTTGTTCCTTTGGAAGTCTAGAAAGAGATTTTGTTGCTAGAAAATTATAGTGTTTAAATACCATCCTTATCACTTAGACTTTGAGGTGGAAAGGGAGACTTTGAAATGGGTTCCTAAACCTGACAAATTTCGAAAGAAACAACTTCGTTTTCTGAATTTGTTTCCTTACACCAAAAAAGGCCACTTTTCTTCACCTAATTCTTTAAGACAAACAAGATCATACCTAAATTTTTTTTTCTTCCCTTGGATATGTCAAAAAATTGCATCACAACCTCTGATACTATTTCGATAATGTGGACACTCGATTGGCTTGTGTTTAAGATTTTTTGGTAAGTGACTTTTATTTTGGAGACCTTACTAATGCTTTAAATGATTATGGACAAACTCCCAATATTATTTCCTCTTATCAAGATTAAGGATAGTTCATTTCAAATCTTTTTTTTCTTTTTTCTTTTTAAACGGATCTTAGCTACAGATAGTATGATAAACTACTTTTCTCGACATGTTCTGAAGAACTCAAATGTGGAAATCATGTTTTCTTGTCACCTGTATGAATATTTATGGTCTTGTTGATGATGAACTGAGTGCCTGGAGTGGCTCTTAATTTGGTATCGTTGTGCATGCTCTGGAGGTGGTTTCCATTTAGTTTTTTGACACCATGCTTAACTGGTATTTTGTTGGCAGTTTATGTTCATGTTTTTATGATATTTAGAATATGGTGATAGAATTAGAGTATAATCTATTTCCATTAATTTTATAGGATCTCATAACTTGTATTTTACTAATTGAAGTATGTTCCATCATCTGCTTACAACTTGGCTTTTTTTGGTCTGAACGCGTTTGTTCGCTTCAGATAAGTGGTTACCCTTTTCATGTTGGCTATAAGTCTTGGTTTTGTGTAGAATATTCAATCAATTTAAAAAATGTTTTCTTATTTTCAAATGACATTATCCTATGGGTTCGAAGCTATCATTTCTTCAAATTGTCTTTATCAGTTTATGCGCACCCAGTCCCTAGTTTTTTCTTATTTTGAGGAGGATCCTACATGATCCCTCATTCCTGTGGGAAGCCTTATATAGGTGAAATTTTTCATTCTATCAAGCGTAGAATTCATGAATACACTTCCAGTATTAAGCATAATTGGCCTTGCTCTTTAGCTCTTGTTTAGAATTCTACAAAGACTAAGCATCACATTTGTATTGTATATTCTTGTATCCTCACTAACATATTGCATTATCATCACAAGAAGTTCTGAGAAGCCATTGAGATAGAGAAGCAGACCACCAATAATCTTAATAGCGAGGATGGCTGGGAGACTAAGTAGAAATTGAATCCTTGTCCTTTCTTCAAGTAATTCTTCCTCTTGATTTTATTTTGTATATATATATATATATATATGACCATTTCCATGAGAGGTAGTCAATAATTCATTTATAGCAATATTTTATTATTTATATCTCAAAATCATTTTTAAACTATAATCTATTTATTTGAACCTTATTTTATTTAATTACTTTTTTAATATAGATTTAAACTTAGTTCTATTAACTTTATTATTTTTATACAATATATTAATTATATGGTTAGAATATTAATATTTTTATGTAGTAAGGAATTCTTATTTGAAAACAACTCTCCTAGCTACCACAGTGTCTATGTCTGAGCCATTGGATCAAATATTAGACAATTAAAATGTTTTAGGCCATTAGATCCACAAGTAAATAGTTATATATATATATATATATATATATATATATTTGTAAGCTTCGCAGTACCTTTCTATTACCATAAATATTAAGGGCAGAGATTCATACAAGAAAAAACAAATACAGTGACCTCAACCTGCCCGTAGGAAACCAGGTTTGTTGGCCACCACAACGAGTTATAAGCAGACCAAAAATGAAATTGTCTTATCCTATATCGGACAACTTTTAGAGCTGTAGTATGTCCATAATATTGACAAATAAGAGTAGTAAGAAAGCTAACAGAGTCTAAAATGAACAAAACAAGGAAATAGTTAACCAGCTAGATCAAAAACTGGAGCATGAATAGTTGGGCCTAACACCTGTGAAATGCTAGTGAGTTGCAACTAATTTTGAATCGTTCCCACCTTATCATTCAACTGAATCTATACTTTGAGCATAGCATGCATATCCATCTTCATTTGTTTCATTTCAAACATAATAGAAGAGGTGAGACTCTTATCCTTTGTAGTTTCCATAGCCTTGACAAGGAGACACTTCATCTTCCAGTAAGTCTTTACTGACTGTTGAAAAAAGAGAAACACAACCCCGAGTACTGTCTGGTTCAGTTAAGAACTCCATATGGGAAAGCTAAACGTCCATATTCTCCTCCTCACTATCTCTATGAACTTCCCAGCCATGTATTTTTTACTTAATGCTATCCTGATTTCCTGATTCATAAACCCGAGCTAGCTCTTGCAGCACAGTTTAATATATATATATATATATATATATATCTATATATATATATATATATATATATATATGTAAATGTAAATAGTTTTATATATATTTTTTTTTATAGTATTTGTTTTTTTTTTAATAAGTTAAATTGAATTTAGGTAATAAAATAAAATAATAATAAACTATAAAACAACTTATAGTATTGACCCATGGTATTCATGTGGAATATGGTTTATTTAAAGGGGGAAATTAATATGGCCTAGATCAATACCAAGAGCTAAGAGGGATCAAATGTCTTGATATGAAAACCTCTTTTGGAATGAAAAGAGAATTGATCCTTCTGATAAATAATATATATCTAAACTAACTATTTAATAAAATTATATGGTTAGAATATTATTAATTGCACCAAGAAACTCTCTCCATCCCAATATGGAAGGGATGTTGTAAGGTTATGCTATTGTTGATGAATACTTTTGGAGAACTGTGTGTTGCTTTCAAGGATTTTCTTGACGTTTTGGGTGAACCCTTCACCCATCTTTAGGGACTTGAAGCTTAAGTGATTATGTGAAGAGTGATATACCCTTCACATCATCAACGAAGCTTCAAGTCCCTAAATATGGGTGAAGGGTTCACCCAAAATGTTGGGAAAATCCTTAAAGGCAACATACAATTCTCCAAAAGTATTCATCAACAACAATTTATTGACTATGGAAATATACATGCTAAAAGGTTATGTTATGTTATGTAATATAAACATTTTGACTTGATCAAATTACATACCAATAAAAATAAATGTAAAATAAAAATATAAAAATATAAAAATAAAATTAATAACTATAATTATTATTTAAAATATTTTCAGGTCAAATTACATAAAAATAAAAATAAAGATAAAGATAAAATTAATAATTATAATTATAATGGTCAATTATTAATAATTAAACCAGTCTAGATTCATCTTAACTATAGATCTACCAGGTGCTTAGAGGGATCCAATCTCTTCAGGTGCAAACATTTTTTAAAATGAAAAGAGATTTCATCCCACTTGGTCCTTGGTACGTCTGGAGTTAAGATGGATCTAGGTTGGTCTCTAATAATTAATTATTTATATTTATTCTCCTTATTGTATTATGGACTTTTTTATTTATTTTTATTATAATTATATATTTAGTCCTAATTCTAGTAGCCTTACAATCTTTAGTTTTATATAAACTATTATTTAGGTGGTTATATGATTATTTATTTATTATATGTATTTATTTATTCATAATAAATTACTATTTTATTAATATCCATGTATTCTTATTTATTTAGAGTTTCTATTAATATATTATTTTCTTAACGATTATATTTATGGATTTTATTTAATTTATTATTTCCTTATGATAATTTTTTATTTTTATTATTTTCCTAATAGTTATATTTTTTTACTTTTATTTAATGTGTTATTTCCTAATGGTTAAATTATACTTTTTCCTAACAGTTAATTTTTTTTTATTTAGACTTTTTTCTCTTTTAAAACCTTGTTGAACGAGATTCTTTTCATCTAATCTAATCATCATAATTATAAACCACATTATATAGTTCAAAATATGTTGGAATTTAGATTATTTATGTGTTGGATCCAGAAGATAATTGTGTAAAATATCTTTAGTTGTTGTTGTAATGGGATTTGGATATGGTTGTAAAGGTGTTTATATGGTTATGGGAAAACAAATACACCATCAACTACAAATAGACAATGAAAGAGTAATGTGGGGATATGATTTCATAAGATAGGGGTTTCAAAGTGGGTTTAAAGGGTTTTTACATAAACAATAACCCCGATCCACCTTTCTAAATAATTTTTGTAAAAAAACATCTATTTTCTTTTTTGACTACTTCGAAACCCAATCTTTGAATGCATGTAAGATGTGGGTGAAAGAGTCATCTCATCTAGTTATGAAAGCATGGGTAAAGTATTATCATTTTATGGAATTATGAGAATCAAACATGCACGGGAGAAAAGGGAAAGGAAATTTGAGTAGAGGGGAATACGTTATTTGATGAATAATTGAAGAGCTAAGAAATAAAGTTTGATACTAGAAAATATGGAGGCAACCATATTGCATGTAAAAACCAAATTTTGGACTTGGGATTTAAAGGATATTGTGAGGACTTAATTTATAATTGGATTTTTTAGATCCCCCTAGCTAAGAGAATCCTAGATTATCTATGCCAGAGCCTTGATGGTAATGGATATTGTTTGAAGGATTGTGGTATTTAGAATGAAATCTCATCCATTGGGTTGTGTAGACTAAGGGGGAAATATATGGATGGTTATATTTTTTGTAGGAGTAACAATGCACTTAATGTGCTAGTTATCTGATTCATATTGGATCATTATATTACTTTTCATCCATCTTGATGCTTTTATAGTAGAAAAATTGGAGGAATCACATCATAGGACCAATTTTGTTGATGGGTCACAGTTTAGTGAATTGGAGTCTAAAACCATTTAGAATAACATTGAGGCATCAAATGTGGTATTTTGGGGATAAAATGTTATTTCTTAAGCACCATACCCCCTAGCTCTATTCTACACTTAGATACCTTTCCAACAATGTAAGAAAGAACTCAACTAGATTTTGTATGCAAAATTCATGCCACTTGGAAGTTGACCTTCTTGTTTTAACCACCATGATTTAAGAGGATTCCATGTCAACCGTCAGTATTCATTGAAAATGGGCTAGTCAAATTTAACCAATAATAGGCTACCAGGTTGTGTTATAACCGAGCAACTATGAGGAAAAGGGGTCTCATTCTGTTTGAGTTCATTTTGTTCCATATATGAGAAAAGTAGCTAAGAATAAATATAGAGAGAGCAAACAAATAGGGTTTGTACATTGTAGTATCTCATGTGCCATAGGTCTCATTCCTTTGTATCCATTTCCGTTCAAAGAAAGACAAAGGAGAGTAGCCTCACCTTCTAGCTAGGTTTTCTCCATAGGGGTTTCTCAAATCATATCTTGTGTTGGTTGTGGTTTGTGAGTTTTTTTTAGTTGTTCTCTATTATCCATATCCTATCTATTGTATGCATAAGGATAATATAATGATTAATGAATCCAAAAATATAAGGAAAAATTAATGCTCATAATGTAGATTTTGGATTTTCCAATGTAATTTACTATATATGTTATGACAATTGTCTTATGGAATATCCACGACAATTTATGGATCGGTATTGGGTTGTTCATTGGTATGTAGCCAACCATAGGAACCTTTTTTTCCTATGGAGTCATAGCCCTAGTTCAAGGGGTGGCGTGTTCCATAGAGAACTCATGCAACAACATGAATGGTTGGGTGGAATATTGGGTGTAAATGGATATGTATATGTTTTATAAAAAGCGTTATGGACACTATGCTTATGTACTATTCTAATGTTGTGTTAAATTACCATGTTTTTTTTGGTGTTTTGTGTGATTAAACATTTATATGTTTGAGGAGAAAACTTATTTTATAATTTTATAGGTTATTGATAGCTACATGAGTCTGTATGTCATCTTACATGTATTCATTTTTAAAATTGGTACAAAATTTATGTCAATTTGGTTTATTAGTAGGTTTTCCAATTATTTGGTAAGACTAAATAGAGCACTAGGGGTGTTAGGTATGCCACAACTTCGTATTAAAATGAAGGTTTCAATACTAGACCTATATGGGTTAGAGACCAACGTAATTTTAAAAATTCATTGTTGTAAAGTTTTAATCGTCGTTGAATTTGGGAAATGGTAAATTTGGAGTGAAATCCTCAAATTTATTAAGCAAATATAGGTCAACAACTTAGATCATGTTTGATCCTAGGATCAATGATTCAGAATCATCTTGGATTTGATAAAAAATCCGTAAGCTAAAGTGATTTGTGATCCTCAAAGAAATATTATCAAATTTTTCAAGGAAAAATTATTGAGTACACCAAATATAATTTATTGAGTTCATCGAAGAAATATTGTTAAGTTCACAAAATACAGAGTATTGAATTTACCTAAAAGAATATGTGAAGTTCCTCAATGAGGAAAATTTGTAAATCTCCAAAGAAGAATTTTGAAGTTCATTGATGAGGGGAATTGGTAGTTTGTGAAGAAAGAATATTGAAGCTCATTAATAAGGAGAAATTGTAGTTTCTTGAAAAGGAATTTTGAAATTTGCCTATGAGAAAAATTTAAAGTTTACTAAAAACATTTGAATTTAATTAATGAGGAAAATTTATATTTTATTAAGAAATAATTTTAAATGGCATCATTAAAAAAAATTATCCCTCAAATTATTTTATCATTTTTCAAAAAAAATAAATAAATATATATATATAAATAGAAAAAAAATCGTCAAAAAAATTGAAAAGAAAAACAAACATGTTAAAACAATATAATGCTCTTCAATTGGAAAAAAAAAGTCTCATAAATATCAATTATCAACATTTAACCCTTTTAAAACGACCATTTTCATGTTAATTAATCAAAATTTGTAAAAAGAATTTTGAAATTCATTGATGAGAGGAATTTGTAGTTTGCGAAGAAAAAATATTGAAGCTCACTGATAAAAATAAATTGTAGTTTCTTGAAAAAAATTTGAAATTTATTTATGAGCAACATTTAAAATTAACTAAAAAAAAAAACTAAAAAATGTATACTTTATCAAAAATAATTTTAATATCTATTATAAAAAAACTTAATCCTAATTTTTTTTTTCCAAAAAACTTTAATCATTAGAAGAAGAGAAAAGAAAAACAAACATATTAAAAGCATACAATACTCTTCACTGGAAACTCATAAATATCAATTGATCAACATTTAACCCTTTTAAAAAAACAATTTTCATGTTAATTAATCAAAATTAATAAATACTTAGCGAGGCTTACTTTCCATGTATCCCAGAATTAAGTTAAAGTTTTCAGATGTCTAAATGTCACTTGCATTTTCTTATAAATAATAAATTTCATATAATTTGATTTCTATTTAATTATTTGAATTTCTAGTTGTTCCTACCTTTCCATGTTGTAATATTTGGACTTGAATCTTTGATTTCTATCTAATTATTTGTAAGCTTTCCCTTTCATCCTACGTAGAGGACTTCGAACATTTGTCTTACACAAGAGTTTAAAACATGTGTCACGCCAATAAGACAATTAATACAATTTAGAGTAATGAGATATTTATAGTTATTATTATAAATTTAAAAAAATATTAATTAATTTTTTGATATTTATATAATATAAATTTATTTTAAATGTTTATAAATGAATATGTAAATATTTTAATTTAAGTAAAAAATCAAATTATACTTAAACTAAACTATTTACATATTTATCTATAAACATTTAAAATAAATTTATGTCGATATAAATATTAAAAAATTCATAAATATTCTTTTATATATATATATATCGGTAAGGGTCTAAGTGGTGTGTGCTTTGTAAAGACCATGAGGAAACTATTCTATATTTTTTTCTTAAATGTTCTTTCTACAAAATTATTTGGACACTTTGCTAGAATAAGCTAGGTTTCGTCGGGCACTGGAGTCGAGAATGTTGTCTAATGGTCATGGCAATAGTGAATCAACAAGGCAATTTAAAGCTTTACAAGACTTTGCATTTACTCATGTGTTGGGGGTGTGGCCAGTCAGGAATAAAGATCTCTTCCAAGAAATAGCTTCCTCCATAGATAGAGTTGTAACTTAATGATTAGCTATTTTCAAACTATTTCCAAAAAAAGATAGGGTCCCTCTAGAAAGATTGATTCAACCTAAAGAAATAGAAAAATCTCAGCCTTGGGCTTACATTGATGGGGCATCTCAAGGAGAAAGCCTAGGTCTATGGAGGATGGGTTGTCCTCTATATGTATGGAGCTCACAAATTTGATCTCACCATGGGATTGGGTCATGGATCCAATAACAACACAAAATTATTGGCTTTAAAAATTCTTCTTCTTTTTGCTAAAGAACAAGGTTGTGCCTCTATACAAGATTTTGGTGATTCACTACTTGTAATAAACTCGGTCAAAAGAACACAATGATTTCATAGTCAAACATTGTTTCCTTTATTGGAAGACATTCTACATATCTCAACTACATTTGACTATATATCCTTTTTTCATGTCTACAGAGAGCAGAACAGTTGAGCAGATTCACTTTCTAAATTGGGTCTACAAAAAACTTTGGGTCAATGGCTTATAAAGGAACTCGAAGACTACAAACATTACAAATACTATTATTTCCCCCTCATTGAACATACAATACCTCATACACAACCGAAATCTTGACTATGATATGTTTTTTATTTTTTTGTAAATGCATCAAACTATTATATTAATATTTAAGAACTCAATGGATAAGGAATACTAGGGTTTTTTTCTACAGTTTTGTATAGAACTGAGAAGCAGCTAATGTCAATGACAAGATGGTATTTATGCAACCAAAATCCAATATATTAACATTTTTGTATCAGAACACATACCGGGTTATGCATCTACAAAATGTAATTTTTTCATTATACTAATGAAAATTACGATTTTGGATATATATATATATATATAATTTAAAATTATAGTTCAACATTTATTGTAAAATTATAGTTTAACTAAATTTTTAGTTAGATTATTTTATATAGAAATTTAAATATTTAATATATTGAGATATATATATTTTATCTCTTTTGAAATTGAATTTATAATTTGTGGACTCAAGTAATATTCTTAAACATTAAAGATTAAATGCATCATAGTTTTTCTTACACACACACACTTTATATATGGAATTAAGTTAAAGTGGATATATGAAATTATACAACCTCTATTTAGCCTTAGCGATGACTGAGAATGGGGGATATTGGGTACCTTGGGAATATTGTAAGGGATTGATATTATTCTTTTGGTCTTGGAGTAAGACATAAAACTACTTCAAATTTGCTAAGAGTTTGTCTTCCTCAAACATAGAAATTAGGTCCAAAGGAATTTGGAAAGAGTAAAAGTATACCCCCTTACGAACTACTAATAGGTCATTTCAAGTGACATGAATTTCCTTGAATAATACTGATGAATTATCCTATATTCACAAGTAGAAATTAATGATAACTATTTTCACTACCATTTTTTTAAAACAATAAAAAATTTGTAATAAGAAAAATATACTATAGAAAATTTGTAAAAGTATTACATCCATATATATATATATGCAAAATATGTCCAAAGTAGCAAAATTTTAGACTTTCTGTATGCCAATATCCTAGTCTAATTGTGTTTGTGATAAACGCTACCCAAAATTTAGGTGTTATATATGTTTTATAAAATAAACCAAAAAGCTTCATAACCTTATAAAACATAAAAAAACTAGTATAAGGCATGTCTACTAGCTTCTTCTTTTGGAATTATAGTGTTTAGTTATGTAGCTAGCCTCTTAATTATCTCCATTGCACCTTAAAGATAGTGCATTGTTTCCTTTGCATTCAACTTCACATAGTTTGAATTTACTAATTGAATGTATATCGGTGCCCCAGAGTGGTCACCCTTTCTCAACCATGTTCTCAAACATGGTATATTATGTGTTGAGGGTTATTGTTTGGTGCTTTTGTTATACAATTGTGCCCATTATTGTTACAAATTTAGTTATTACATATCATTGATTCTCATGAATTTTTATAGTTATAATGAAAATGGATGTCCTATTGGTTTAGATGGTTTCTTCATGGTTCCTTATAACCCTCTTAATCTCCCAAAGTTTCAGATAATCCATTGTGGTTGTGAATATGAAGTAATGGTGTATCAAATTCATGTATTCATTTGTGGCTTGGCTACCACCTGTGAAGGAGCCCACAATCAGATTGATTATACATATAACATAAACACAAATACAATGTAACTAAGTGGGAAACAAAGCATGAGACACATAGAAGACAACGGATTAAACTAAAACTTAATAGAATGGGAAACAAATCCTTTTATTAGTTGTTGTAAGAAGATAAAATAGCTGATTTTAGAGACACTTAAGGGAGTTTTGGTGAGCTATAGTGAAATTAAAGTTTCCAAAAGGATGTTCCCTTCCTTCAATCCAATGCAAGACACTCTTTGCTCAAAGAAGCCAAAAGAAAATCCTCTAATGGTGAATTATCTCAATGTAAGGTGATGTTGATTGCACTGGAAATTTTGGCAGCATAACCTTGCTCTAACTTATCCTTTTTCTTAGATCTAAGTCATCTAATATTTATAGGAACAATATCACTCCATGGCTCCCCTTTACTCATTAATGAGCTTATTATGAGTGGGAGACATGAGGAGTCCTTTAGGGGCTCCTTAATTCCCATTCAATATTGTAATGGATTGAAAATAGGTTGTCGAATTGTGTGTTTTCATACAAATTTGACTCATTCAATGTGATGTGGTCCATGAGTTGCTAACTTGTTAATTTGGTGAACCCACTTCGCTATCAAAGTAACAAATAAAATGGTATGTACAAAACTTCTTTATCATGCATGCACAACTTAATTTTTTAAATGAACCTCTAGGAACCTTTGATTTTTTGTGCTTCATGATGCTTCGAGTGTTAATCGGTACACCTATAAATGTTGTTTTATGATGCAAATCGTATCATGAATTGTACAGTTGGGTGTACAATATTTCCATGATAATAGTTTCACCCTTATGTGTGAGGTTAGGAGTGAACATATAGATTAAATACATCATGTTTTGTTGTTCCAGACAATGAGTCCTATCGACTTCCTAAGAGAGAGTGTCTTATGAGGAAAGAATAAAGGGAATCCTTCTAAAGAGGTAAAATAATCCCATGTTGATACAAAATTTTATGCAAAAAGTGTCTATACAAGGAAACTATTTCCCATGCTTTTGATCATGGCTTTGAATAACATATTACAAGCACACAAGAACGGTCCTATCAAAAGATGTCAGAGAAGCTCATTTTTTATATGTTGAAGTAGATGATTACCTCTCCTTTGTGAGAATATTTGAAAAAAAGTGGATATAGGTTCCCCCATTCATGAGGTGAAGGATACTACTGAGGGAAGTGTGATCTTGATGCATGGGTTTTCAATCAAATGAAAGAACTACAACTATCACAAAGTATGACAATCCTTGTATGTGAGAAATGAGTTGATGTCAAACATGATAGGGGTTGATGAAATCAATGGGTGATAATGTTTCCCATTATTCCACTTGATGTTAACCCAAATGGAGGGAAAAACAAAGGTACTGCTTTGATTCTAGAAAATGAGTGTTGATGTCGACATATAAGAAGCAGTGGTTGCCAGGAAAAAGAGGGTTTCTAGGAAATATGCTTAAAGTTGATACAAGTACTAAAGTATGTAGTCTTGGACAAGGGAATAATAATTGATATTGACAATGTGTAAGGAACACCAGGAACTGCCCAAGGCTGGAGCATGAATGCATATAGTGACATTAAAGCAAAATTGTGGGGTAATAGGCCCTTCGAGTCAGGGGGACATCTAGGGGAAGGTTGAATGATTTTTTTTATTAAATATGATGGTCGAATTCAATATGATGATGTTGGGTGAAGTTTCATGGGGACACAAGATGAGATTGAGATTGAGTATATGGTATGGATATGTGAGATGAGCTGCAAGTAAGGGTGAATACGAACATGTGCCCCTAGTGTGTGGTGACTTGCGTGATGATGCATGGGAATAACTGCAAAGGGTGGGGGGGCCTTTGTCTAGTATCAGCATAGGGTAAATGAAGTGGAGTGATTTCAAAAATGGTCTAATGTGATGTGGGGATCCAAGAGGCCAAGGGTAGAATGTGGAGGTGCATTCGTGATGATAAAATGAATAGGTGCCCGAGAAAGGTGATCAGACCCTTAGTATTTTAGCTCAAAAATGAAAGTTCTCAAAATTGATTGGAAACTAAATGAAAACGACCGACCCATCATTAGGAATCCAACGCAAATCATTTCATCGAAAAACAAGTTCGGATGAAGAAGTTATAGGTTGCTAACTGCCATTCAGAACAGGAATTTTTTTTAAAAAATTGCAGAAACATGTACAAGTTGATGACATGGAAACCCAATTAGCATTCAAGGAATCTTCTTCAGTTTTTTCCCAATGGGACTGTGACAAGTGTCATTGCAGAATTCACCAGTTTGGGTTTGAGAAGGTGAAATTTCCCAATGACCTCCTAAGGTTGAATTTGATTTTTTTTATGTGGGAGGACAGCCCAACCAGGGACTGCCACGTGTCCCCCTGGTGGACTCCCTCTCCAAGGTTAGGTTTGAATTGCAATGGTTGGAATAAATTTTTATGGTAAGGTTCAGGTCGAATTTTTATGGTGGAGGTTTGATTAATTATATGTGGTGACATATATTATTAAACCTATTGTATGGTGGCATTTGATGAATATACATATATTTATTACTAAATTCCAAAGACCATAGTCCACAAAGGTCTAATTATTTTGAAGTTTATTAATTTGAGGAACATATTATATATTATATAAACCAAATACCAAGGTCCAAAATATGTGGTTTAAATACCAAGCTTCGAACTATGTGGTGGCTTATTAACTCAAATTATAAAGTTTGAAGACCAAGGTCCAAACTATGTGGTTTAAATACCAAGCTCTGAACTATGTGGTGGCGTATTAACTCAAATTCTAAAGTTTGAAAACATTTTATTATATGGTGGTTCAAAGTATTTATTCATGGGAGCACATATGTTATATAAGGTTTGGAGAAAAACTATTGTGCAGGTGTTGGGGTCAAACCGACGACCTCCCCCGCACCATCCATCAACCTTACCACCACACTACCAAGATGATTCTTAATAACCAATGGCTCTAACATATATTTCAAGAGTTATGTGTTCAACAACAAGGGTTTGGAGGGGGCTAGTCCCCTCTCATAATACCGTCTACCATGACCAATGGCACGGGCAGATTTCAAATGACCATGAATTATTGTTAATCCGGTTCTATTAACCGATAAATCCATATTTAAAACTTGTATTATCGCGCTATTCAAGAATTAGAATTCGGATTTGTATTAAACCTTTATTATCCCTTAATTCACGCTTTACTTAATTAAACTCGAAGATTAACTTAGCAGATATTTCGGCAGACCTGCTAAAACAATAGCTACCACCAAATTTGGAGCCCTTAACTAAAGTTTCTCCAGATTTAGAAGTAGAATCTAGGGAAAAAATAAATGATCCACATCTTGAGAAATTTTCAACCAATTTTGGCTCAAGAAGAGTCATTCTTGGTAGATTGGCATGCTATGTACACATTGGAATATATTTTAGAGACATATGAACAATTTTATAGAGGTTTTTGTCACCTTGAATAATTTTGAAGCCTAGGGTCACTGGGAAGGAAGGCCATGCCTAGAGCATCTGAAGGCCAAATTGAGTAAATGAATAGTCATTTTTGATATATTTCGACAATTTGAACTCATTGGAGTATGTTCCAAGAGAATTTGATGCATATAAACATAAATTTTATCACTATTGAGCTAATACAAAGGCCTAAGCAATGGAAGTTGGACCAAGGAGATGTAACCCAGGAGGGGTGAATTGCTTCATCAAAACATTGTTTTAATGGATCAATTGTGATGTTTTGTTCTTCATTATTTTATTTGTGTTCATAATTTTAAATTCATACTTTATGCTCTTAATTTCACTCATAAAACTCAATTTAATAACTTGTTTGACACACATAAGCAACAAGGAAACATATGTACTTGAAGCATAAGATCAACAAGTAAATTTCATATTTGAGGTTGAAATTAGCACAAAAAAAATAACTTTCATAATCAGATCAAGTTGGTATCAGAGCTAAAGGTTTCTAAGGTTATTTTCTTGATAGTTGCTTGAGTTTTGTGCAAGTTTAATTGTTGCAAATTTGTGATGCTGACAAGGTTAAAGTTGTAGAAAGGTGAAGGGAAATTATTGGTTGCAAGTCATAAGATTAGGACTAGAATAATGAGAGCTACAAGAGCACCATATTCACCCAAATTTTCACTCATAGCTACACATGATAAACCTCAATTTTTGTCTCAAGAAGCTGATATTGAAGAGGTACAAATTGCACAAGAAGTTGAGTTGATTAAACAGGTACAAGCATCAAAGTTGAGATTGAATCCATAGCCATAATGTCAGGTGTTGGAGAGACTCAAGGACATTCAAAAGAGGAATATGTCAAGGGAGACTTCAATGACAATAAGAGGATGGTTAAAATTATGTTTGATGCATTTACTACTGGAATGGCAAGAGGAGGTTCTAAGCCTCTAGAAGGAACTTCAGATAATAAGAAGGAGGAAGAGAAGAGTTCAAAGGGTAGTGGAGTAAAGCCACTTCCATCTCCACCATCTTCATCATCCTCATCATCTCCATCAGCATCATCTTCCACTTCCACCACAAAAACCATTCACACTCACTCAAAATCCACAAAAGGAAAGACACCCTTACTCAAATTAGATGTCAAATTTGAGCTTCCAATGTCTAATGGCGAGGTAAATGGAGAGAGGCTTGACAATTGGATACGTCAATTGGAGGTGTATTGCAGAATTCATAACCTTCATGAAGACGACATAATGATTTACTTAGCTTCTTTGAGGATGGAAGTATCTACACTTGTATGGTGGGAAGCAAGGACTCTACAGTAAGATCTCTATGTCTTGGTAAATTTTTATTTCTACCATTAAAAGGAAATTATATCCCTTAGCTTACATGAAAAAGGCTATTATGGATTCGCAAAATTTTAGACATTTGAAAGGGAAAAGTGTGCAAGATCATACTCATGAGTTTATGAGAAGAGCTCTTATTTTGGGTATTAATTTATATTCTCAAGAAAATTTGTTGAAGTATGTTGGGGATTTGCATAGTTACCTTAGGCACACTATGATCATGTTTAATCCCACAAAAATAGATGAATTTTGTGTTCAAGCCACACACTTAGAGGCAAGAGGGAAACAAAACATATATGAGAAAAGTGAAAGTGAGGGTAAAGGTAAAGGAAAGGGAAGGTTTTATGGAAGAGGAAAGAGAAATAGCTCTGTAAAAAGAGAGAGGGAAAAACTCACATGAAAAAACTATTCAAAGATTGGCCATGATGAAGAACACTGTTGGTAACTTCATCCATAATTGAAACCAAACATATTTAAAGACAAAGAAACAGGTAAAAATATTACTATAGTTGAACATGACTTAGGTTCATATTCAAGAGATGAGACAAAGATTACAGCCATGGGTTTGAAAGGAAAACATGTTGCAAGCACTAGTTCTTCAAATTGCTCAAATGTTACTCATGATGAAGATACAAGAATATGACCTTTCCATATTAGAGTTGTCTCTAAACATACCAAGATTGATACACTTTTTGATAGTGGGTCACAAGATAACTTGATTTCCGAAGACTTGGTTAGGCAGCTAGGCCTTGAAAATATTATACATCTAATACCATATCCATTGGGTTGGATATGCAAGAATGAAAACTTGCAAGTTACAAGGAAGTGGTTACTAAGATTCGCCATCAATTCAAACTTTATTGATGAAGTTGAACTTGATGTGGTGCCGCTTGAGATATCAGGTATTGTATTGGGAATTCCTTATGTATATGATAGGAAAGAATTATTTCATCGCCATGAGAATAATTATCACTTATTTAAAGATGGTATTGAGTACATAGTTAGAGCGCATAAGAAGAAGACAAGTTTGTCTCTTACACATGCAGGAGATATGAATTGGATAGAGAATGAAATTCATAATTTTACATTCTTGATGATCAAACAAAGAGATGTTTTGAATCACACTTTTCAAAAATATGCTTATGCTTGTAATGAGTTGTTTCATGATTCTAACAAGTTTCCTTTGAATGAAGGTGAACAAGATGAAAAACATTTGCAACAATCAACATCAGTGTTTAGCAATGTTGGAAACAAGATGCCAGTGCAAGAGAGTGCAAAGGTCAAAGAGAAAGTGACAAAGAAGCTTGGAAAGTAAGGCATGGGTTCCAAAAATTCTTATTATTGGTTTCCAAAGGGTACATGGCAATGACAAATATACTTGGTCAAGATTCGACGCAAGTACAAAGCGAGATCAACTCAAAATCGCCATGGTGACAGTGTGCAAGGTGAGACAGTTTTTAAGTTTCCTTTGATTAATTACCAACGCAGGAACAAGATGGTTTCTAAAATAGTAGATTTTTGTTCTACAAATTCATAAAATTGTAGCATGACAGTGTCAATGACAGCAAGAGAAGGTCACAAGAATCAAGGAAAAAGGTTACTTTTTGTGAAAAGCTCCAAATGATCAAATTTGGAAATTTCAGTGGATAGAGACTGGAAGGGTGAGAGAATAGTACCCTCATCCACATGATCAGTAATCAGAGAGATTTTAGGGTCAAAAAGGCTTCTAGTGGGGAGGAATGATCAAAGGCTCAATATTTTAGCTCAGAATGAAAGTTCTCAGAATTGATTTGAAACTGAATGACAGCAATCGACTTGTCTCTAGGAATCCAACGCAACTCATTTTGTCAAAAAATGAGTTCGGATGAAGAATTTATAGCCTGTTGACCACCATTCAGAATAGGAAAAAAAAAAAAAAATTACAGAAACATGTATAGGTTGATGACATGGCATCCCGGTCAGCATCAGGGAATATTCTTCAGTTTTTGACCAATAAGACTGTGACAAGTGTCACTACAGGATTCTCCAGTTTGGGTTTGAGAAGGTGAAATTTCCCAATGACCTCTTAAGGTTGAATTCGATTTTTTTTTATGTGGGAGGACAACCCAACTAGGGACTACCACGAGTTCCCCTGGTGGATCCCCTCTCCAAGGTTAGGTTCAAATTTCAATGGTTGGATTAATTTTTTATGCTAAGGTTCAGGTTAAATTTTTATGGTGGAGGTTTGATTAATTATATATGGTGACATATGTTATTAAACCTATGGTATGGTGGCATTTGATAAATATACATATATTTATTACTAAATTTCGAAGACCATAGTCCGTAAAGGTCTGATTATTCTGAAGTTTATTAATTTTTTGGAGCATATTATATATTATATAAACCAAAGACCAAGGTCTGAACTATGTGGTGGCGTATTAACTCAAACTCTAAAGTTTGAAAACATTTTATTCGTGGGAGCGCATATGTTATATAAGGTTTGGATAAAAACTATTTTGTGGGGGTCAAGGTCGAACCCGCGACCTCCCCTGCACCATCCACCAACTTTACTGCACACTACCACCATGGTTCTTAATAAAAAATGGCGCTGACATATATTTCAAGAGTTATGTGTTCAATGACAGGGGTTTGGAGGGGGCCAACCCCCTCCCATAAGACCGTCTTCCATGACCAATGGCGTGAGAGGATTTCAAATGTACACAGATTATTGTTAATCCAGTTCTATTCACCGATAAATCCATATTTAAAACTTGTATTATTGCACTAATCTAGAATTATAATTCGGATTTGTATTAAACCCTTATTATCCTTTAATCCAAGCTTTACTTAATTAAACTCGGAGATTAACTTGGAAGATATTTTGGTGGACCTACTAAACCAGGAGCTACCACCAAAGTTGGTGCCCTTAACTAGAGTTTCTCCATATTTAGAGGCAGAATCTAGGGAAAAATTAAATGATCCATATCTTGAGAAATTTTCGACCAATGGTGGCTTGGGAAGAGTCATTCTTGGAATATTGGCATGATATGAACACATTGGAAGAGGTTGCAGAGGCAAAGGATAAATTTTACAGAGGCTTTTTTCACCTTGAAGAATTTTGAAACCTAGGGCAACCAGGAAGGAAGGCCATGCCTAGAGCACCTGAAGGCCAAATTGAGTAGATGAATATTCATTTCTGATAGATTCAACATTTTGAACTCATTGGAGTATGTTCCAAGAACATTTGATTCATGTAAACAAAAATTTGAGCACTATTGAGCTAATAGAGAGGCCCAAGCAATGGAAGTTGGACCAATGAGATGTAACCCAGGAGGGGTGATATCATTCATCAAAAATTTGTTTTAATGGATCAATTGTGATGTTTTTTTGTTCTTTATGTTGTTGTTGTTCATAATTTTAAATTCATACTTTATGCTCTTAATTTCACTCATAAAAATCAGTTTAATTACTTGTTTGACACACATAAGAAACAAGGAAACATATGTACTTCAAGCATAAGATCAGCAAGTAAATTTTGTATCTGAGGTTGAAATTAGCATAAAAAAACTAACATTCATAATCAGATCAAAATGTGCTAAGAAATTATATGAAGAGAAAAATGAGGTTTTCTAAGTCATGAAAGTGGATGATTCCTAAGTAAAAGAGAAATGGCCATGGAATTCGATGGCACAAGGGGTACTACTGAATGAGGAAATCCATGCAAGTGAAGGAATTATCAACCAATACATACATTTACCATTTACAAAAGGAATATGGTGATAAACATGGTCAAGAATGGGGGGCCTTATGGATAAATTAAGAAGGTTGAGATTAGGTCATGCTATGTTTTAGGGGAAAACTATCATGCTAGTGAGGAATGATACCTTGTAATTCAATCAATTATCAAAGGGGAGGGGTGTCGTATTGAGAAAACAAGGGACATGCAAGCTTGAAAACAAGACCGCATGTGAAAGTATCATCGAGATTTAAATGATAAATTGTATACATAAAGCTTACAAAAAAATAATAAGGCACACCTAATGAATATCCCAAGTGTATAAATGGCCCAAAAAGTAAAATTTTGGAAAACTAAAGCAAAGTTTCCATGTTGAAGTATGTGGTGACTGGATCCCAACAACACGAACAATTTAAAAAATGGAGCTCATGGGCTCAATTAGTGGTGTCTGGAAGATGAAAACATGGTGTATATGAGGATAGTGGGATCCACAGTGCCACCTGATTTTAGCTTTGGTGAGGTGGCAACTTATCATACCCATGAGTTGTTGTTGTTGATTATGGTTTGCCAGAGTGTCCTTTTAATGAGCGGTGAGAACCAAGTAAGTCATTATAATGACATCTCTATTAGTTAGGTATTTAGAGTAGGCAGGTCATACAATACAATAATTTATTTCCACTTCTTAGGTCTAGTTCCATCAAATTCATGGGAAAATATACAAGATCCATGGGGGTAGTTGCATGGGTGGGAAATATATAAGAAGTGATGGTCACAACTATATGATACATAGGAATGGGGGTTCTTATGTAGGTAGAGGAGGGGCAGTCATGATGATGGACACAACTATTGATAAATGGTGCATGAAGGATGTTGCGCCTATGAGAGTAATAATCGCGATGGACGCAACAACTATTATTCACACACATGTGGTGAAACCCACACACATTAGGATGATAAAACTATGATAACTATTGTTTCACCTACATTCTTGTAATATGAACAGGCACGTAGACCTCACAATCGTGTCTAATACAACTATACCGATCCAACTAAACTTTGTAGAGGGTTTTTTATTTCAATAGATTGTCTTAACCATCCAAATGGTGATTCACTAGAGGGAGAACAAATATGTCGATTTACAGGATGCAGTTGTGGTGAATCCAAAATCGAGGGTGAATTTACCTTTTTAGTATGAATCTTAATTACAAGTGTATGAAAAAATACCACTTTTGCTATGCATAACAAACAACTCTAACAACAAAGATGGTTGCCAATATCCTTAGATCTCCAGTTAGGTGATCAAGATAAATGTTGCAAAAATATAGATCTATGCATTAGAAGACATTAAGTAGTAGAAAAAACAAGATTTACTCCATGCATCCAATAGACAAGATAATAATATGTTGAATGAATTTTGTATTAATGGCACCTGGGAGGAAAACACATGAGGGTGTTCCCTGTTCTCCTCAATGGGATGGGTTCTTGTAAGTTCTCAGCACTTCTGATCTAAAATTCCTCTCTCTTGATGGTGTAGAAAACCCAGACAAAAATGGTAGCAAAATATGACTATGATGGTGGATCAATAGTCAGACCAAAAGTATAGATCCAAAGTGATCTTTAGGCAACAAAAGGTGGTAAATGAATGGGAAAACCCTTCTATTTATAAAAAAATATTGAATTAGTCTAGATATTGGTGCATAACTAAAATATTATTAACCAAATCAAGATCCAACTTTTATGGAATATTTTATTATATTTGTTGGAGGGAAAAGGAATTTGACTTGGGTCAAATCCCTTTATTTGTAAATAATAAATAAATAAATTATTTATTTATCATTTTAAGGATGTGGTTGAGTAATAATCAAATAAATAATGATTTATTTAATTATTTAAGGGGATTTAGTCATATTCAACAAATAATATTATTTAAATAAGGTTTAAATAATTATTGTTAGGAAATAATAAGATAAATAATGATTTAACTACTTAATTTCCCTATTTTGGGTTAAATATAACCAGGAATATTAATTAAATTGTTTTTTAACTAATTATTCCTTGAGGAGAATCAAACAAATGTAGATTTATTTAATATTTCCTCATGGGGTTTCCTATTTAGACCATAAACAACTTAATAAAGATGGTTTACTAAGTTATTTTTCATAGTGAATGCAATTTTACTTAGGATAAAATTGGTCTTACATGGTGTACTTGGGTCCATCTAATAACAATAGTTTAGATGACCAAAAAATGGTGTAACAGATTGCCCCCCATTGTGTGAGCATTAGGAGCTAATCGTATGACCGAAGTACGTTTTAAGAACTCAATCACTAGACATCGAAGGGGAAGTCAAAGAGAGAGAAGTATAAGGTAGACCAAATTGTTGAAAGAAATAGACCCTGAGGAGGCAAGACTTACAGGTGTGACAAGTCTCTTTGATGAGTGAGTACCTGTGCTATAGGTGGCAGGGGGAGGCATACCTATGTCTATCGAGGCAAAGTACAAAAAATAAGGCGTCCAGTAAACAAAGGGACTGAAAAATATAGTACATGCTGGCATAAACATGGGCCAAATAAACAAGATGATAATGAATCCCACATAAATATTGTGCCTAGGATAACAGTGAGGACTTGTACAATAATATTTGAGTACATGAGATATAAATAAAACCTAGATGCCCCTAAAAAAAGGAAAGGCCTCTGAAAATTTAACTGATACATGCAAACAAAAAGGTGTTGCAAGCAGCTGAGGCCAACATCATCAAATGTATGGAAATTCATCAAAGGCTATAATGAAGAGGTCATCTGGGTATGTGGGGGGTTAACTGTAGGGCCACCCCTCATGAGGACTGAGACATCTCACACACACCCGGGAATCACTGATATCAGCTGCTGCATCACTAAACCATCAAGTATATGGATCTCGATCATGCTAAAAGGAGCTGGAGCTGAGAAAAAATCAAGTCAAAGGGAAATAAGGAGTCCCTTTGCCTGATCTTAGGCACCGAACAAGAGTGGAAGCTGGAACCAAGGTACACCACCCTCTAGACCTGTCTTCTGGAATAAATGAGCTGATTTCGACAAAAGGAGGTCTGCCATAGGTGAGGTAATAAGGGATCCTCACTAAGGCATGAGAGAAAATAGTAGAATTACTGAAAAATTGACACCAATGATGATGATGAAATGGGGGGGTACTTAGTAGCGAACGGAGGACTTCCTTTGTTAGAGCATGTAATATTCCAAATCTGGAACAGCTCAGCAAATATGCACTAAAAATGCATTTTTAGAAATATATGCAATAGGAAATGAAAATAATCACTTGGATCCCATAGATACATCCATATAGCATCTAATTCCAAGAGGAGATAAGAAATAAATGAAACTAGGTGGGTTAAACAGACCTCCCACACTAGTGTAGCTGAAAATGACTAAAAACCCCAGACACTGCTACTCAGGAATAATGCACAAAAGGGACTGCGCAGTATTTTTAGGGTTTTAACTCAGAAAATAGGAGAACAATAGATATAATCATATGTTAGAAAAACATTCTTTGAGAAATGAGATCTAGTCTCCTTATACAAAATACAAGAGAACCTGGCAAGGGTTTTTTGTCAAACACTCTGCATACAAAATGTGATATTCATAAATTTACTGAATCACCACTACAAAACTGAAGCATAAGAGTGTATAAGGCTGAAATATGTCTTATCTGATGTATATCTCTCAAGGGATTCCTCCCATGAAAGGATGAACCTCTCAATCACAAGAAAACACTGCAACGGAGCCACTAGACCATGCACTGAAGCTGCCTCCAAAAATAATGCATTCCCTAGCTATAAAAACACTGGGAATGTAGGGGAAATGTGTGGTCTGATACCAAATATCTGAAATAGTCTCTATAGCTCTCCAAACATGTCCCTCAAGTGAATGAAACCTTCCTCCAATGAGAAACTACCTTAGAAACCGAGATTCCAATCCCTTCCATTGCTGCATCCTATAACACTGCACAATCTCCGACATAAACTGTGCTGATGAAGTAGGTTGAAGCTTGGCCTAAAGACCTAATGTGGAAAATGAATGCAAAATCTCCCAAGAGGCTCCTAAAGTAAAGAGGTGGGATTCACGCTCGGGAACACCCGGTGCTAAACAACACTGCTACCCTGCTAAACAGCAAGAGGAAGCAAAAGTCTGAGAAGACAAGAATAGTGATCTAAAACATGAAGAATAATGTTTCCATCCTCTTCCTTATATAAAACATGAGTTTTCTCACCCTTGGCCCCACTCAATTAGGTCATATCTATCCAAAGATACATCTCCCTCCAAAACTGCATTATTCCTCCTTGGATTCCTCCTCCTCCACAACTGCGTTGTTGACTTAGTCAAAGTGGACTGAATCAACTTTATTTTATCCCTATTCACACATGGAGGTGTTTTATTAAGCTAGAAAGAGTTTCCCCCTTCACACTTGGAGTGTTTTTATCCTCCTTATGAGACTTATGGGATTTTCTGCCCATTTATTCACCGGTTAGAGCTGTTGCTAACTCTAATGTTCCATTTAGCTTTGAGGCTAAAATTTTGGAACATTACAGTCCTCCCCTCCAAAATATTTTCTTGTCCTTAAGAAAAAGTATAGGGAGAGAAAAAATTCTCCCCTCCTCATGTGGCCTCCCATCAATAGCCTCCATCACTGCATCAAGAGAATCTGCAAATAAACTATCATCCAATGTTTCCTCCCAAGTGTGCAAAACCAAATGGTATACATCAATCAAAGGCGGAAAGTGTGAATGGAAACTTTCTTGCTGTGTCATGGAATCCACAAAGTAAGAGTGATGACCAACATGGTGAATGAGTGCCTCCCTCACCCATGCTATCATCCAAATGAAGTGAGTCACCCTCCAACATGGCAACTCATGAAGAATCTCCTCCACCTTTGGCTCCTGAAATGTAGGTGGGCTGAATAAAGGAACATGATAGGCAAGAGGGCCTATCCCACGCTATCCTCCTCTCCACTTATGATAAGTGTAGAGGGCATACTAATCTTGGGCTGCAACATGATTTCCCTCCAAAGGCAAGAAGAATATTGAGTCTCCAAGGAATTTTCCTCCAAAGTCATGAGACATGCCAACCGAAACCATCCCATTCAAGATGAATGGCACATCATCATGATTTGGCATACAAATCAGAAAAATGATGAAATTTATGTGCAATTTTTTATGGTACCAAAGGTCCTCCAAGTGGATATTACGCAGTCTTCCCAACTGTTGTTTGAGAATGTCATGTGGCAAGTGGTTCTGCAACAAGTTATAAGTTGTGTATGTTTTCTCTTCCAACATGGGGAAGTAAACATCAATATCCATCAACTGTAGATAGATAAAATAACAATACACTTGCCCAAATTCATGTATATATGGGCTACTATCATTACAAACATTGGCCCTAAAGTGACCATGAAACCCAAAAATACGCTTGCTTTCTTGTGGAGCAATGCACTGCTCATATATGGTGAGAAGATACAAATACTCAATGGAGTAATCAACAAGTACAGAAATTTATTTTTTACCATGCATGGTGAGTAGGTTGAAAATGAGGTACATGTATAAGTTCCCCCATGAGGATCCCCTCATAAAAATCTGCAAGAAGAAGGGATACATATACTCCTTGGAACACTCCATCAATAAGAACACACTCCCATGTGACAGTGCTATAGGCCTTAGGAATAAGGCTCCATGACTCCTCTCTTTGACATTCCATATGCCAAAGCCATCCACCATAATGATTCTATGTGAGAAGATCTTCTTCCTACATAGAAGTCTCTCATAATCCTTCAATGTTGAATGGTAGCCTCCTTGAACAATGAATGTACCTTCCTTCTTTCTAGAAATTTCATGAAAAGTATGGGAAGAATTCTTCCCATACTCTCCCAAGTGCAACCATAGCAACAACAAATTTTTCTGCTTCCTCATCTCTCCCTCATATAAGCCATAGAGTAAGATCATGATGGTCAACTTGTATGATGCCCCAACAAAAAATTCAGCCATGAAGTGCCTCCTCAATTTCTCCAAGTGGTTCCTCCCACAAGAAGAGAGAAAGTGTGATGTGGCAATCATGGTTTGCCCATGGTTCCTCCTGAAATGTACAACATATAAAGTGGGGAGAATCATGCTCCCAATGGGAATCTTCCATCTCAAGCCCACTCTCCAAACAAATCTCCCCATGAACATAAACATATCAACAAAATATGGAAGAAAATTAAAATGAGAACAAGTTTCCAAGTGACAACTGGAAAGTGAATCATGGTCCCTCTCATGGAACCAGTGCAGTGCATCCTTTGCCTGCATCAAAATAAGAAATAACAAGTGATTTACCAGCCACTTTTTTTTTTCCACAGTCATCTCATAAGACGAAAACATGGAATTACAATATTGTGTCAATGGTGCACACCAAGAATCATGTGGCTTCCCCCACAAACCACAAAAAGGATGGCCAAAATCAATGCTACAAGTAGCTACAAGTACATCATCATACAATATGCAAGAAGGAACAACTCTTCTTGAAACATCATGTTGCTCAAACAAGGAAAAGAAGTACAATACAAAATACGAAATGATACCTCCTCCCTCATGCACTTGAGATCTTGAGCTGAAATGGCTCAACTGGAAATTCTTCCTCACCTCCAAAGAGTAGGGAAGTGGCTGTGACCTCCTCTTCATTACCATCCGGACTATGCATCTCCCCATATTCTGATATATGTCATGCTGGATGCCCTCCCAAGTGAACCCCTCCATCAAATGGAAATATGCATCAAAGTACACAGAAGAGAAGTCCTCATGTGCTGCTTGTAGAAGCTTCTCCTTGAGACTAGAAGATCTAGTCAAGCAGATCTTGCTATAGGAATAGATGACCACATTATCCACTATGTATCTATCATCTCCATCTGGCTCATTAAGAATCATGCATGCACCAAGATCCTTGTAGTATTCTACCAAGAGATAAGATCTCCAATAACGATCAATTCTCCTAAGATACTGCGCTGGTGATCTGGCATGTGAAGCTCTCCTCATGTTGCTGCTTGCTACTTTGACATCCCCCATGCCAAATTCTCCCTCCAAACTCTTCACCTCTCCAAAATCCAAGAGTGGTGAATCCAAAGATAATATTTCTTCCATCAACTCCAGATCAGGTGGCCTCCCAGGTGGAATGCCTCCATGTAGTGAGACATCAATGTCAAGAGTAGGCTTCACATATGGTTGGGAAACCTTTCCCTTCCTCTCATAGTGCAATAGAGTCTGCCTCTTCTTTGCACTAGCTCTCTGAAATAAAGAAGGGTGTGTGCCTCTCATCACATGATGTTGCTCTTCCTCCCTACCTCCTCCTTCTAGATGCATTGCTGCACAATCATGATGCTCACTGATTGTGCTTGGAACTCCATGTATGAGATCCTAGGGGAACTTATTGTAACGATACAAGAATACCTCATGTTGGAGCATGTGTTCCTCCTTCCTCTGCATGAGGTACTAGATGTGCTCCATATGTGGAAAATTTGTTTCTCCCTTCTCCTTCATCAGTGTGTGTGAGCAACATTTCAACAATTGGATCCTCCTGTGAAAAAGAGATCCCCATGCCCTCTTGTTAAAGAATATGAACTAGAGGTCTTACTTCCAGCAATGTTTAATGCATGATGTTTACTTCTCCCATGGTTTTCTGAAGTGGGGTTTCCCCTATAACATGCAAGGGTTTTGTCCTCTCAATTTTTCTGTGCTCATGTGTCTTAGGAATTTTTTCACCAAACCTCCCCACCAATGTCTGTATGAATCTTGCATAAGAGGAAGTGTTTGCATTCTTTAAATAAAAATATTCAAAAATCCACCATGCATAAGCCTTGCTTCTGAAATGTAGCACTGCAACTCGGATGGCTTCATCTTCAGAAATATGGTGCAACTGCAAATAGGAGTCTAGCTCCTTCACCCAAGCTCCAGCTGAACATGTAGGTGATCCATAAAAAGTAGATAGAAGAAATCTACCTGAATCCTGCTGCTTTCTCTTCTCCACCTGGATCTTGCAGAACTCTTGGAAATCAGTATGATCTCTAAACCTCTCAGTCTGAGATTCATACTCCTACAAAAAATCACTAAGAGTTCTCCTCTTAGGCATTCTTCCTCCTCCCATCCATCTCAAGATAGATCTAGGCACTTGACTGCATTGTGCATCATGGTGTGTAGCTGCATGCTCACACTCACCATGTGAAAATATAGATTCAGCTCTAGATCCAAACTCCTTTGGAGATCCCATATCCAATCTCATTTTCTTCAGCTCCCCTTGAAAGCTCTGCATAGATTTTGGAAGAAGCTTGGTAAGCTTGTCTTCCTCTCTTCCTTCACATACTGAAGCTTCCTGATTTCTGTCCATCTCTCCTTCCTTTGAAATGTAATGGCCTGAGATCCATAGGCTGAGCCAAGACTATGCTATGATACCACTGTAATATTCCAAATCTAGAACAACTCAGCAAATCTGCACTAAAAACGAATTTTCAGAAATATATGCAATAGGAAATGAAAATAATCACTTGGATCCCATATATACATCCATCTAGCATATAATTCCAAGAGGAGATTAGAAATAAATGAAACTAGGTGGGTTAAACAGACCTCCCACACTAGTGTAACTGAAAATGACTAAAAACCCCAGACACTGCTACTAAGGAATAATGAACAAAAAGGAATGCATAGTATTTTGAGGTTTTAAGTTAGAAAATAGGAGAAAAATATATATACTCATATGTTAGACAATAATTCTTTGATAAATGAGATCTAGTCTCCTTATACAAAATACAAGAGAACCCGACAAGGGTTTCTTGTCAAACACTCTGCATACAAAATGTGATATTCAAGAATTTACTGAATCACCACTGAAAAAATGAAGCATAAGAGTGTATAAGGCTGAAATATATCTGATATGATGTAGATCCCTCAATGGATTCCTCCTATTAAAGGATGAACCTCTCAATCACAAGAAAACATTGCAACGGAGCTACTAGACCATGCACTGAAGCTGCCTCAAAAAATAACGCATTCCCTAGATGGAAAAAACTGGGAATGTAGGGGAAATGTGTGGTATGATACCACAGATCTGAAATAGGCTCTAGAGCTCTCCAAACAGGTCCCTAAAGTGAAGGAAACCTTCCTCTAATGAGAAACTAGCTTAGAAACCGAGATTCCAATCCCTTCCATTGCTGCACCCTGCAACACTGCACAATCTCTGGCATAAAATGCGCTGATGAAGTAGGCTGATGCTTGGCCTGAAAACCTTATGTGGAAAATTAATGCAAAATCTCCGAAGAGGCTCCTTAAGGAAAGAGGTGGGATTCCCGCTCGGGAACACCCGGTGCTAAACAACACTGTTACCCTGCTAAACAACAAGAGGAAGCAAAAGTCTGAGCAGACAAGAATAATGATCTAAAACATGAAGAATAATGTGCCATCCTCTTCCTTATATAAAAAACGAGTTTTCTTGCCCTTGACCCACTCAATTAGGTCATCTCTATCCAAAGATACATCTCCCTCCAAAACTTCGTTATTCCTCCTTGGATTCCTCCTCCTCCACAACTGCACTGTTGACTTAGTCAAAGTGGACTGAATCTACTTGATTTTATCCTTGTTCACACATGGAGGTGTTTTATTAAGCTAGAAAGAGTGTCCCCCTTCACACTTGGAGTTTTTTTATCCTCCTTAGGAGACTTATGGGCTTTTATACCCATTTATTCACCGGCTAGAGCTGCTGCTAACTCTAATGTTCCATTTAGTTTTGAGGCTAAAATTTTGGAACGTTACAGAGCATAAAGGGCATGAACGACCTGGAAGCGACTGACACAATATCATGAGGGATAGGGGATGGTGGGACTAAAGGCCATAATGTGTGACATGAGAGAGGGACCAAGCACTGAAGGGTGGATGACTATAACTAGATTCAAAGGGACTAGGGATAGACTCCATGAATGCAATGATGACTCAACTCGGATGCTCTAAATAAGGGTGACTCGATGGTGCTGCAACGTAGAAAAGGTCCAATTGGGACCATAAAAACATGAGTACAAGATGGTAACTCATGACAAAAGTCAACATGAGCATGGAAAAGTATGGAGGTAAAGTGGTTCCCCCAGTACAAGTGTTGTAAGTGAAGAAATTCGATTTTGAGGAGGGGTGAAGTGATGCTTCTTGGAAAAAATGTGTCCCGGTGAAGTATCAAATAACTAAAAACTAATAGATACCCATTTTAGGGCTCGGTGAGAGCTTTCCAATGGTACAGACGGTTTGGTAAACAGAGCTACGATTTGGTCGCAACGGGTGAAAGAAAAAATGGGGTTTTCTCTTTTAATAAGGCGTTTTCCCTCCAAATTCACTCATTTTCATGTGGAGCTGTGGTGAATGTAGAGAGGAGAGAAGGCCCTAAATCTTGCGGCGATCGTAGTGGACAAACTGACCATTGGAATTGAGATCTGTCAGTTGCAGGTAAGAGGCCTAACCCTACTCTTTCTTTTCAGTGGATTAAAAGTTCAAATTAGGTCCCCAGGGCTTAGGAACAGACCCCTGCTCCTCCTCACAGCCGGGTCGCACTTTTTGGGGAAAAAATTGTGACCTGGGTATGAGGTTTTGAGCAAAAAAAATTGACCTGTCCCAGGTTTGGGCCTGAAAAGTGTGACCTGTCAAGTAGGGGTTTTTCTATGTTGTTTTTTGGCTGAGTAGTGGGTTTTTTTATGATGAGATATAGTATTTCCTATCTGTATTCTGATAAACATGATGGTTTTGTGAAGATATGTTATAATTACAGATCAACTGGAGATAAAGAGACATGGGCGCATTACGGTCAGAGATCGGAGAGGATCAAGGTGTTCGCAGTGCACTGGCTAGGTTTTGGGTTTTAAAGTTTGTGGAGAACCCTTTGATGAGAGCTGCAGAGCCCTTATTGGCCTGGATTGTCAGCTATTGGGACCCAGACCATGAGGTATTTACAGTGCAGGGGCATCAGATCGATTTGATGGTCCAGGATATATATTTCCTAACTAGTTTCCCACCACTTGGGATGGTAGGGAATATTCAGCTAGAATTACCATGAGGGTGGAATATCATAGAGTTTGTAGAGCGCCATTGTCGACCAGATCTCGAAGTTAAGGGGACTTAGATACCTATCAGGGATTTGGAGAGGTTAGAGACCCATGCTATGGCCGTAGCAGTGCTGCGGATCCCGGGCAACTAGGCACTCCATCACATCACTGGAGGGCAGATGATGCTTGTGGAGAGTGTTTTGAGTGGGACATACTATGGGTGGGCCTAGATGATGTTGTCGTCGTTGAAATGAAAATTATCACTATGCAACCGGTAAGTGAGCCATGAATATGCATATGGTATAGTTTTGTGCTCATTCTTATTTGAGAGGATCCTGACACTTCGACCTCACATACAACTCCAAAATGGGGGCCCGAGAGAGCCTAAGATGTGTCGGTGGGGGCGAATACTGTGCAGAGGAGGAGGTGGGGCAGTTTGACGGGTGTTTTGACTCGAGTTCTTTGTTCATTGGGATCAGATGCCATTGTATATAGATAACCATCCCTATAGTGGGATGAGTTATTGTGGGGACCCAGATTTGCCACTACCGCCTGGTCAAATATGGGGGCCTGATGGTAAGTGACAAATTGCTAATCATTTATGTGCATGTAAAGGTATATAATATTGTATGTAACACTGATTCTTTCACTTTTGGAATGCAAATACAACATCGGTAAAACTGGTCGGATATATGGGATGACCTACAGTATCAGGGACCGCAGGAACTAGTGGAGCGAGGGCGCAGCAAAATTAGGATGCATCAGCCCTCCTTGATGATATCCGTCATAGATGTGAGAGGCTTCTGACCAGTGTTTCACAGCGCGACTGGCAGGACATAGATGATAAGTACATAGAGCCATGTATTGGTCTACCCTCTGAGTGGCAAGGGGTCATGCCGCGCATGGCAATGGCCGGACAGGGTATGTGTGATCTACGAGCTGCGGGAGTAGAGCCATTAGCTTGGGATCCTCCAGATAGTGATTAGTGTGTAGGGGCAGGTGGTGCCCCCAGTTTTTAGTTTTGTAACATGCTATGGGAATGTCATATGTATCAGAGTGGATGGACTCTAAAACATTTTATATGACACATATTATGGATATGCATCGTTTTGATATTTTTATGTTATTTTCTTGTGTTAAATGCGTTTTCTAAATGCCAATCTAGAATATTGTTTGCAATGCAATCTAAAGAGTGGCTTTGTGCTCTAGGTACATGATTGAATGTAATGATTTCAAATTCATGCATCATAAGCTTCACTCGTAAATATCTTCTAAAAAGGATAGGATTATGCACACGATAGACACCATTCAATTGCATGACGAGAAGCAGGGAATCTAAATGAACATGAAGGTGGAGGATGCGATGTGAAATGGAATTGGATAATAAACCTCATACTACATCATATTCAGCCTAGTTATTGGTATAAGTACCAATGCATACCCCGTTTGAGAGAACGAGGGAGCGCAGGGGGGTAAAAATGGCCAAACCTGTTGAGGCTAGATTCTTGGAGTAGCGACTTGCACCATCAACAAAATCGATATAGGGTGTGGACAGGAGGTCCATATGAAAGGTGCCACAAGACAATAATTGGAAGGATGATGAACAATGCTGGCAACCTGAGCGTAAAGTAGAAATCGAACGCACTCCGTGGGAGGGAGTGATCTATGTCTACTATTCACATGCCGACGGTGAGGTGGAGTGTGGGAGATACCGGAGGTGTAACCTGTGTTGAGATCACAAAAGTCACCATAAGCACTGGTGGTGCTATCCCGTTTATGGGCGGGAAAGATGAAGTCAGTGGTGGACATTGCTTCCATGATGTCATAATCGCAATAGAATATGAAGTGACTGGAGGAAGGGAGACCACATGATGTGGAAAAGCTACCTAACTCATCATCATGAGAAGAAAGGTTCACATGTGCATCGTCATGGGGGATGACATAATAACAAGAAGATAAGGGATCTACTGATTTTGATCCCAAGGTGATTGTTGAAGGGAGGTCAGGCGAAACAAGAGGGGAATATTCAGAGGGGGATTCCACCGAATGTCTCATGGATGATGAAAGGTAGAGGATGGTGGCTGCAAGCTCCTTTATCTCGACATTAGGAGGGGGAATTTCAATGGGAGCAAGTAAATCCTCAATCTGGCCTGCAGCATACTACACAAGTACGGGAGAGGCAGATTGGTTTTGTTCAATCTCGTACTCTTAAAATACCTCTAACGAGGTGCGGTAATGCGTAAGGTGGGGACAATGGTGAGAATAATGGCCATGGAGATCACATAACGCACAAGGTTGGTTAGTGTGAATATTTTTAAGATTATTGGCTTCATTCGAAGAAGAAGTAGAGGCTTTAGGGACCATAGACTCAGGGAACGAAACTTTAACCATGGGCTTGATACAGGGCAGTTCAGGACAGTTATGGGTGGCATGGCCGACGACATCACACAAAGCACAGGGCTTTGCAGGCGAGGGAGGTGCAGGGTCTGTCAGGGCAGCCTTGTCCTTGGAGGCCCTCTTGCGAGCTTTTCGCTTCTTACCCAAAGCAGTCACAATAGGAGGTGGTTCCTGTTGAGGTGGTTGAGGCACTGTTGCAACGGGAGAAGTCATGGGGACCGATTGAACTGGGTCAAAGCAAGGTAAGGTTTGGGTTGATGTTGCGGGGAAGTAGTTGGAGGATCAAGGTACCAAAAGGGAATCCCAAGGGTCAAGTTATTAAGAGAGAGGGTGGCCATGATAGGTGTCGTATAGACTCTTGGTGGGGGAGCTAGGAACAGTATCTGACCAGAGGGGTAATGGCCAGGCAGGATGGCTCCTAATTGGTTAAGGCCTGGAGGAACTATTCCAGGAGGGTAAAGAGGCTCATGAGTACCAGCTGAAGGGCCAAGAGGAGGAGGTCTAGAAGGCTGAATCGAAGGGCTAGGAGAAGGCTGCGGAGAGCGAGGAGGCTGTTGACTAACCGAGGCGGGCCGCTTGAGGGAAGCCTGAGACGATTGCATCATGCACACATTTGATGAGCTGGGATTAGAGACAGGAGGAGGAAGACTAGGGAATGTACCAAGCAATGAGGAATTTTTGTAGAATCCGGGTGAAACACTGGTCAAAGGATCGACGATTTTCATGTTGGCCACCGAGGAGATAGTGGACTCAGGGGAGGTCTGAGACTTCGTTTCATAATATGTCAGCTATTCAATGGTGACTATCTTTCCATTATGAGGGAAGGACATCTTGCGGTGGACTGTGGAAGGGACAATAGATATTGTATAAGTGTAGCTACAACCCAATAGAATTTTGTAATCTAACGGGGCATCTATGACTTCTATGTCAACGCAAACAATATTGCCCACAAGAGTAATAGGAAAATTGCGGAATAATCCAATGGGTTTGGAGGTGTGGCCATCCCATGCTCAGAGAGCGATCATGATGTTAGGGTCCCGTGATTTGGCTGATTGGCAAGCCAAGTGACAGGGTAACATCAAACCAACTTTGGAGCCCAAGGACCTAGCATTCCTGGACTGAGAGAGGGTTCTCTCTATTTGTGTAAGGGATGTCTATTTGTTTGCTTCTTATGTTTTTATTTTAGGCTAGTTGTTAAGTATGGCTTTTGGTTTTGTTTTTAGGTTTTTAAGGGAGGAAATGATCAAAGACTAAATAGATAAAAGGATTGTTAGAACAACTAGGCTATGGGGTCGAAAAGGTCTAGAAAGCCTCAGATGGTGATACAAGGTATATTGAAGGGCCGATTTGATCAAGGTAAAATGGATCTTTATGTGAAATGAAGTGGGATGGACATTACGTTTTGTGAAGGACAAGGGCTTTTAAACATAAATAGTTAAATAGCAGACATTTGTATGGTAGGGCTAACCATTAATCATGCTAAATGTAACTTCAAACTGATAAATTCATAAAATAAACATTCAAGTGATACATAGAAATATATGACTCTCTAACTTTAGGAAAATCGCTATCAGACTTTGGGGAAAAACAATTAAGATAAAAAAACAACTCACGCTACTAAGAAGGAACTCCTAGGCATGGTATTTTGAGCTATCGGGCACTTTGAACTAAGATTGCAGAGTTTTAGGCAAAGGGCAAGATCGATACAAGACATCTTTGGTTCAACTAGGACAATTATGGCAAGCATGACCCTCATGGGTTTTCAGAAGCATGGTGATTAAGCAGAGGCCAAAATTTCAAGCCTTGATATGCCTTTCTTCACTTTTTGTACCGGGCACGTCTTTCGGGACACCTTGAGCTTTTCTTGTGTCCCCTTCAATTTTCTTCGGGAAAATTGATTTAGCTTCTTATAGTGCCTGGTAATTTTCCTTTGAAGGCTTAAGTCTCTATTATCTCTTTCCAACTTATTCTCCAAGTGTTTATTCACCCTTTCAAACCATGCTTCTCTATTGTTTTCTATATCTTGGGTGAATAAAGTAGTAAGAGGAAAAGATTGAAAAAGGGCAGCCTCTTCCTCTTTCTGTTTCTCCAAAGCTATTTTGAGTCGCACAGTCCTTGGCCCCTTCCTCCTTGGCTGATCTTCTTCTTTAGTGTCATTGAATTCGCCCATAAGTGCTTCCAACTTAATTTTCACTTTGGAGGCTTCCTTTTGGTACTTTACAGCTCATGTCTCATAAACTACCATGTGGACATTCAATTGCTTGTTCTGTGTCTACAGAAAATGTATGAGGTCTTTACACCTCTCTAGATCAGCTCTTAGGTCATGAATTTGTTCTTCTCTATTTCGCAAGAGGGACTCAAGGATTCTAGCCTCATTGTCACTGTCATCACTATTTATCTGAATTATATCAAAATCCCTTTCTTTCTCATGGTTACTTTCCTCTTTCTCTTTTCCTTTACTTTGGGTGGCCTTCTTGGTTCTCCTCTTCTTTGGTAATTCAACAATGGATTGCTTGGGAAACTTTCCTTTGCTTCGGAGTGCTCTAGTAACATTTGGAGTTACAATTTGAGCCACTTTCATTCTTGATGTTCTGGGCTTTGTTACCTTTGGAGAAGAAAGCATGGCCCCTTGCCTAGGAGAGGTAGCTAGCACATGCTCTATTTGGTCTTTACCTTCACTGCTCCCCTCATCATCTTTGTCATTGTTTTCCTCTTTTTGAAGGTTGCCTTCTTTAGGATGCTCACTGCTTGGGCTTTGTTTGTCATCATGCTTGCTGGCTAGTGGGCTTTCCTATTTTTCACCATAAGTGTCCCTTTGAGGACTGTCTTGACCCTCCTCATAAGTGCCTTGGCGGTCACCTTGCATGTCTCCTTGAGGGCTGCCTTGTTCACTTTTTTCCCTGCTTTCTTCAGGACTGTTAGGATCTGTATCCTCAATGTTTTGTGCTTCATCATCCTCATGCTCACTGCTATGTGGGCTGCCAATATTTTCATGTTTGTGACTGTTGTGTCCCTCATCAACCTGTTCCATCTCTTCATCATTTCCTTATTCATGCTCACTGCTATGCTTGGAATCTTCATTTTTTCCTTCCTCATCACTTGTTTGCACTCTTTCACCGTGTTCTTCTTGATCACTGTTTTTCTCTTTTTGACTTTTCTCCTCTTCACTTTCAATCATAGGCGATTTTTTCTTCTTAGGAGTGGATTTACTAGAAGAAGGAGAAACGTGATGAGTGGATGCTGAGGGAGGCGCATGGGATGAATAAGAAGTGGCGAAATCGGGATGTCAAATGAAAGAGTCCCAAGAAACTCCCTTTTTCTCAAGTTGATGGAGGATAACGATCTTGATAAGGGAATGATGAAAAATACAAGCTTGCTGCTGAGAGGAAGGCTTCTTTTGAATAGTAGAAGCCATTTTGTCAATGATTCTATAAAGGAAAAAGGGTAGGTTTAGCAATTGGGCTCTTGTGAAGTGCATGAGAAGCCTGATATGATAAGAATAAACCCGAGAAAACCTCCCTTCGCATGTGAAATACTTCATGATGATCTTCATGAGAGGAGCATAGCTGGTCAAAAAATAGGAAAAAGGAAAAATAGATGGGCATGAATCCCGATGTATTGGTTTCAAGAAGTGTTTGTATTGATCTGAATCTAAGTAGCTCTGCTTAAACCATTTTTCTCCGACATATGGAATTTTGGTAGCTCTGGAGATATATCTAGGAGAGATCTTTAAGTCTAAACCTGCTAGATGAACATGCTTCCCCTGCAGCATTAAAGCAAATAGATGTGTCAAAGGAAGATGACTTTTAACTTCTTGAACCTTATGAAAAAAATCTAAACATCCTACTTCATGAAAGTTAAAGTGAACTGAAGGAGAGGCATTCACTTCCTTAGTTGAAAAAGGTTCATACCTTTTGTGAGGGCCACTTCCGCTATCTTGCTTGGGAGGCATTTCTCTTCTAAGATCCTTGGCTGATTCACCAAGGCAAATTGTTTCAAATTTTCACTGAGATAAATCTTCAATCAACACACCCTTTACACTTTGAGAAAAACCAAGTCTGTCCTTAGCTAGCCAACCAACTTGTTCAAATGTAACAACTCTTTTGATTTTCACAATATGAAATCCCTTTGCTTTGACTAACTGTGTTATGTGGTTGTGAGAAAAAGGTCCTTTGAAACCACTGTCTCCTCTTGGTATAGCTATTTCAAGGCAGTGATTTAAAACACAGACTGTACCCTTTAGCAAACACTATGTTCTGCCTTGGAGTAAAACTGCCCTCCTTTATGTTATTGTCTCTTTAGAACAAAAGGCAGCCCCTTGACACTGAATAATGAACCTTCTAACATACTTTCTCTCTCATCGAATGATCACTGTTTTTCTTTTGTGTTTGGTAAACAAGTGTATCTGAATGAAAACAAATTCACCCCTTCAATACTGTGTGAGAGAAATGAGGTTTTTTTTTTTTGACAAGGTTTGTTTGTCGATTTTGGAGGCAAATGTCTCTTGTTTTTGGCACTCAATTTCTTCACCTTCAATTTTTATTTTTGAATGAGTTAACACAACCTCTTTCAGACTGGTAACAAGATCTCCTACAAACTTTGTTTTGTGTTTGTGGAAATTGCACACATCCTTTGCTACTTTAAAGCACAAACATACCTTTTACATTGGCATATTCAAACCCTCTTTAACCACTATTTTTTTTTGAACTCACAGCAAGAAAACCCTTCTCTAAAATAACACAACACCTTCACTATTTCATAGCCCAAGAAAAACCTCCTTTTCTTTGAAAATTATGATGTAAACTCTCCTTTGAAATCAAAATTGATTAAGAAGGTGAGAAATACCTTGAAGAATGAGTGTTTGAGGTCCTTTGAGTGTCGGATCAATGTACAAGGAATGTCATTGAAGATAGGTGAACGAGCGGGAGTTTAGCGCTAAACGCGCCGTGCAAAAGAGGTGTCGGGTTGACCTCGGCAGCCCAGTGACCGTCGACACAGGTGTGTCATGCGAAGCTACAAGCATGTTGTGCCTCAGTGCAATCTGTGTGGTCCGGCACCTATAGGAACACCACACATGTGTACAGGCGCACCGCGCAGAGCTTGAAGCATGAAAACTTAAAAATTTCCCGAAAAACGCTTCTTTCTTTGGTGAGGAGGGCTAATGAATATTTGTTTAGAGTTTTAAACTTTGATGAGGGCCTTTTTAAAGGCTCTTTCCTCCTTTAAAATTCGAAAACCCTTTTTTCCCTTTGTGAACTCAAAAAGCTACTTTGCATTTGTTGTAATGATGCCTTTCTCATGAGGCTGTTTCTAGTCATAATTTCACCCTTAGAATTTTAGTTTGAAGGGGATCCTTAATAAACAGAACAATAGAAACCTTTTGACCATTATGTCACCTTTGGCCTTCGATGTTGATGATGTTTCTATCTCATAACCTTTGTAATGAAAAGGCCCTCTTTTAATCTAAACATAATCTGTTTTAACAACATGCCCTCTGTTTTTGACTGACTTGAAAGGTAACTTCTCAAGTTTTTCTTTTCATCCATAACCTGGAGGGAGCTTAGCTTTGATAATCATAATGAATTTATTCAAAAGCTATCATGCCTTTTCCTCATTAGTTATATAGGCAGTCTATCCATTTTGTAGATATGATTAGAACCTGAGCTTCAGGTCTGTCAATTTAACCATCCATAAGTTGGTCAAAATTGTAACTAGTGATTTATCCTTTGGGGAAGGTTTTCATGAATGCGGGATCAGAGCCTGTTAACACCATCATGCTATCTCTCTCAGATTAGCTTTAGCTTGTGATATGGAATGGGTTTTTGACTTATGAACTCTTATTTACACACTATTGATTTTCAAACTTGTCCTTCAAAAGGAAAATTTCTCAAAAACCATATGAAAAATTGCTAATGCATATTTTGCCTATTTTTTGGAAAGAGGTGACTCACAGTCTATGAAATCACTTTGACTACTTAACCCTCTGCTTTTTAAATGAAGGAGGTTATTTCCGTGCTTTCAACCGTATTCTCTTTTAAAGGAGGAGGTTCTTATCATGTTCCCAACCATCTACTTTTCAAATAAGGAGGTCATTTCTGTGGTTTCAACCATCTGCTCTTTTAAAGGAGGAGATTCTCACTGTAGATATGACATTTCATCTATTCCCAAAATGTATTACCTTTTTGAAAATCACATGTCTCTGCTTAGTATCATGTCAAATAGGAAATAATATGCTCTATGAGATGTGTTCTGAGACATGTTTTCTTTGTAAAAGATCCTTGTGAACCCTTAGACCAGAAATCACACAACTTGTGTATGTAGAGTATTTGCTTGCTATACATAGTTGACTGAATTCCCTTAATTTTGTTTGCAGATGCAGGTTGAAATTTCCTTTTGGAGAAGATGCTGAGAATACTGTTGATCAACAAAACATTAGCCCTTTGCATTTATATGACTTGGAGGCTGCGCTCTATTCCTTTAGGCAAGTTCGGCTTTCAGACTACACCCATTAGTAGCCCTTCACTTACTTTATTTTACTTGTTTTACTGAGGGCAAGCTAGTTTAGCATGCAGGACACCTTTGACTTTTTTCTTTTGCTCATTTACACATTGATCATTATTGCAATCACACCCCTGCAGAGATGTAACAAACATATGACTTTGAACCCTGAAGAGCTTTCTTGGGGTCTTATGGAGATTTTTCCTGATCTTAAACATGTTTTTTTTAGACAATAAACATACTCATCTTCTTCTATTTTGGATCTTTGTTGAACTTCTTCTGGACTGAGACAGAATGACCTCTTAGTGGCGCGACCTATGGATGGAAGAAGATTTGCTTTTGCAGATTAGGTGCTAATTCAAGGCTGGCTAGTACTGAACAGAGGTTTTTGGCTCAGGATGTTTTTGCCAAGGAATTGATTCCCTAAAGCACCACTATCTAACTTAGGGGTGATCTTGACATATTTTGAGTGTTTTATTTGGTACGATTATATCTTCAAATGACAGATAACCAGGGATAGGGTTTCAGACATTTTTTCAACAGTTGGATAATGAAAGGCTTGGGGAATAAAGGTAAATGACAACCGACAACTTTCAGCTATGGCGACTATGGACAAGTTTATTTGACTGAAACCAAATAGGTCTTGACAAATGGGTTTTTTCTCATCATAGGCTAACTAGAAGGGGTAGGAGGACAAAAATTGTTTTGGGGTGTTTTCTAGATGACAGATTTGACAGTTTGGAGATCAGCTTCTAGAAAAATTAGCTTAAGAAACTAGTCATCATCAACAGGTGAAAAATAATGATGACTAACAGTGGCTCCATTTGGGGAGGGCAACTCCTTTTCAGGAGGTGTCCAGAATTTCAGATCTCTGGCTTTTAAAGACCAGTGCCTTATCCATTGGCGCAAATTTCTTTCTTTCTTCATGCTATTTATGAAAATTGACAGCATGATTAGCATCAAAGTCATTTCTACCTACCCAGCTACATTTCCTAACATTTTTTCTTCTTTCGGGTGCATTTATATTAGCAACCCTTTGGCATAATATTTTTGAAAAATGACACTATCTAATTCTACACTTATATCTGCTGGGAGTTCAAATTAAGCTGATGAACTCCTTTGTTTCTCTACCTATGCTAGATCGACTATCAAGATTAAGTTGTTTGACAGGATTTGATTCACTAAACTAAAACATGAAATTGAAAAATGACCAAATCATGATTAGACAGTTTGATTTGTCATGTACTTGTGGAATAAAAGACAAGCTGCACACAAATATTATTTTGCATGAAAATAAGATGTAGAAAAATCAAGGCTAGGATACACAGTTTGTTTTTCATCCCTGTTTTTCTCTTTGGTTCTGTTTTGAGCATGTGGAACTAGTATCTTTTCCTAATCTTCTTTCTTTGACAAGTCAAGCTTACACAATTTGACTATCTCTTCTCTCACTAACTTATCAGCAATACATTTAAAACATGTTCAATTATGACTAGGCTAGATAACTGAACAAGAAATCTATGAGCACTTGTAGCGGCATTTAGACTTGTGCGCTTTCAGAATGACTATTTTTTGAATATGGGGATTTTTTGTTGTTTTCCAAACCACCCTCTTTTTCTACTTTTCTACTGTTTTTTCATTTTCTATTTTTGATTTACTTCTTCAAACAATGGTATGTACAATGATTGAAAGTGTTTAAAAATGGAGCTGTTGACAAAAATAATTATTTAGGGTCTTGCCATTCACAGGACCTCCAAAATTTTCAGTCTCATCAAGTTCCTACAGGAAAAACACATTGTTTCCGCTAACTGAACTGATGATGAAAGGCCCGTTGCATAATTTTTCAAACTTGCCATGTTTACCTTTATCTTCTCTTCTGGAATCCCATTTTAACACTTTATCCCCAATCTAAAAATCATTTTCCTTGGTCCTTATGTCAAAAATCTGTTTTATCTTATCTTGCGCTAACTGAGCCCTTTGGTAAACTTCTTCTCTTGTTTGCTGTAAATGGATAGTCTGATTTACCCTCCTTTGCATGTCATTTTCTTCTATTTGAACTTCTTGCAATAACTTCACTATCGAAACCCCTAAAGATGTTGGGAAAATGGCATCCATGCAATACAGTAGTTGGTAGGGAGACATACCGATTGATTTTTTGGTGGTTAGTCTATCAGCCCATAGTGCATGTACTATTTTTCCATGCCATGCCTTTTGATTTTGTTCCAGAAGTTTCTTAATGATGTTGACTAGGCTCCTGTTAGAGGAAACAGCTAAACCATTACCTTGAGGGTAATAAGTTGTGGAATTTCCTAATGAAATGTCATATTTGTAACAGAAGTCAACCATTCTTTTAGAGGAAAAGACAGCATCGTTATTCATGATAATCTTTCTAGGACAGTCGAATCTACATAGAATGTTGGTTTCTAGGAATTCAATGATGACTAAATCGGTGGCATTCCTGGAGGTTATGGCTTCTATCCATTTGGTAAAGTAATCAGTGGCTGTAAGGATCCATTTTTGTTGAGTGGATGAAGAAGGGTGGATCTCCCCAATAAAATCTAAACCCCATTGCTGGAAAGGTCCTTCAACTATGATGGGATTTAAGGGCAAAAGTAAAATCTTTTTCTTGCCATAAAAAATTTGGCACTTATAGCATGTCATGACCAGTTTGTGAGTGTCAAGAAATAAGGTAGGCCAATAATAACCGGTTCTAAGGATTTTGTTGGCTGTGGTTTTCTAGTAGAGATGACCTCCACATTCTCCTTCGTGCATTTCGTGCATATTTTTTTCTGCATCATACTCAACCAAACATTTAAGAAGCATACCAATGTGATTTTTCATGTTGCTAATTCCATCTAATAATGCAAAAAATTAGAGATTTTTGTTTGAGGAATCTTTGCTTTTTTATAAAGTTGGAGTGAGCATTTAGATAAAATAATACATAAAGGATATCCGCATACCAAGGTGAATTAAAAAACACTTCTTCAACATGAGGGGCTATACATTCTTCCCCGTTCTTCTGTTGGGGATAAGGTGTGAACAAAACTTACTTCTAATTCTTGGAGGTTGGTTTCAGCCATTAGTCTTGCAAGTACTTGTCCCTTAACCAGTTTGGTGGGTTGGATTTCTAAGTCATATTCTAAGATGATAGCGATCCATTTTCCCCTTTTACCATCAAGATCTTGATTTAATTTATATTTTACTATTGTATGAGGAATGAAAGCAATGATATGAGAATGCAAGATATAAACTTAGAAATCTTTCAGTGCTTTTACTAATGCGAATGTCTGTTTTTCCATGATATTATATTTTAAGGGAGCCTCTCTTAGGGATTTGCTAAAAAAGGCTATATGTTGTTCTTACCCTGTTGCATTCTTTTGTAATAACACTACAGCTATCGTATGTTCCGATGCAAATGAGAAAATGTAAAAATCTTTGGTGAAATTAGGACTTATCAGTACTAGTGTTTCGGTTAGGGCTTTTTTAACCAATTCAAAAGATTTTTTGGCTTCTGTAGTCCATTTAACCCCAACCTCCTTTTTTAACATGTTTGTCATATTTATTAGAAGTTTAGCAAGATTTGGAATGAATCTTCTTAAGAAATTAATTTTTCCAATAAAGGATTGCAATTCTTTTATGTTTCTGGGGTGACTTATTTGCAATATGCCTTCAATTCTCTGGGGGTATATTTTTATTACATCTTCCAAAATGATGTGACCTAGGTGTTTTCCCTCTTCGAGACTGAAAAGTGTTTTCTTAGGGTTCAGAGATAAACCATATTTTCTACATTTGTTGAAAATCTTTCCTAAGTGAACCAGGTGCTCTTCATCTGATTTGGAATATACTAAGATATCGTCAATATATATGACTATGAAATAACCTATGTATTGTAAGAAGTCTATGTCCATGGATCTTTGGAATTTGGTGCCAGCATTCATCAATCCAAAAGACATTTTAACATACATGAAAATGCCCCAAGGTGTGGTGAAAGAAGTTTTGTGTTGATGAGTGGGGAAAACCAACACTCCGTTGTAGTCGGAAAAACCATCAAGTAATGAGATTCTTTTAGCACCCACTGCCTTTTGAAGTATGTGGTCCATTTTGGGCAATAGATATTTTTCCTTCAAATAAGATCTATTCAAATTTTGGAAATCGATACAAAGTCTAATCTCACCAGTTTTCTTCCTAACTGATACTAGATTTGAAACCCACTCAGAGTACCTGAGGGACACTACTATCCCAGCATCATACATATATTTGATTTCCTTCTCAACCAAAGGTAGTAAGACTGGGTTTATTCTTCTCAACTTCTCTTTGAAAGGCTTTTGGTTTTCTTCGAGGGGAATCTTATGTTGAATAATGCTTGTGTCGTATGATTTCAAATCTTGGTATCCCCATACAAACACATCTTTAAACTCTTTAAACAACTTGATGTATTTATGTTTTATGTGAGGAGGGAGAGTTTTGGACAGTTTGATCATTCTTGGTTCTTCCGTGCTTCCTATGTTATATTCTTCTATGTCAACCTCGGTAGATTCCATTTTTCTCTTTTTGGCCACATCGTTAAAATCGAAAAATTCCTCTAAGGGTGCAAGCCCTCTAGGTATGGTGTCATTTTCACAGTGTAAGACTTCAAGCTCTCTTTGGTCTATGTCCTCACTTGTTTCAGTTTCATATGGATGATTTATCAAGTTTACATCTGTTAAAGAAGGTAAATCTGGCTCTTGATATTCATTTTTTCTAAGATTCCTTTCTTCATTTTCTAAGTATGTTTTGGTTACTTCAAAATCATTCCTAGATTGTAAAAAATCATCAATTTGATAGTCATCTTTGAATATTTTCCAATGGTTAATATTGTCTGGTACTATAGGGTGATGTTTGACTTGAATAATGTATTGCTCGTTTAAACATGGTATTTGGCCAGCTGTTTGTGTAAAGGCAAGCTCATTGGCTAGGCTATTTTGAATCCTAGGAATATAAATGAGTTCATATTTTTCGAAGGTTTTGAGGATGTATAATGATGCATTCCTATATTCTCTTAGTCTTGGGTTTTTTTCCGAGTATTCACCTTTAATTTTTCTAATTACAAGTTTTGAATCTCCTTGGGCTGATATTTTCTTAGCACCTAAGTCTTTAAGTATGTGTAGACCAAGGAAAAGGGCTTCATATTCTACAATGTTATTGGTACATTGGAATTATAATCTGAAAGAATTACCTTTATTAGTATTGTGTATCCAGATGTCGGCCCCCAAACCAGTTTTTCCACAAGAACCGTCAAAGCTTACACTCCAAAGAGTTTCTTTTTCATACATGATACTAAGCTGGTTTTCAAGTTTCTTGGAGTTTTCGTCATCAGTTTCTTTATTTGGGGATGGGAAATGTTGTTCTGATGGTTTGAAATCTTCTTCATTTTCTTTTATCTGCTCATTTATATCACTTTCATTATATAAGATAAAATAATCTAAATTGGAATGAATGGAAAAAATAGGAGTGTTGTTTGGCCTATCTAGGTTGCTCACCATATATTTCATGTGAGTTTCTTAGTACAACCTCCTAGTCTGGTTAAAAACCATGATGGTAGCAAACGACATGTCCATTTGAAGTCTACCTTGTATTTTGGTGGCCCATGATCTTGATAACAACATTCCGTACTTGGGAGGAATATCAGCCACTACTACATCCATGACTAGATTTTTAGCCTGTATTTGTGTTAAAGAAAAACACAGGTTCTTTATTAGGCCTAAGCATTTGACCCGACTTGAATCAAATGATTACAATTATTTGTAAGGTTTAGTTACCTTTAGACCCAAACTCTCCATGACTGCTTTTGGAATGAGTTTATGGGAGGCACCAGAATCTAACATGGCATTATGCAATATCTTGTCATGGATGTTCAAACTCACATAGAAAGGGGAAACAGTTCCTTCTTGGTATTCACCTTCTATTTTGGGACCGAATAAAAGCTCGGGTTTGTCATCAGTCAGATTTAAAGTATCTGCCTCATTTCATATGTTAAAGACTTTAAAGATTTGAGATCTGTACCTATATATAGTTACTAGCTTAGTGAGGGCTATGGTTATTTTTACTTTGGCAATTTCCCCTTTAAAACTGAAAGGCACTTATGTTTTAGATAGATTTGTTTTAGTTTTTTCATCCATGATTTTCTCTATATTCTTACTTTGCTGACTTTGGGAAAAACAATTAAGATAAACAAATAACTCACGCTACTAAGAGGGAACTCCTAGGCATGGTATTTTGAGCTATCGGGCACTTTGAACTAAGATTGCAGAGTTTTAGGCAAAGGGCAAGATCGATACAAGACATCTTTGGTTCAACTAGGAAAATTATGGCAAGCATGACCCTCATGGGTTTTCAGAAGCATGGTGATTAAGCAGAGGCCAAAATTTCAAGCCTTGATATGCCTTTCTTCACTTTTTGTACCGGGCACGTCTTTCGGGACACCTTGAGCTTTTCTTGTGTAACCTTCAATTTTCTTAGGGAAAATTGATTTAGCTTCTTATAGTGCCTGGTAATTTTCCTTTGAAGGCTTAAGTCTCTATTATCTCTTTCCAAATTATTCTCCAAGTGTTTATTCACCCTTTCAAACCATGCTTCTCTATTTTTTTCTATCTCTTGGGTGAATAAAGTAGTAAGAGGAAAAGATTGAAAAAGGGCAGCCTCTTCCTCTTTCTATTTCTCCAAAGCTATTTTGAGTCGCACAATCCTTGGCCCCTTCCTCCTTGGCTGATCTTCTTCTTTAGTGTCATTGAATTCGCCCATAAGTTCTTCCAACTTAATTTGCACTTTGGAGGCTTCCTTTTGGTACTTTACAGCTCATGTCTCATAAACTACCATGTGGACATTCAATTGCTTGTTCTGTGTCTACAGAAAATGTATGACGTCTTTAGACCTCTCTAGATCAGCTCTTAGGTCATGAATTTGTTCTTCTCTATTTCGCAAGAGGGACTCAAGGATTCTAGCCTCATTGTCATTGTCATCACTATTTATCTGAATTATATCAAAATCCCTTTCTTTCTCATGGTTACTTTCCTCTTTCTCTTTTCCTTTACTTTGGGTGGCCTTCTTGGTTCTCCTCTTCTTTGGTAATTCAACAATGGATTGCTTGGGCAACTTTCCTTTGCTTCGGAGTGCTCTAGTAACATTTGGAGTTACAATTTGAGCCACTTTCATTCTTGATGTTCTGGGCTTTGTTACCTTTGGAGAAGAAAGCATGGCCCCTTGCCTAGGAGAGGCAGCTAGCACATGCTCTATTTGGTCTTTACCTTTACTGCTCCCCTCATCATCTTTTTCATTGTTTTCCTCTTTTTGAAGGTTGCCTTCTTTAGGATGCTCACTGCTTGGGCTTTGTTTGTCATCATGCTTGCTGGCTAGTGGGCTTTCCTATTTTTCACCATATGTGTCCCTTTGAGGACTGTCTTGACCCTCCTCATAAGTGCCTTGGCGGTCACCTTGCATGTCTCCTTGAGGGCTGCCTTGTTCACTTTTTTCCCTGCTTTCTTCAGGACTGTTAGGATCTGTATCCTCAATGTTTTGTGCTTCATCATCCTCATGCTCACTGCTATGTGGGCTGCCAATATTTTCATGTTTGTGACTGTTGTGTCCCTCATCAACCTGTTCCATCTCTTCATCATTTCCTTATTCATGCTCACTGCTATGCTTGGAATCTTCATTTTGTCCTTCCTCATCACTTGTTTGCACTCTTTCACCGTGTTCTTCTTGATCACTGTTTTTCTCTTTTTGACTTTTCTCCTCTTCACTTTCAATCATAGGCGATTTTTTCTTCTTAGGAGTTGATTTACTAGAAGAAGGAGAAACATGATGAGTGGATGCTGAGGAAGGCGCATGGGATGAAGAAGAAGTGGCGAAATCGGGATGTCAAATGAAAGAGTCCCAAGAAACTCCCTTTTTCTCAAGTTGATGGAGGATAACGATCTTGATAAGGGAATGATGAAAAAGACAAGCTTGCTGCTGAGAGGAAGGCTTCTTTTGAATAGTATAAGCCATTTTGTCAATGCTTCTATAAAGGAAAAAGGGTAGGTTTAGCAATTGGGCTCTTGTGAAGTGCATGAGAAGCCTGATATGATAAGCATAAACCCGAGAAAACCTCCCTTCGCATGTGAAATACTTCATGATGATCTTCATGAGAGGAGCATAGCTGGTCAAAAAATAGGAAAAAGGAAAAATAGATGGGCATGAATCCCGATGTATTGGTTTCAAGAAGCGTTTGTATTTATCTGAATCTAAGTAGCTCTGCTTAAACCATTTTTCTCCGACATATGGAATTTTGGTAGCTCTGGAGATATATCTAGGAGAGATCTTGAAGTCTAAACCTGCTAGATGAACATGCTTCCCCTGCAGCATTAAAGCAAATAGATGTGTCAAAGGAAGATGACTTTTAACTTCTTGAACCTTATGAAAAAAATCCAAACATCCTACTTCATGAAAGTTAAAGTGAACTGAATGAGAGGCATTCACTTCCTTAGTTGAAAAAGGTTCATACATTTTGTGAGGGCCACTTCCGCTATCTTGCTTGGGAGGCATTTCTCTTCTAAGATCCTTGGTTGATTCACCAAGGCAAATTGTTTCAAATTTTCACTGAGATAAATCTTCAATCAACACACCCTTTACCCTTTGAGAAAAACCAAGTCTGTCCTTAGCTAGCCAACCAACTTGTTCAAATGTAACAACTCTTTTGATTTTCACAATATGAAATCCCTTTGCTTTGACTAACTGTGTTATGTGGTTGTGAGAAAAAGGTCCTTTGAAACCACTGTCTCCTCTTGGTATAGTTGTTTCAGGGCACTGATTTAAAACACAGACTGTACCCTTTAGCAAACACTATGTTCTGCCTTGGAGTAAAACTGCCCTCCTTTATGTTATTGTCTCTTTAGAACAAAAGGCAGCCCCTTGACACTGAATAATGAACCTTCTAACATACTTTCTCTCTTGTCGAATGATCACTGTTTTTCTTTTGTGTTTGGTAAACAAGTGTATCTGAATGAAAACAAATTCACCCCTTCAATCCTGTGTGAGAGAAATGAGGTTTTTTTTTTTTTTGACAAGGTTTGTTTGTCGATTTTGGAGGCAAATGTCTCTTGTTTTTGGCACTCAATTTCTTCACCTTCAATTTCTTTTTTTGAATGAGTTAACACAACCTCTTTCAGACTGGTAACAAGATCCCCTACAAACTATGTTTTGTGTTTGTGGAAATTTCACCCATCCTTTGCTACTTTAAAACACAAACAGACCCTTTATAGTGGCATATTCAAACCCTCCTTAACCACTATTTTTCTTTGAACTCTCAGCAGGAAAACCCTTCTTTAAACTAACACAAAATGTTCACTATTTCACAACCCAAGAAAAACCTCCTTTTCTTTGAAAATTATGACTTAGAAACCCTCCTTGAACTCAAACTTCAGCAAAGAGGCGAGAAATACCTTGAAGAACGAGTGTTTCAGGTCCTTTGAGTGTCGGAGCAGCGTACAAGGAGGTTCGTTGAAGATAGGTGAACGAGCGAGTGTTTAGCGCTAAACGCGCCATGCAAAGAGGTGTCGTTGACCTCGGCTCCCGCGGACTGCCGACACAGGTGTCATGTGAAGCTGCTGCCATGTCGTGCCTCGCAACTGTGGTCGGGCACCTACAGGCACGCCACGCATGTGTACAGGCGCGCCGTGCAGAGCTTGAAGCCTGAAAACTTCAAAATTTCCCGAAAAACGCTTCTTTCTTTGGTGAGGGGGGCTAATGAATGTTTGTTTAGAGTTTAAACTTTGATGAGGGCCTTTTTAAAGGCTATTTAATCCTTTAAAATTTTAAAACCCTTTTTGCCCTTTGTGAACTCAAAAAGCTACTTTGCATTTGCTGTAATGAGGCCTTTCTCATGAGGCTATTTCTAGCCAGAAATTCACCTTTAGATTTTTAGTTTGAAGGGGATCCTTAATAAACATAACAATAGAAACATTTTGACCATTATGTCACCTTTGGCCTTTGATGTAGATGATGTTTCTATCTCATAACATTTGTAACGAAAAGGCCCTCTTTTAATGTAAACATAATCAAGCTTTAACAACATGCCCTCTCGTCTTCGACCGACTTTGAAAGGTAACTTCGAAAGCTTTTTCTTTTCATCCATAAACTTAGGGAGTTTAGTTTGCTGGTCATGTGATGAATTTATTCAAAAGCTATTGTTACTTTTTTCATGTTATTGTATGGGGGCAGTCTGTTCCATTTGTAGATATGATTAGAATCTTATTGAGGCCTGTTAACTTAACCATCCATAAGTTGGTCAAACAATTGTAACCATGATTTATCCTTTGGGGAAGGTTTTCATGAATGCGGGATCAGAGCCTGTTAACACCATCATGCTATCTCTCTCAGATTAGCTTTAGCTTGTGATATGGAATGGGTTTTTGACTTATGAACTCTTATTTACACACTATTGATTTTCAAACTTGTCCTTCAAAAGGAAAATTTCTCAAAAACCATATGAAAAATTGCTAATGCATATTTTGCCTATTTTTTGGAAAGAGGTGACTTACAGTCTATGAAATCACTTTGATAACTTAATCCTCTGCTTTTTAAATGAAGGAGGTTATTTCCGTGCTTTCAACCGTATTCTCTTTTAAAGGAGGAGGTTCTTATCATGTTCCCAACCATCTACTTTTCAAATAAGGAGGTCATTTCTATGGTTTCAACCATCTGCTCTTTTAAAGGAGGAGATCTCACTGTAGATATGACATTTCATCTATTCCCAAAATGTATTACCTTTTTGAAAATCACATGTCTCTGCTTAGTATCATGTCAAATAGGCAATAATATGCTCTATGAGATGTGTTCTGAGATATGTTTTCTTTGTAAAAGATCCTTGTGAACCCTTAGACCAGAAATCACACAACTTGTGTATGTAGAGTATTTGCTTGCTAGACATAGTTGACTGACTTCCCTTGATTTTGTTTGCAGATGCAGGTTGAAATTTCCTTTTGGAGAAGATGCTGAGAATACTGTTGATCAACAAAACATTAGCCCTTTGCATTTATATGACTTGGAGGCTGCGCTCTATTCCTTTAGGCAATTTCGGCTTTCAGACTACACCCATTAGTAGCCCTTCACTTACTTTATTTTAATTGTTTTACTGAGGGAAAGCTAGTTTAGCATGCAGGACACCTTTGACTTTTTTCTTTTTCTCATTTACACATTGAGAATTATTGCAATCACACCCCTGCAGAGATGTAACAAACATATGACTTTGAACCCTGAAGAGCTTTCTTGGGGTCTTATGGTGATTTTTCCTGATCTTAAACATGTTTTTTTTAGACAATAAACATACTCATCTTCTTCTATTTTGGATCTTTGTTGAACTTCTTCTGGACTGAGACAGAATGACCTCTTAGTGGCGCGACCTATGGATGGAAGAAGATTTTTTTTTGTAGATTAGGTGCTAATTCAAGGCTGGCTAGTACTGAACAGAGGTTTTTGGCTCAGGATGTTTTTGCCAAGGAATTGATTCCCTAAAGCACCACTATCTAACTTAGGGGTGATCTTGACATATTTTGAGTGTTTTATTTGGTACGATTATATCTTCAAATGACAGATAACCAGGGATAGGGTTTCAGACATTTTTTCAACAGTTGGATAATGAAAGGCTTGGGGAATAAAGGTAAATGACAACAGACAACTTTCAGCTATGGCGACTATGGACAAGTTTATTTGACTGAAAACAAATAGGTCTTGACAAATGGGTTTTTTCTCATCATAGGCTAACTGGAAGGGGTAGGAGGACAAAAATTCATTTGGGGTGTTTTCTAGATGACAGATCTGACAGTTTGGAGATCAGCTTCTAGAAAAATTAGCTTAAGAAACTAGTCATCATCAACAGGTGAAAAATAATGATGACTAACAGTGGCTCCATTTGGGGAGGGCAACTCCTTTTCAGGAGGTGTCCAGAATTTCAGATCTCTGGCTTTTGAAGACCAGTGCCTTATCCATTGGCGCAAATTTCTTTCTTTCTTCATGCTATTTATGAAAATTGATAGCATGATTAGCATCAAAGTCATTTCTACCTACCCAGCTACATTTCCTAACATTTTTTCTTCTTTCGGGCGCATTTATATTAGCAACCCTTTGGCATAATATTTTTGAAAAATGACACTATCTAATTCTACACTTATATCTGCTGGGAGTTCAAATTAAACTGATGAACTCCTTTTTTTCTCTACCTATGCTAGATCGACTATCAAGATTAAGTTGTTTGACAGGATTTGATTCACTAAAATAAAACATGAAATTGAAAAATGACCAAATCATGATTAGACAGTTTGATTTGTCATGTACTTCTGGAATAAAAGACAAGCCGCACACAAATATTATTTTGCATGAAAATAAGATCTAGAAAAATCAAGGCTAGGATACACAGTTTGTTTTTCATCCCTGTTTTTCTCTTTGGTTCTGTTTTGAGCATGTGGAACTAGTATCTTTTCCTAATCTTCTTTCTTTGACAAGTCAAGCTTACACAATTTGACTATCTCTTCTCTCACTAACTTATCAGCAATAAATTTAAAACATGTTCAATTATGATTAGGCTAGATAACTGAACAAGAAATCTCTGAGCACTAGTAGCGGCATTTAGACTTGTGCGCTTTCAGAATGACTATTTTTTGAATATGGGGCTTTTTTTTTGTTTTCCAAACCACCCTCTTTTTCTACTTTTCTATTGTTTTTTCATTTTCTATTTTTGATTTACTTCTTCAAACAGTGGTATGTACAATGATTGAAAGTGTTTAAAAATGGAGCTATTGACAAAAATAATTTTTTAGGGTCTTGCCATTCACAGGACCTCCAAAATTTTCAGTCTCATCAAGTTCCTACAGGAAAAGCACATTGTTTCCGCTAACTGAACTGATGATGAAAGGCCCGTTGCATAAGTTTTCAAACTTGCCATGTTTACCTTTATCTTCTCTTCTTGAATCCCATTTTAACACTTTATCCCCAATCTAAAAATCATTTTCCTTGGTCCTTATGTCAAAAATCTGTTTTATCTTATCTTGCGCTAACTGAGCCCTTTGGTAAACTTCTTCTCTTGTTTGCTGTAAATGGATAGTCTGATTTACCCTCCTTTGCATGTCATTTTCTTCTATTTGAACTTCTTGCAATAGCTTCACTACCGGAACCCCTAAAGATGTTGGGAAAATGGCATCCATGCAATACACTAGTTGGTAGGGAGACATACCAATTGATTTTTTGGTGGTTAGTCTATCAGCCCATAGTGCATGCACTATTTTTCCATGCCATGCCTTTTGATTTTGTTCCAGAAGTTTCTTAATGATGTTGACTAGGCTCCTGTTAGAGGAAACAGCTAAACCATTACCTTGAGGGTAATAAGTTGTGGAATTTCCTAATGAAATGTGATATTTGTAACAGAAGTCAACCATTCTTTTAGAGGAAAAGACAGCATCGTTATTCATGATAATCTTCCTAGGACGGTCGAATCTACATAGAATGTTGGTTTCTAGGAATTCAATGATGACTAAATCGGTGGCATTCCTGGAGGGTATGGCTTCTATCCATTTGGTAAAGTAATCAGTGGCTGTAAGGATCCATTTGTGTTGAGTGGATGAAGAAGGGTGGATCTCCCCAATAAAATCTAAACCCCATTGCTGGAAATGTCCTTCAACTATGATGGGATTTAAGGGCAAAAGTAAAAGCTTTTTCTTGCCATCAAAAATTTGGCACTTATAGCATGTCATGACCAGTTTGTGAGTGTCAAGAAATAAGGTAGGCCAATAATAAACGGTTCTAAGGATTTTGTTGGCTGTGGTTTTCTAGTAGAGATGACCTCCACATTCTCCTTCGTGCATTTCGTGCATATTTTTTTCTGCATCATACTCAACCAAACATTTAAGCAGCATACCAATGTGGTTTTTCCAATACAGAATTCCATCTAAAATGAAAAAATTTAGAGATTTTTGTTTGAGGAATCTTGCTTTTTTTTTTATAAAGTTGGAGGAGCATTTAGATAAAATAATACATAAAGGATATCCGCATACCAAGGTGAATTAAAAAACACTTCTTCAACATGAGGGGCTATACATTCTTCCTGTTCTTCTAAGGTGTGAACAAAATTTATATCTAATTCTTGGAGGTTGGTTTCAGCCATTAGTCTTGCAAGTCCTTGTCCCTTAACCAGTTTGGTGGGTTGGATTTCTAAGTCATATTCTAAGATGATAGCGATCCATTTTCCCCTTTTACCATCAAGATCTTGATTTAATATATATTTGACTATTGTATGAGCAATGAAAGCAATGATATGAGAATGCAAGATATAAACTTAGAAATCTTTCAGTGCTTTTACTAATGCGAATGCCTGTTTTTCCATGATATTATATTTTAAGGGAGCCTCTCTTAGGGATTTGCTAAAAAAGGCTATATGTTGTTCTTGCCCTGTTGCATTCTTTTGTAATAACACTGCAGCTATCATATGCTCCGATGCAAATGAGAAAATGTAAAAATCTTTGGTGAAATTAGGACTTATCAGTACTAGTGTTTCAGTTAGGGCTTTTTTAACCAATTCAAAAGATTTTTTGGCTTCTGTAGTCCATTAAACCCCAACCTCCTTTTTTAACATGTTTGTCATATTTATTAGAAGTTTAGCAAGATTTGGAATGAATCTTCTTAAGAAATTAATTTTTCCAATAAAGGATTGCAATTCTTTTATGTTTCTGGGGTGACTTATTTGCAATATGCCTTCAATTCTCTGGGGGTCTATTTTTATTACATCTTCCGAAATGATGTGACCTAGGCGTTTTCCCTCTTCGAGACTAAAAAGTTTTTTCTTAGGGTTCAGAGATAAACCATATTTTCTACATTTGTTGAAAATCTTTCTTAAGTGAACCAGGTGCTCTTCATCTGATTTGGAATATACTGAGATATCGTCAATATATATGACTATGAAATAACCTATGTCTTGTAAGAAGGCTATGTCCATGGATCTTTGGAATGTGGCGCCAACATTCTTCAATCCAAAAGACATTTTAACATACATGAAAATGCCCCAAGGTGTGGTGAAAGAAGTTTTGTGTTGATGAGTGGGGAAAACCAACACTCGGTTGTAGTCGGAAAAACCATCAAGTAATGAGATTCTTTTAGCACCCACTGCATTTTGAAGTATGTGGTCCATTTTGGGCAACAGATATTTTTCCTTCAAATAAGATCTATTCAAATTTTGAAAATCGATACAAAGTCTAATCTCACCAGTTTTTTTCCTAACTGATACTAGATTTGAAACCCACTCAGAGTACCTAAGGGACACTACTATCCCAGCATCATACATCTTTTTGATTTCCTTCTCAACCAAAGGTAGTAAGACTGGGTTTATTCTTCTCAACTTCTCTTTGAAAGGCTTTTGGTTTTCTTCGAGGGGAATCTTATGTTGAATAATGCTTGTGTCGTATGATTTCAAATCTTGGTATCCCCATACGAACACATCTTTAAACTCTTTAAACAACTTGATGCATTTATGTTTTATGTGAGGAGGGAGAGTTTTGGACAGTTTGATCATTCTTGGTTCTTCCGTGCTTCCTATGTTATATTCTTCTATGTCAACCTCAGTAGATTCCATTTTTTTCTTTTTGGCCACATCGTTAAAATCGAAAAATTCCTCTAAGGGTGCAAGCCCTCTAGGTATGGCGTCATTTTCACAGTGTAAGACTTCAAGCTCTCTTTGGTCTATGTCCTCACTTGTTTCAGTTTCATATGGATGATTTATCAAGTTTACATCTGTTAAAGAAGGTAAATCTGGCTCTTGATCTTCATTTTTTCTAAGATTCCTTTCTTCATTTTCTAAGTATGTTTTGGTTACTTCAAATTCATTCCTAGATTGTAAAAAATCATCAATTTGATAGTCATCTTTGAATATTTTCCAATGGTTAATATTGTCTGGTAATGTAGGGTGATGTTTGACTTGAATAATGTATTGCTCGTTTAAACATGGTATTTGGCCATTGCTTGTGGCAAAGGTGAGCTCATTGGCTAGGCTATTTTGAATCCTAGGAATATAAATGAGTTCATATTTTTCGAAGGTTTTGAGGATGTATAATGATGCATTCCTATATTCTCTTAGTCTTGGGTTTTTTTCCGAGTATTCACCTTTAATTTTTCTAATTACAAGTTTTGAATCTCCTTGGGCTGATATTTTCTTAGCGCCTAAGTCTTAAAGTATGTGTAGACCAAGGAAAAGGGCTTCATATTCTGCAATGTTATTGGTACATTGGAATTATAATCTGAAAGAATTACCTTTATTAGTATTGTGTATCCAGATGCCGGCCCCCAAACCAGTTTTTCCACAAGAACCATCAAATCTTACACTCCAAAGAGTTTCTTTTTCATACATGATACTAAGCTGGTTTTCAAGTTTCTTGGAGTTTTCGTCATCAGTTTCTTTATTTGGGGATGGGAAATTTTGTTCTGATGGTTTGAAATCTTCTTCATTTTCTTTTATCTGCTCATTTATATCACTTTCATTATATAAGATAAAATAATCTAAATTGGAATGAATGGAAAAAATAGGAGTGTTGTTTGGCCTATCTAGGTTGCTCACCATATATTTCATGTGAGTTTCTCAGTACAACCTCCTAGTCTGGTTAAAAACCATGATGGTAGCAAACGACATGTCCATTTGAAGTCTACCTTGTATTTTGGCGGCCCATGATCTTGATAACAACATTCCGTACTTGGGAGGAATATCAGCCACTACTACGTCCATGACTAGATTTTTAGCCTGTATTTGTGTTAAAGAAAAACACAGGTTCTTTATTAGGCCTAAGCATTTGACCCAACTTGAATCAAATGATTACAATTCTTTGTAAGGTTTAGTTACATTTAGACCCAAACTCTCCATGACTGCTTTTGGAATGAGTTTATGGGAGGCACCAGAATCTAACATGGCATTATGCAATATCTTGTCATGGATGTTCAAACTCACATAGAAAGGGGAAACAGTTCCTTCTTGGTATTCACCTTCTATTTTGGGACCGAATAAAAGCTCAGGTTTGTCATTAGTCAGATTTAAAGTATCTGCCTCATTTCCTATGTTAAAGACTTTGAAGATTTGAGATCTGTACCTATATATAGTTACTAGCTCAGTGAGGGCTATGGTTATTTTTATTTTGGAAATTTCCCCTTTAAAACTGAAAGGCGCTTATGTTTTAGATAGATTTGTTTTAGTTTTTTCATCCATGATTTTCTCTATATTCTTACTTTGCTGACTTTGGTTTGGGATTTTGTTCAACACAGATGTCTTGGAAATCTTAGCAGAGGTACCAGGACAGTTTGGGCCAAGGCTTGATTGAATAGCTTTATCTTTGTTTTGGTCAGTTTTCTTGGCTATGATTTTGTTACTATCCACTGCTCTTTGAAGAATGGTATCAGGGGTTTTAGTAACAGCAGGTCTGAGCTACCTTTCTTAGAGTTGTCCTGGTTTTTCTTACTCCTAAGATCATATTGCCTATGAGTTTCTATTATGGCGTTCTAAAAACCTATCTCAGGATCTTCGGGGTCCTCATAGTTTGTTTCATTTTGATTCGGGGAAAAGACAACTTGTTCTTCTTTTGTGAGAAAAACCTCACTTTCGCTATCAGAACCTATCAATTTTAAGTGATTCTCATCAATTGGTTTTTTATCTCTTTCTTCCTCATCAACACAGTTTTCATTGACAAGTGGCTTGATCTGTTGGTCATTTTCCCTTGGTTTATTTTGAGGCAGGTCTCTTTTAAAGTTTTGGTTCTGGTTCCTGTTTTAAGGGTTTGGCTGGTTGTCTTTAAGAGGTGTCTTTTCACTTATTTTTTCCCATATTTTTGCCATGGATCTAACTAGGCCATCTATTCTAGGATTTGAAGAAGAGACTGAAGGAGCAACATCATCCTGGTATGTGACTTTCTTTTCTGATCTCATCCTAGCTCTCTTTTCAGCTAGGTTGGCTTCCGCACTCATAGCCACTTTTTTCATTTCTTCTAGAGTTGCAGGGTCCTTGTCTCTTAGTTGATATGTCATATCTGGGTCGAAACCTTCGGGAAACTTTGCTAAGGCCGAGCCTAGTGGAGGCTTGAAGTGAGGTGGGAGGGAATTATAAACACTTTTGAACCTAGTGCAGTAGTCCCGAACACTTTTCCCATTATCCCTTTTAATATTGTTATATTCGGAAAGGATTTGGATGTGGTTTTTCCTAATTCCCCACCTGTTTATGAAATTTTGGTAGAGGGTTGGGAGATCATGTATACTGTTAGGAGCTAAGCCTTTAAACCATTTCTTGGGTTCTCTACCCAGGCTTTGTGCAAACATCCTCATTCTTATGGTCTCATCTTCTATTTCCATGTATTCAAAGGCATCACTAATTCTATCTACATGTTGTTGGGCGGTAGTAGCCTCAACCCCGGTGAAGTGCGGGATTTTGATTGGTAATCATGCTACAAAGGTGCCAAAGGCTGTGGTAATACTAAGGGTACATACCAAGATGCCATGGCAGGAGCTAATGGTTGATTTACAGTATGAGGGCTTGTAGGATGAGATGAGGTGATTTGAACAATGGTGGTCTTAATGGGTGTGGCGGAGGTACTTAGACCTGTGAATTGATTCTGAGCAGATTTGGGGCGGTAAGAGCCAAAGTGGTTGAGAATCTAAAAATCAGGAGGTGTAGTAGGTGAGGCTTCTCTGCTAGGACTCTGTTGCAAATCTAAGGACTCAAGATCGTCAAGGTTGATTTTACTTTGCGACTTGCTTCTAAAAAGGATTTTTGTTGAACTCAAGTCAAACTGGGAATCCTGTAAGGATGTAAGATGTTCAGGTATAGAGCTTGCTTTCTGGATGGACCTATCGGTAGCTAAGTTACCAGTTTCGGAAGTTTGCCACAAAATTTTTTCTGGGTTATCAACTATGATAGGGGGATTTGGGTCTGGATGAGATCTAGTATTGATTCTTCGTGAAGCCATATTTCAAAGTCAAATTTTAGAGAGGATGATAGTTGTGATTGTTTTTGGATAAATGACCTCTCTAGGGGTTTTGCTAATGTGAAGAATGGTTGAAAAAAAATTAAGGCTAGTGAAGTCGCCAAGTGAATTTATTTGAGATCTATGGTCCACCACCAATATTGTCAAAGATGCTTTTGGGAAAAGGTTTTCTAGTAAACTTTGATGTGGAAACTTGCAAGAAAAACTTAATACTTAATTTTCAACAGTTTGCTAGACTATTGGGAAAGCTAATGATTCTATTTGCAAGTTTATTCTGTTTGATTTCTTATGCTTAGGTGAAGTTTTCTAAAATGCTAAGTTATACTTAGTTGGTCACTGATTTCAGAGGATGCACCATAAAATTTGAGTTTTGGGAAAGATGATTCAATAGAATAGTATGGTTTATGAAATTTTTTGGTTTTTATGGAGTATTAGGCCTACTGGAGGCTAATGGAGTCGCCAGGTGGATTTTTTGTTGTTTTTATAGAGATGTACTTATGGTCCACCACCAATAACTGCAAAAATCCAATCTAAGGATGTTTTGGGATTTTTTGAGTTTTTATTTAGCCCTAAGGTTTGGAAGAGTATCCTATAGTTGGGTCATCATTTTTCCAGGATGGTGAGACAACTAGTTTCTACTCTTTGATAAAACTTCTAGGTTGAGGGATTCTAGAGTCCTAAGTTATACTTAGATTGTCACTAACTCAGAAGGTCCCACCATGATTGCCATTATGTTAGGGTCCCATGATTTGGATGATTGGCAAGCCAAGTGACAGGGTAACATCAAACCAACTTTGGAGCCCAAGGACCTAGCCTTCCTGGGCTCAGAGAGGGCTCTCTCTATTTGTGTAAGGGATATATATTTGTTTGCTTTTTATGTTTTGATTTTAAGCTAGTTGTTAAGTATGGTTTTTGGTTTTGTTTTTAGGTTTTTGAGGGAGGAAATGATCAAAGACTAAATAGATAAAAATATTGTTAGATCAACTGGGCTATGGGGTCGAAAAGGTCTAGAAAGCCTCAGATGGTGATACAAGGTATATTGAAGGGCTGATTTGATCAAGGTAAAATGGATCTTTAGGTGAAATGAAGTGGGATGGAGACTAAGTTTTGTGAAGGACAAGGGCTTTTAAACATAAATAGTTCAATAGCAGACATTTATATGGTAGGGCTAACCATTAATCATGATAAATGTAACTTCAAACTAATAAATGCATAAAATAAACATTCAAGTGATACATAGAGATATATGACTCTCTAACTTTAGGAAAATCGCTATCAGACTTTGGGGAAAAACAATTAAGATAAAAAAATAACTCAAGCTACTAAGAGGGAACTCCTAGACATGGTATTTTGAGCTATCAGGCACTTTGAACTAAGATTGCAGAGTTTTAGGCAAAGGGAAAGATCGATACAAGACCTCTTTGGTTCAACTAGGATAATCAAACATTCAAAAAAAGGTTTCAGAGATGGAGCTTTGACTAGCCATGAGTAAGCAGGGCATACCATGAATCATAATTAGCATGCATAAAAACCTTAAATGAAACTAAAAGCAAGTTCTCAGGGTATCAAAGAGCATTTAAGAATTCATTTGACATAAATAAGAAAAAAGAAAAACATAGAAGCAGTAATGAATTAGGAAATATGAGGTGTCTCCATGGGCATGTCTCAAATCTATTCTCTACTATCTTACAACAAGCAAAGAACATGAAATATGTATGAAAACTAAGGAAACATAACAGAGAGGAACACTATACCATTTTACCAAGTCAAGGAATCCAACAACAGTCCTCTTTCATCATCCAAAAAATTCAATAAACTATCCAATGCATGAGACAAAGTATTTCTTCCAAGCTTGTATAGCCATATATTTCTCTATATCATCAAGTTCAGCCTTGTTTACAATGAAATATCTTGGAATATATAGGCCAAGATGAAGGAGAACCTCCTAGTGCAACTAGCAAGCGCATTGGCCCATCAAAAATATCTGATTTTGTCCTTGAGTCTTTGCAAAGCCCAAGGCAGAAAATATCTATAAAATTATCCTAAAAATGCTAAAAAAAGAAATTATATTGACTTTTCCTAACTGAAAATGGCCAAAAAAGGCTAAACGCACTTTTGAAAAAGCCACTTCAGAAAACTGCATTTTTCACAAAAATACTTTAGAAATATAGTAGCAGAAAATCCCCTGTCTTGTGGGAAACTTTTGGAGGACTTCCTAATGTCGAAACGAGACCTGTGATGGCTCTTTCGAAAGCCCTGAATGTCTAGTTTCTGAAAATACTTTGTTTTCCCCAAAATGATCACTGGAAGCCTGTGAAAATATGACCTGTGTGGAAAACCCATAAATTAGCCTTTGCTGATATGCAAGGCAGAGTGTTGAAAAAGTGACTATTTTTTGCCACTTTGGGGGACCAAAAAATCTTCAATTGATCTGAAATTTGCTGAGTAGATGCCCCTGAAATTAATGCATCCAATGATACCACTTTCAACCTTTGAGGATGCTTCAAACTAAAATTGCGATGCCCATGATTTTCTGCAAAAAGCCCAAAAATGTCAAAAAACAAAAACTTGTCGAATTATGCCCAATTTTGGCGAGCATAACCCTCGTGGGTTTTCAGAAGCATGCTAAGAAGCAGAGGCCAAAATTTCAAGCCTTGATATGCCTTTCTTCACTTTTTGTACCAGGCGCCTCTTTCGGGCCACCTTCAGCTTTTCTTGTGTAACCTTCAATTTTCTTCGGGCAAATTGATTTAGCTTCTTATAGTGCCCGGTCATTTTCCTTTGAAGGATTAAGTATCTATTAGCTCTTTCCAACTTATTCTCCAAGTGTTTATTCACCCTTTCAAGCCATGCTTCTCTTTTTTTTTCTATCTCTTGGGTGAATAAAGTAGTAAGAGGAAAAGATCAGAAAAGGGCAGCCTCTTCCTCTTTCTATTTCTCCAAAGCTCTTTTGAGTCCCATAGTCCTTGGCCTCTTCCTCCTTGGCTGATCTTCTTCTTCAGTGTCATTGAATTTGCCCATAAGTTCTTCCCACTTAATTTTCACTTTGGAGGCTTCCTTTTGGTACTTGATAGCCCATGTCTCAGAAACTGCCATGTGGACATTCATTTTCTTGTTTTGTGTCTGCAGAAAATGTATGAGGTCTTTATACCTCTCTAAGTCAGCTCTTTGGTCATGAATTTGTTCTTCTCTATTTCGCAAGAGGGACTCAAGGATTATAGCCTCATTGTCACTGTCATCACTATTTATCTGAATTATATCAAAATCCCTTTCTTTCTCATGGCTAATTTCCTCTTTCTCTTTTCCCTTGCTTTGGGCGGCCTTCTTGGTTCTCCTCTTCTTTGGTAATTCAACAATGGATTGCTTGGGAAACTTTCCTTTGCTTTGAAGTGCTCTAGTAACATTTGGAGTTACAATTTGAGCCACTTTATTTCTTGATGTTTGGTGCTTTGTTACCTTTGGAGAAGAAAGCATGGCCCCTTTCCTAGGAGAGGCAGCTAGCAAATGCTCTATTTGGTATTTTCCTTTACTGCTCCCCTCATCATCTTTGTCATTGTTTTCCTCCTTTTGAAGGCTGCCTTATTTAGGATGCTCACTGCTTGGGCTTTGTTTTTCATCATCCTTGCTGGTTGGTGGGCTTTCCTATTTTTCACCATAAGTGCCCCTTTGAGGACTGTCTTTACCCTCCTCATAAGTGCCTTGGTTGTCACCTTGCATGTCTCCTTGAGGGCTGCCTTGTTCACTTTTTTCCCTACTTTCTTTACGACTGTTAGGCTCTATATCCTCAATGTTTTGTGCTTCATCATCCTCATTCTCAATGTTGTGTGGGCTTCCAATATTTTCCTCTTTCTGACTGCTATGTTCCTCATCAACCTGTTCCATCTCTTCATCATCTCCTTCTTCATGTTCACTGTTTTGCTTGGACTATTCATTTTGTCCTTCCTCATCACTTGTTTGCCCTTTTTCACTGTGTTATTCTTGATCATTGTTTTGATCTTTTTGACTTTGCTCCTCTTCACTTTCAATCATAGGTGATTTTTGCTTCTTAGGAGTGGATTTACTAGAAGAAGGAGAAACATGATGAGTGGATGCTGAGGGAAGCGCATCGGATGAAGAAGCAGTGGCGAAATCGGGATGTGAAATGAAAGAGTCCCAAGAAACTCCCTTTTTCTCAAGTTGATGGAGGATGACGATCTTGATAAGGGAATGATGAAAAAGACAAGCTTGCTGCTGAGAGGAAGGCTTATTTTGAATAGTAGAAGCCATTTTTTCAATGCTTCTATAGAGGAAAAAGGGTAGGTTTAGCAATTGGGCTCTTGTGAAGTGCTTGAGTAGCCTGATATGATAAGAATAAACCCCAGAAAACCTCCCTTTGCATTTGAAATAATTCATGATGATCTTCATGAGAGCAGCATAGCCGGTCAACAAATATGAAAAAGGAAAAATAGATGGGCATGCATCCCGATGTTCTGGTTTCAAGAAGGGTTTTTATTGATCTGAATCTAGGTAACTCTGCTTAAACCATTTTTATCTGACATATGGAATTTTGGTAGCTCTGGAGATAGATCTAGGAGAGAGCTTGAAGTCCAAACCTGCTAGATGAACATGCTTGCCTTGCAGCCTTGAAGCAAATAGATGTGTCAAAGGAAGATGACTCTTCACTTCTTGAACCTTCTGAAAAAATCTAAACATCCTACTTCATGAAAGTTAAAGAGAACTAAAAGAGAGGCATTCAATTCCTCAGTTGAAAAAGGTTGATACCTTTTGTGAAGGCCACTTCTGCTATCTTGCTTGGGAGGCATTTTTATTCTAAGATCCTTGGTTGATTCACAAAGGTAAACTGTTTCAAATGTTCACTGAGATAAATCTTCAATCAACACACCCTTTACCCTTTGAGAAAAACCAATTCTTTCCTTAGCTAGCCAACCAACTTGTTCAAATGAAACAACTCTTTTGATTTTGACAATATGAAATCCCTTTCCTTTAACTGACTATGTTTTGTGGTTACGAGAAAATGGTCCTTTGAAACCATTGTCTCCTCTTGGTATAGCTGTTTCAAGGCACTGATTTAAAACACAGACTATACCCTTTAGCAAACATTGTGTTCTGCCTTGGCGTAAAACTGCCCTCCTTGATGTTATTGTCTCTTTAGAACAAAAGGCAGCCCCTTGTCATTGAATAATGAACCTTCTAACAGACTTTATCTCTCCTTGAATGATCACTGTTTTTCTTTTTTGTTTGGAAAAAAAGTGTATCTGAATGAAAAGAAATTCACCCCTTCAATACTGTGTGAGAGAAATGAGGTTTTTTTTTTTTTTGACAAGGTTTGTTTGTGGATTTTGGAGGAAAATGTCTCTTGGTTTTGGAACTCAATTTCTTCACCTTCAATTTCTGTTTTTGAATGAGTTAAAACAACCTCTTTTAGGCTGGTAACAAGATCTCCTACAAACTCTATTTTTTGTTTGTGGAAATTGCACACATCCTTTGCTACTTTAAAGCACAAATAGACCTTTTACATTGGCATATTCAAACCCTCTTTATCCACTATTTTTATTTGAACTCACAGCAAGAAAACCCTTCTCTAAACTAACACAACACCTTCACTATTCCATAGCCCAAGAAAAACCTCCTTTCCTTTGAAAATTATGATGCAAACCCTCCTTTGAAATCAAAATTGATTAAGAAGGTGAGAAATACCTTGAAGAACGAGTGTTTGAGGTCCTTTGAGTGTCAGAGCAGTGTACAAGGAAGTTCTTTGAAGATAGGTGAACAAGCGGGCTTTAGCACTGAATGCGCCACGCAGAAGAGGTGTCGGATCGGCCTCGGGTGCCCAGTGATCGTCGGCACAGGCGTGATGCATGAAGCTATAGGTGCACTGTGCCTTAGTGCAATCTGTGTGGTCGGGCACCTACGGGCGCACCGCGCAGAGCTTGATGCCTGAAAACTTCAAGATTGCCCAAAAAACGCTTCTTTCTTTGTTGAGGGGGGCTAATGAAAGTTTTTTTAGAGTTTTAAACTTTGATGAGGGCCTTTTTAAAGGCTCTTTCCTCCTTTAAAATTTGAAAACCCTTTTCTCCCTTTGTGAACTCAAAAAGCTACTTTGCATTTGCTGTAATGAGGCCTTTCTCATGAGGCTGTTTCTAGTCAGAATTTCACCCTTATATTTTTAGTTTGAAGGGGATCCTTAATAAACAGAACAATAGAAACCTTTTGACCATTATGTCACCTTTGTCCTTTGATGTAGATGATGTTTCTATCTCATAACCTTTGTAATGAAAAGGCCCTCTTTTAATGTAAACATAATCTGTTTTAACAACATGCCCTCTGTCTTTGACTGATTTGAAAGGTAACTTCTCAAGTTTTTCTTTTCATCCATAACCTGGAGGTAGCTTAGCTTTGATAATCATAATGAATTTATTCAAAAGCTATCATGCCTTTTTATCATTAGTTATATAGGCGGTCTATCCATTTTGTAGATAAGATTAGAACCTGAGCTTCAGGTATGTCAATTTAACCATCCATAAGAGGCTTGCTTGGTCAAAATTGTAACCAGTGATTTATCCTTTGGGGAAGGTTTTCATGAATGCAGGATCAGAGCCTGTTAACACCATCATGCTATCTCTCTCAGATCAGCTTTAACTTGTGATATGGAATGGATTTTTGACTTATGAACTCTTATTTACACACTACTGATTTTAAAACCTGTCCTTCAAAAGTAAAATTGCCCAAAAACCATATGAAAATCTGTTGATGCATCTTTTGTCCATTTTTTGGAAAGAGGTGACTCACAGTTTCTGAAATCACTTTGACAACTTAACCCTCTGCTTTTTAAATGAAGGAGGTCATTTCTGTCCTTTCATCCATATACTCTTTTAAAGGAGGAGGTTCTTATCATGTTCCCAACCATCTACTTTTCAATGAAGGAGGTCATTTATGTGGTTTCAACCATCTACTCTTTTAAAGGAGGAGATTCTCTCTGTAGATATGAAATTTCTTCTATTTCCAAAATGTATTACCTTTCTACAAATAACATGTCTCTGCTTAGTATCATGTCAAATAGGCAATAATATTCTCTATGATATGTGTTCTGAGATACGTTTTCTTTGTAAAATATCCTTGTGAACCCTTAGACCAGAAATCACATGACTTGTGTATGCAAAGTATTTTCTTGCTAGACATAGTTGACTAACTTCCCATGATTGTGTTTGCAGATGTAGGTTGAAATTTCCTTTTGGATAAGATGTTGAGTATATTTCTGATCAAAAAAACATTAGCCCTTTTCATTTATATGACTTGGAGGATGCACTCTATTCCTTTAGGCAACTTTAGCTTTCAGACTACACCCATTAGTAGCCCTTCACTTACTATATTTTACTTTTTTTACTGAGGAAAAGCTAGTTCAGCATGCATGACCCCTTTGACTTTTTTCTTTTGCTCATTTACACATTTATCATTGTTGCAATCACACCCCTGCAAAGATGTAACAAACATATGACTTTGAACCCTGAAGAGCTTCCTTGGGGTCTTATGGAGATTTTTCCTGACCTTAAACATGTTTTTTTTAGACAGTAAACATACTCATATTCTTCTGTTTTGGATCTTTGTTGAACTTCTTCTGGACTGAGATAGAATGACCTCTTATTGGCACGACCTATGGATGGATGAAGTTTTGTTTTTGTAGATTAGGTGCTAATTCAAGGCTAGCTGGTACCAAATAGAGGTTTTTGGCTCAGGATGTTTTTGCCAAGGAAGGGATTCCCTAAAGCACCACTATCTAACTTAGGGGCGATCTTGACATATTTTGAGTGTTTTCTTTAGTATGATTAGATCTTCAAATGACAGATAACCAGGGATAGGGTTTTAGATATTTTTTCAACAGTTGGATAATGAAAGGCTTGGGGAATAAAGGTAAATGACAGCAGATAACTTTCAGCTATGGCGACTATTGACAGGTTTATTTGACTGAAACCAGATAGGTCTTGAAAAATGGGTTTTTTCTCATCATAGGCTGACCGGAAGGGGTAGGAGGACAAAAATTGTTTTGGGGTGTTTTCTAGATGACAGATTTGACAGTTTGGAGATCAGTTTCTAGAAAACTTAGCTTAAGAAACTAGTCATCATCAACAGGTCAAAAATACTGATGAATAACATGTGAAAGGAGCCAACTCAGGTGATTCGAGTTACTTCCAAACTGAAGCGGACATCACGCAGGTTGATGCCCCCTCATCAATAATGCACTGAGAAATTTTAGCATTCTAGATCTTGATTGGGATTTGGAAGGTGACGGAAGCAGGGAGAGGAGGATGTTCTGACCGGTCAACATCAAAGACAATCAATCGATCATCGGAAGGATCTACAGTGCCCATGGCAGATAGTAGAGATTTTCATTGTGAAGGGCACAATTGGAGGAGTTCTAGCGTTGAAATTGCAGCCGAGGATTGTGCCAAATCATCTACTATGCTATACAAATGGGCGGCTTTACCGGAAGTAGCATTTCAGCGTAGTGGTCCCTTAGGTATCTTGGTATGAACCTACGCCTTGGGCTGAGGTATCTGTAAGGGACCATTAGGTGTCGAAAGAGGATTTTTAGAGACCGAAAGAGGCGGCTCGGGGATAGACATAGCAGGAAGCTTGTTTTATTGATAGGACCCAGTCTGAAGATTGATGTCTACAGTTAAAGGTTGATCAGAGTTCATCATGAGAATCTAGTAATCGGAGGCACCAGATGGAAGAGGTTGAGTGGCCACCTGACCTTCAGGTGGTTGGGTAGCCACAAATCCTTACTGAGGGAAAGGATCGGTAAGCATAGTCGGTTGACTAGGTGCAAGACTGGGAGGAACAGAAGTGAAGACTTTTTGTCCTCTCAATGTTGCTTGAGACTCCCACAGCTGCCGCATATGTTGCAAAAGAGGACAATCATGCATATAATGGCCATAAACACCACAACAAGAACACGGCTTATTCGTGTGAACAGGCTTGTCCTGCTTGGGCTGAGTGCACTATTTTTGGTTCGTAGTGTTAGGAGCATTACCTTGATTAGGTCCAGGATTACCAGGGGTAGCTTGATTTTGAGTGCCTTTCGTCTTCTTTTTTGAGGGAGGAGGATTAGTCGCACCCTGCTGTGCATACACCTTCCCCTGAGGGGGTGGTGGTTGTTGTTGTGGGGGTTGAGAAGAAAAGGGAGGAGGTGGTGCTAATGATGGAGGAGATGGAACACCAGGCTGTGGATACAAATAATAAGGAGGTTTGGTAAGAGTGTGGTAAAAATTAGGTTGGGAAAAAAGAGGAGGCATGTCGTATCCTGGATACATGCTACCGAGAGGGGGAAAAGTGCAGGAGGTGTTGGCCCCCCTTGAGGAAAACCATAGCCCATGGGAGGTTGAGCATACGGATTAGAGAGAGCTCCATTGATACCGTCAGCAACGTGAGATGCCCCCAGTGCATTGGCATCACTGGGTCTGGGAAGACTAGGTAGAACGGTATAAACATAACCCAACTAAGCATAGATCAGGTCATATTTTAACACAATTTGGAGAGCGGATTATTCGATTTGAGGAAAGTGTGATAGACATCTTTCCCGATATGTGGTAAGAGAGATCTAAGGAACCAGTCCATGTAGACACAGTCTTCAAAGGTAGGGGCTCAACAAAGGATCTCTCTTCTCGACTATTCCTGGACATGGTCGGATAGGGGGGTCGTAGATGATTGACGGAAAGAAGTCAAGAGTTCGGTACCAATGTCATAACGAAGAGGAAGCTAGAAGTAAGATAGAAAAGCCTGGGCAAGAGTCCCAAAGGTGGTATGGGAGGAAGGGGCTTGATCAACATTCCACTCAGAAGCTTCACCTATAAGTTTTCATTGGAACAACCGAAGACAGAAAGAGTCATCAGTAATGGAGTTAGATGAACACCACATGTGGAAATATCGAACATGATTTGAAGGATCTTCTCCAGCAAGGCCTTCAAACTTTGGGATGTCGAAAGGGATCTATTTTAGCATAGTAGGCCAACTAGTGTCATCGTGTATAGGGTCGTTTATCAACTGGTCAAAATCGGGGAGGCTGAGGCCTACCATGAAGGTGAGCAAGGGCGAAACCGAGGTACTATCCATTGCGGTCCCACTAGTGGTATTCCTGGCATGAGGGCTGAGGTTACCACTAGCATTAGGTCTTGCACCAGACATGGTGAAGGTGTCAGGGGGAGAACCGAAAGTGGAATGAGAAGGATAACCCAAAGGACCAGAAGAAGAGTCAGTGTGCGGACTCGGTGGAGGACTAACTCGAATCCTACGTGGAGGAGTAAGTCTTCCTACTGGAAATTAAGGATGAAGGCCAAGAAGTCTCTGGGATAAATGCCTTGGTGGCGCAATGATGATGACACAAACATGTCACAAATGAAAAAGAGACAGCTGATTACAATGTCGAAACAAGGGAAGAGAGGTGCAAGATCAATTGATTTCAATGTTTTTAGAGTCTTTTCTTAGCGGTGTTAACCAAGCCCTTTTTCACTTAGGGTGTTTGTATGAAGTGTGTAAATTTTAATTTTTAAACCTAGACGTTTGTAGAGAAAAAGAAAAAGTGTGCTGTATAGCTGTAAATAGACCTGCAAATGACAATATATAAGCCTGCAACAACAGAAAAAAAATAGCTAATGATGAAATAATATAAACCCAAGGAGGCGAGTCTCTCAACAAATAGTCTATAGGTGAGTAAAAAACTAATCAAAACACATTAAAATAACCAATAGATCTAAGGTCAGGAGGGATAGGGATCTACAGGTCAAAGTCTGCTGGAAAGTGGTGCAGAAAACAACAACAAATCAGGGGAAAAATTGTTGTAAAAGAGGTGGCGAAAGGCTATATCCTAGAGGGAAAGGGATTCAGCCCTAGAGGAAAACCAAAAAAAGATAAATGAGGCGATTCAGACATATAACAAGCTGATCTGAAGAGGATATAAAGGTGAGGTATCAAATCTGAAAAAAGGCTGAAGAGTCTGAAATTTTAGACAACCTGCAACAGCAAAAAATCTTCCACAAAAAGTGGAGGGTACTGAAGCCCTAGGGGGCTAGGTTCCAACTTAGTTGAGAAAAACAAAATAATTACAGGTCCAAAACAGGTGGAGATGGAGGTCATACAATCCTGAATATAGGCTTAAACAAACCCAGAAAAATTTCAGAAAAATCCCTACAAAAAGTCCAAGTTGTAGTTTCTGACCTGTTTTCAGCAGAGGTCACAGTTTTTGGGCTGATTCCTGCTTCCTAAAGCTCCAAGTCATATTTTTTGGGCCAAAAAGTGTGACCTGCACTTCTAGCACTCTCGGCGAAATATTTTAGAAAAAATTGTCGTCTCCGCTGCGGCTGATGTATGTCGCCTACGCAATAGGTCTGAAAACACGTGGAAGTTAGAATTTTTATCGTTTTAGTGTTTTATAGGCTAAATAAATATCAAGAAAAGAAAAAACAAGGGGCTGAAGAGGAATCCTAGGGTTTTAAGTAGCTGGATATGCAAGGATCAGAAAAAATGACAACGGTTGTAATCGTAAACCCGTGTGGAGTCGCCAGTTGTTAGTATGAATATTAATTCCAAGCGTACGAAAAAATACCACTTTAGCTATGCATAAAAAACAACCCGAACAGAAAATATGGCTGCCAATATCCTCAGATATGTAGTTAGGTGATCAAGATAAATGTTGCAGAAATATAGATCTATGCATTAGAAGACATTAAGCAGTAGAAAAAACAAGATTTACTCCATGCATCCAATAGACAAGACAAGAATATGTTGAATGAATTTTGTATTAATGGCACCTAGGAGGAAAACACTAGAGGGTGTTCCCTATTCTCCTTAATGGGATGGGTTCTTGTATGTTCTTAGCACTTCAGATCTAAAATTCCTCTCTCTTGATGGTGTAGAAAACCCAAACAAAAAAGGTAGGAAAATATGACTATGATGGTGGATCAATAGTCAGACCAAAAGTATAGATCCAGAGTGATCTTTAGGCAACAAAAGGTGGTAAATGAATGGGAGAACCCTTCTATTTATAACAAAATATTGAGTTAGTCCAGATATTGGTGCATAGTTAAAATATTATTAACCAAATCAAGATCCAACTTTTATAGAATATTTTATTATATTTGTTGGAGGGAAAAGGAATTTGACTTGGGTCAAATCCCTTTATTTGTAAATAATAAATAAATAATTTATTTATTTATCATTTTAAGGATGTGGTTGAGTAATAATCAAATAAATAATGATTTATTTAATTATTTAAGGGTGATTTAGTCATATTCAACAAATAATATTATTTAAATAAGGTTTAAATAATTATTCTTAGGAAATAATAAGATAAATAATGATTTATCTAATTAATTTCCCTGTTTTGGGTTAAATATAACCAGGAATATTAATTAAATTGTTGTTTAACTAATTATTCCTTGAGGAGAATCAAAAAAATGTAGATTTATTTAATATTTCCTCATGGGGTTTCCTTTTTAGACCTTAAACAACTTAATAAAGATGGTTTACTAAGTTATTTTTCATAGTGAATGCAATTTTACTTAGGGTAAAATTGTTATTACATGGTGTATTTGGGTCCATCTAATAAAAGTAGGTTAGATGACCAAAAAATGTTCTAACATACCTACATATGAACTTCTTAATTACTTTGAGAGCCCTCTGATTTAATTATAGGAGTTATTGACAGGGTTAGGGCAACATCGGTGTAAGGTTTTTAATGTCACGGGTGGTGATCTAGATATTATAGTGGAGGTAAATACTTACTTCATGATTGTATTATAGCCTTGACAAGAGGATTTATCTACAAAGCCTTCTTGAAATTCCTTTCCTTTGGAGGATTGGGAAAACCACTAGTGTGGGCCCTTAGCATTAGAGGGTGACACGATCAGGGTTGTGTTAATATTGGATGTGGGAGTATGAGTTGCGATGAAAATGATCATCCACATTTTTTGTGGGATAACCCAACATCAGATCATGGGGTGATAGCTATTTGTTCTCAAATGGGTGCACATGGGAACCTTCTTTGACTAGGCGTGGGTGATGCACTATAATCTACTCACATAGTTGACACAAGTGTTGATTGGATTCCTTCAAGATTTAACCTATGGGACTCTTCTATGTTTTTTCTTCTATGAGTGAGTGATGCTCATACGACCGATCATATGAGCTCTAGTGACCCCTCCTCGCAACCTGAGGATCAAGCAGTGGGGAACCTTCATGCCTTGTGATAAGGGTGGTGATATCAGGATGTATTAGAGATAGACAATATGTTCATTGAGGATATGGACACATCAGATCATCTTGGAGTTCCCATATGTGGACATGGGGTTTCTCCCTGGTGTTTTATGGGGCCTTTAGGCATGTATGAGTGTAGTGATTTATCTGCTTATTTAACTTATGATTTTACATGTTTATGTATATGATGATACTGATTTTATCATTTTGTGCTTGCAGATATGGGGCCTTGAGGCTGAGAGAGGACCATAGTTTGATATGGACCTCATGACGACAGACATGCACTAGGCAGTGTGCACATTGGATAAGTTCATCCAGTAGAGGGGGCCAAAGGGCCCCCATAGACCATAGCAACGATTGAGGCTTGATGTTGCTAAAGTGGGTCCCTTGTTGAGAGGGAGGAATAGACTTAGCTCCAAGGTGGTATCCAGAGATTGTGAGCCTAAGTGGTGGCTCTGGAAGAGAGGGAGAGAGATGTTCATAATCATATGGCATCTCTAATGTTGGGTATTCTAGAGGTTGGGTGGGCCATGCTAGGAGAGGCTGCGGTGGATGCGGTTAAGACACCATACCACAAGCAAATACTATTTCTATGGAGGGTAGTAGTGGAAATGGAAACCTCACAATTGTACTTGGTTATAGATCCTGAGGAGGATGAGGGACCTCCTTCTATTCCTAGAGAGCGAGGGTGTTTCCCCCTCTCGATAATTGTCATAAATATTATCATGTACCAGGGGAATAATTTGTTATGAGTATGCTCCCATATTTCTTATGTTGATTCATTTTTTGGTGGTGATGGCCACAATATTATACACAAACTGCATTTGGGTGACATGTATATATATGATGATTTGGTTTCACTTGATGTGTCATGGTGTGATGTTTCTTGATATTCTTTTATTTCATGGATCATTATATGTATTTTTTTTATGTTTCTTGATGATGATGTGAATGTGATGCTTTCAAATCTAGGATTTGATTAGTTATGATATCAATTCCTTGGTTTTGATTTCATCGTACATGTGAAAATGTAACATGATCAAAATCACATACTAATAGTTGAGCATGCAGGTATTTACGAAAGAGGCGAGGATGGCAACAATCATGAACTTGGAATATCTTATTAAGATGTATGATAACAAGTTAGAATCAAGGAACACACATAGATGAAAATTATTAGAGTGGGTGGGATAAACCAAGAGGTCTATGACAACATCATATTTATCTTGATTGGTAGTAGTTGACCCAATGCAAACTCCATTTCTATGGAGCACTGTTTTATTGAGTAAATGTCCCATGCTATTGAAGAAATATTTTGTGACCATTGAGAAGTTCCATTAGGGAAATCATGGTAGTAAGTTGGTGGATGATCCATCTACGACACATGATATGAAAAAAGTTTAGTGAATTTTTGGTAAGGGTATCATTAGAAAAAAAAATAAAAAATTGCACATAAAAATATCTTAGGGTGTAATGTTCCAAATTTTTATGGAACATTAATTTTTTTTTTTATATATAGGAGATGAATAAAATGGGTAGGAGACCTATTAGGTCTCTATAATTTAGCAAAGTGACAAGACTAAATGCTAGAGAGACTACATCAAAAACCACTATGGGATTCTAGGATCTAGCCCTCTTGAATCCAGAGAGGGATCTCTCTATATGTGAAAATATTGATTTATCTTTTAAGGTTTTTAGTGTGATATTAGGCTAGTTATTAAGAACAAGGGTTTTGTTTGTTTGCTTGGGCAAGAATATGATGAAGGCGAAGGAAATATAAATGAAGGGTGAAGGTGTAAGTAGGTGAAAGAATGGTTCAGCTGATAAGATAGGCAAGGAGCAGCTTCAATCCATTGGGCTATGGAGTCATAAGAGGATTTAATTGAAACAACAAGGTTCAAGAGTGGTCCATGGGGAAATTCATCTATGTCAAAGGATATCTTTAAGTTGATTTTATGGAATAGAACAATAAGAAATGGAGTGAGGAAAATCAAACAGATGAAGAAACAAAGAGCAGCCTAAGATCAAGTAAGTACTTTGAAACTATCCTGCTTTTGGCATGCACTTAAGAAAATACATAAAAGTAATCTAAGATCAGGTAAGTGCTTTGAAACTATCCTGATTTTGATATAATTTCAATAGAAAACATTTAAAACACTTAGAATAGCTTAAGATCAAGTAAATACTTTTAACTTAGCCTGCTTTCATCGTATTCAAAAGGAAAACATTCATGATAAACATAAAAGTAGTCTAAGATCAGGTAAGTACTTTGAAACTAGCTTGGTTTTGACATACTCTTAGGGAAACTTTCAAACAACCATTGGAGAAAAAACTAGAAGACAGTAATGAAAATATCGTTAGCATATTTTCCTAACTTTCCTAGTCCGACTCTACTTAGCATGTAATGAAAATATCGTTCAAGAAAAATGTTTAAAGTTTAGACAGTAAGACATGGGCTCACAATCATTCCTTGACTACTTGGATTGTATTAAATCATTCTTAAATACACAATTGGAGGAAAACATAAAGATAAAGCTTATCTGTGAGAGTAGGGTACTTTAAAGAGTAAATCCTAGCTCTATATTTATTGTTCTTTATCAGAGAAAAGTGGACAGAATGGAAACAAAAAGAAAATAACAATTTACAATAAGAAACATATCACCATTGACATAGACTAGGATCCCATAAATCAACTTGTATTTTATGTTCAAACCAGTTACAATCATCAAGTCCAGTGGGTCTTTACAGCTTCAAACTTCTCATCTCAGCTTATATATCTTCAATTACAAATAGGGCTACAACAACTTCAAAAAAATATTTACATGCAACAGATATCCGGAGACCAACCTCTATACAATATTCTACTGTAGTTTTATAGAAGAATGAGGAGGTGGAGTGTAAGAAGGGTCTAAATGTTCAATTAATGCAGAGTTTATGCTTCTTGGCCTTTGGGGCTCAAAAGAGAAGTTTTCTGATATTTTCTCTGTATTAATTGGTTTTCATTAAGTATTTAGCTGCTTAGTAGATTTTGTTGACTTTAGAACTCTTCAGGCAGGCTAGAAATAACTCTGGCTGCTTTAAACAAAATATCACTGACTAAGGCAATAACTATGCCTTCTTTTGATTAATTTGAAGTTATAGGTGGCACTTTGGTAGTTGAAAGGATATTGTAGCCTTTGATGTGGTAGTGGATGCTTCCTTCAACTGATATAACTATTTGTTTTTCCTTAAAACACTTTTAATGTGCTTTTGGTCTATGTTTAGGCTTAACTAGCCTTGGTCTTTGCTTCGGGTCTTTGTTCTTTCATACTATCTTTATCTCTTTAAACCTTAGGATTAAAACTCTGATCTTCTGGCTTTGGCTTTAATCACTCTTTAACCTTGATTTCTTCACTCTGATACACTTTGTTTGGCTTATTTACAGAAGTGGCTTTCTGCTATTGGAGGGATTCTGTTAAACCATAGATCGTGAGCCAGATGTTTTAAAATTAGATTTCAAGTCCTGCAGCTCCTTTTCTTAATTGATTTTAAGCCACATAATCGTCATTCTGGGCCTTTTTGTCACCTGTCTGTGACTGTGGAAAAACACAGAGCAAACACTTTTTGAAATCCCGCAAAGCACACAAAATCATTATAAAATCCTACGGAATTTGGTTAAGACTGCTTCAGAGGCTCGTGAGGGTGGAGGAGCTGTGAGGAAGAACATGGATGTAGCGGAAAATGGGAGGAAAATCCTGGCAGGACAGCTAACTAGGTGAAAAATGGAGTTTGGGTGCGACAACGAACGTGGACCGTTAGATTAGAATAATCAATGGTTGAGATCATTCAATGAAACACTTGGGAGAAAATATGGAGGGTAGTTGAATGGGGGTGAGATTAAATCGGGACCATCCGATCTCAGAGATCGACGGCCAGGATTAAAATATGAAAAGCAACATTGGTAGAGGGAGCGGTATAGTAGAAAACTGGTAGCGGTTTTCACGTGGGCTCTAGGGGGGTAGGTGGTATTGCCCAAAAAAACACGATTCCATACAATGAATGACACGTGGATTTTCAAAACCACCCATATCGCGCAATTTTGAAACGTTAACCCCTGGGCGCAAAAATTGTTGGGTATGTGTTATATTCTTTCCACAACTAGCCCCACACATTGTACGTTGCGCCAGGCACAACAGGGAGTCACAGGGGGGATGATAGCCCCCCCTGTTGCAGTCCGAGGCAATGCCCTGGCAAATTTGTTTTTGGTGTGCAGACCCACCCATGTTTTGTGCATGATTTTGCACATGGTTTTGGGGTACGATGGTTTTTGGCCCCTGGTATTTTGTAGATCTGGTCAAGGGAACTACGGTTATGTTCTAATACAGGGTTTATGTATCCTTCGGCATGTATATATGTGTTGTAACACTAAAAATAATATAATTAAAAATCAAGTTGGTCGTCCCGATTTGGGATCCAGGGGAAAATCTCGGTGTTTATCTGTTTTATGTTTTATGCTCTTGCTATTGTTTATTTTTTGTTATAAGATTCATGTGTAGATAATTTCTGTTCAGGGTTAAAACCTACATTTGGTATCAGATCTGTTTCGGCTTCAAGGGGAGGCCTTTGCTGCTGAGGATTTTTTGCTCGGGCCTGAGGTAGACCCTATTCAGTGGGAGATCTATGGGATCGATTCTTGTGGTGAAACAAGATGGCGAGCGGCGGAAAGATAGAGATCCAGAAATTTAATGGTGAGAGTTTTGAGTTGTGGAAGCTCAAGATGGAGGATCTGCAGGTGGATAAAGATCAGTGGATCGCGGTAGATCTAGGTACTAAACCAACGGAAATGTCAGATGAAGACTGGAAGAAACTGGATCGGAAGGCTAAGAGCACAATACGGTTGTGTGTCTCAGATTCAGTATTGTTGAATGTATCTGGGGAAGATACAACAAGGAATTTGTGGGAAAAACTTGAGACTTTGTACCAATCTAAGTCTCTGGTGAATAAGTTGTTCCTGCGGAAAAAACTGTATAACTTGAGGATGAAGGATGGAGACTCGATGACAAAGCATCTGAATGCCTTCAATACTATGGTAAGTCAGCTGTCATCTGTTGATATTAAAATCTCAAATGAAGATAACTGCATCAATTGGTTGTGTTCTCTACTAGACTCGTGGGACAATCTGGTTATTGCAATAGGTAGCAATACAACTACCTTGAATTTTTATGACATTGTCTCAGCCTTGCTGTCGGAGGAAATGAGACAGAGAAATATGGAGGGTCAAAATGGAGATGCCTTATCTGTACAAGGAAGGTCCCAAAACAGAAACAAGAATAAGGTTTCGAGTGGGAGGTCTAAATCTAGAGGGAGATCTAAATCTCCTAGAAATTTTGTAAAGGTGTGCTGGAAATGCGGAAAGGAAGGACACTACAAAAAGGACTGCAGATCTAAAGCTCTTGAGAAAGGAAAGGGATTCGATGATGCTCCTTCTGCAGAGGAAAAAACCACCTCGGATGAAGGTGGGGATGTGTATTTGGCTTCTTCTTCAAATACACATGTAGATCATGAGTCATGGTTGATTGAATCGGGTGCATCCTTTCACTTCACTCCCCATAGGGAGTGGTTCTGTGAGTATAAGAAATATGATTGCAGTCTTGTATTCCTAGGGGATGATAGGAAGGCTAGAATAGTCGGACGTGGAAAATTCAAGCTGAAGCTGCAAGGTGGAAGGATTAGAACACTTCCTGGTGTTCTGCATATTCCCGCATTGGCCAAAAATTTGATTTTTGTAAGAAAGATGGATGATACAGGTGTAAAAACAGTGTTCAAGAAAGATGCCTACAAGATGGTTCGGGGAGCACTGGTATTAATGCGGGGAGTTCAGACTAGAACTCTGTACAAGCTACAAGGTAGCACTGTTATTGATGGGTGAAAAAATTCTGTGGTTCCTGAAAGTGGAGCGGAAAGCCTAGCTATCTCTGGAGAAAAGACCATGCTATGGCATCAAAGGCTTGGACATATTGGAGAGAAGGGCCTTCGGATACTGCATAGAAATGGTATGGTAGAAGTTATGTCTAATGGCTCTTTGGATTTCAATTTCTGTGAACATTGTGTATATGGGAAGTAGAATCAAGTGAGTTTTACTTTTGGTGCTAAGAGGGAAAATAAGATATTAGAACTTGTGCAAAATGATGTGTTTGGACCTGCGTCAGTTCCATCACTGGGAAAGTTTGTGTACTATGTTTCATTCATAGATGACTTCTCAAGGAATACATGGATATATTTCTTGAGGAACAAATATGAAGTCTTTGAAAAATTTAAAGAATTTAAGGCTCTGGTGGAAAACCAAACAGAGAAGAAGATAAAGGAGTTGAGGACAGATAATGGTGGGGAGTTCTGCAAGAAGGAATTTGAAGAGTTCTGTAAGAAGTGTGGTATAGCACGGCAGAAGACTACTCCATACACACCTCATCAAAACGTATTTGTAGAAAGAATGAACAGAATGCTGATGGAAAAGGCAAGAAGCATGCTCAGTGGTACCAAGTTAGGACAAGAATTCTGGGCAAAGGCAGTGGAGACTGCATGTTACTTAGTTAAAAGATCTCCTTCATTAGCGTTGGAGGATAATACTCCACATGAGGTATGGACTGGTAAGAAACCCTCTCTTTCACATCTAAGGGTATTATTATTTGATGCATATGTACATGTTCCAAAGAAGAAAAGGACCAAGTTGGATAATAAATCTGAAAGGTGCATCTTTATTGGGTATAAGGATGGTTTAAAGGGTTACAAGCTTTGGAACCCAGAAACAAGGAAGGTTGTGTACAACCAAGATGTGGCGTTTAGAGAGCTGAAAGATGTTGTTACACATGAAGTCCTACCAAAGGAACCTGAGAAGATAGATTTTGAGCTAAAGGAGGATGAATCAGACTCTACAACAGAAGAAGACATAGAAGAGGAAGAGCCACAAACTCCAGCTGCGAGAATATCAGTTCGAGAAAGAAGGAAACCAGAAAGGTATAGTCCATCTGCTTTCTATTCAGGTTTTTCCTTAACTATAATTGATGATGATTCGAGAACTGTCAAGGAGGCAGTAGATTCAGAGGATGGAAAAATCTGGAAGGAGGCCATGGTTGATGAAATGTCATCCTTGCATAAAAATGATGCCTGGGATTTGGTGGAGTTGTTGGCTGGAAGGAAGCCCATCAGGAGAAAATGGGTGTTTAAGAAGAAGATGAATGTAGAAGGCAAGGTGGAGAAATACAAAACTCGGTTGGTAGAAAAAGGCTATTCCTAGGTGTCGGGAATTGATTTTGGTGATATTTTTCTCCTGTTGCAAAAGTTACCTCTATTAGATTACTTTTATCTGTTGCTGCTGCAATTAATTTTGAGATAGAATAGATGGATGTGAATACAACATTTCTTCACGGGGATCTAGAAGAGGAGATCTACATGAAGCAACCTGCAGGTTGAAGAAGTATTTGTATGGGTTAAAACAGTCACCAAGGATGTGGTATCAGAAATTTGATACCTATATACGTGGACTTGGCTTCACCAGAAACAAGGAGGATCATTGTGTTTATTTTAATTTTATTAATGACCGTGTTATTTATTTGGTCTTGTATGTGGATGATATGTTGTTGATTGGAAATGACAAAGAAATTATCCAAGATTTGAAGACCCAACTGTTCTCCAAATTCGACATGAAGGATCTTGGTGCTACAAACTATATTTTGGGCATGGAAATTAAGAGAGATCGGGAAAATAGGAAGCTATGGTTAAACCAGAGGAAGTATGTCGAGACTATATTGTAGAGATTCAATATGCAGGATAGTAAACCAATGAATGTTCCTATATTCATGTGAGTGTAAGAACATCTCTTTGAACGGTGTGAACCAAAAGAAAGAAGGAGGATATGTCCCGTGTTCCATATGCAAGTGCGATGGGTAGCTTGATGTACGATGGTTTGTACTAGACCCCGGACATGCACATGCGGTGGTATTGACCGAGGGTTTATGTCAATGGGGGGCATTGTGGATAATCGTGAAGTGGGTTTTCGAGATATTGCGTGGCACTTAGTGATTATGGTTTGTGCTACCGAGGGGCAGGATTGGAAAAAGAATGTTGGACATTCGTGGTTTTGTTGATGCAGACTGGGCTGGAGATTTGGACCAAAGAAGATCTACAAGTGGGTATGTGTTTAGCCTATTTGGAGGCGCAATCAGTTGGATGAGTAAAAGACAGTCTGTAGTGGCACTTTCAACTATAGAGGAAAAATACATAGCAGCCACTCATGCAAGCAAAGAAGCAGTTTGGTTGCAGATATTGTGTTCAAGTATGGGGTTGGTATAGCAAGCTATAAGGATAGACTGTGATAGCCAAAGTGCAGTTTTCTTGGCTAAGAACCCTGCTTATCATTCAAAGACAAAGCACATTGATGTTCAATATCACTTTGTTAGATATATCGTTGAGGATAAAAGGGTGTTGCTGGTAAAGGTGGACACCTTGAAGAATGCTACAGATGCATTGATGAAGTCTATGAGAACTCAGAAGTTCTCTTGGTGTAGAGAAACAATGGGTGCTGAAGAATCGGCCCAATGACTAAGCTCTCCTATGGCCCCCTGTGGAAAGAAAACAACAAGTAGGAGAATGTTGGGTATGTGTTATATTCTTTCCACGACTATCCCTACGGGCTGTACATTGCACTGGGCGCAGCAAGGAGGTTAGAGGGGGGGTGACAGACCCCCCTGTCGAGATTCGGGGCAGCGCCCTAGAAATTTTTTTTTTGGGTGTGCGGACCCACCCATGTTTTGTGCATGATTTTGCACATGGTTTTGGGGTACGATGGTTTTCAGCCCCTAGTATTTTGTAGATCCGTTTAAGGGAACTACAGTTATGTTCTAATCTAGGGTTAATGGATTGGGGTTTATGTATGCTTCGGCATGTATATATATGTGTTGTAACACTAAAGGAATATAATGAAAAATCAAGCTGGTCATCCCGATTTGGGATCCAGGGGAAAAACTCTGTGTTTATCTATTTTATGTTTTATGCTCTCGCTATTGTTTATTTTCTATTATAAAATTCGTGTGTAGATAATTTTTTTTCAGGGTTAAAACCTACAAAATTTATGCGATATGGAGTTTAAGCCATCAGATGAGGGGCAACAGATCGAACAACACAGGTTAAGCGTGATCGATGAAGAGTTGTATAGAGGACATATGGGGCCTGATGGCCATTGATATTTGTAGATAAATGGTTGGGATTCATTTAAAACTATTTTTGTCTGGAAATAAAAAATATAGAAAAGGTAAGGTTTTGACGGAATTTGGTGAAAAACGAGGAGAAGGGAGGGCCCACCTTTTTATAAAGGGCGGAAGGAAGGATCAATGGGAGCCGTTGGATCATGAGGATCAACGACCGAGATCTATCGATGGGGGAGAAAGAGATGGGCGGGGTTTGAAAAGAAGAAGTATTGTGGGTCGTTGGATTTGAGAAGATCAACGGCAGAGATTGCATCGCAGAATTGCACAGGACGTGAAATGGTGCGAGGGGAGGGGAGAAATGTGATGATGCGATTGAGCGTGGACCGTCCGATCTAAGTGAGATCGACGGTGGAGATTTAATCAATGGTTGGGATGGCGGAGGATCATGTGATGGATGAGCGTGATGCAATGAAGCGTGAACCGTCGGATCTGGCGGAATGAACGGCTGGGATTTCATCGCATCGGAGAAAAGGAAAGAGGCAAAAGCACCAGGGTGTTAGAATTTTTGATGTCCGATTAAGCGCTGGCCATCGGATCGGTATGAGAGATCAACGGTGGAGCTTTAATCGGCGGGTGTGATGTCGGAGGGCTATGGGAAAAATGCGATTGAATCTTAGCCATTGGTTCTTGTGGATTCGACATCTGAAATTAAATCAAGGGATCAGCATCAGAGGAGGAAAAGGGAAAGGATAAATGGAATTGCAACTGCGATTTGCGATGGAGCGAAAGCCGTTGATATGAAAACTAGATCGATGGGGGAGATTTAATGATGAAGAAAAAGGAGGAATGGTGGGTTTTGGAATGGGGAGCAATATGGGCCATTAGATCTGGACGTAACAGATCAAATCAATGGTGGAGAATTGATCACGAGATTGCATCAGCGGGAGGCAAATAACCAAGAAAAACAAGTAAAATGTGTTTTGTGATGCGATGAATACTTACGATGCGATGAGTACTTGCGATGTGATGAGAACTTCATGCTCGCTTACAACGCGGATCATATACGGAATAGGAGCTGGGGCTTAAGGCCGAAAGGGGCTTAAGGCCTTATGGAAAAATGAAGGTTTTTTAGGATTTTTGAAGTGTTTTTGGAGGAATTTGGAGGTTTTGATAGGGGTAAAGAAGGGGTTTCAAACCTTATAAAGGGATTTTACAAGGTTCTGAAGGGGAATTTGAGGGAATGAGAGGTAAATGAAAGGGTTTATGGATGAAATGGAGAAGTGTTATGAGGGAAAATGGAGTTTCTTGAACAATTTTCTCTTGGTAAAATAGTAGATTCTTTAGGATTAATAGGGAAACAACAGTGAAGATTAACTCAAAGGGTAAAGATCTTCGTAAGACTTTAAGAACTAAAAATTTGGACATGAATTGTTTCTTGAAGGCTAAAATAGATTTAGCCACCATTTGATATGACAAATTTTTATAGGTGGCTAACAGTGGCTCCACATGGGGATGGCATCTTCTTGAAGATGTCAAGAACTTCATACCATTATTCTCTAGAAGCTTATCAGTGCCTTGCACTTTGATAATATTTTTATCACCTGCTAACCGAAATGATTAGAACTTGTTACATCAACAAAAGTATTTCCCAAAAAACTACCTACACGACCTACTTCCTAACATTTTTTCTTCAGCAGGTGCATTTGGACTTGCAAACCTTTTCATAAATCATTTTATTATTTTATTGAAAACATGAAACTAATCTAAGTCTACCCTTATTTCTCCATGAACTTAGATTAAGCAGTTGATTTCATAAGTTTCTCTACCTAACTACTAACTGTCATGATTAGACTATCTGACAGACTTTCATTCTCTAAATTCTAAAACAGAAATTTAAAAGCAGTCAAGCCAGGATTAAGCAATCTAACTTGTTGTTAATCTATGGCATAAAAAAAAGCTGCACATAGACTAAAATTTGCAGAAAATTAAAACAAAATTGTGAAGGCCTAAGATCTGAAAATAAAAAACATCATTCATTATTCTTCAGCTCTGGTTTTAGTATTGTTTGAGTTGTTTCCTCTTTCTTTCCTAGTTCAAGTTTTAGGCTTTTTAGAACCAGTTCTTCATTAATCTCACAGGTTCAAGATTTGAGCTTGTTTGAACCTTTGTTTTTCTATCCTAATCTACTGTACTGATAAGCCAATATTAAACTGTTTGGAAAATCTAATTCACTAACCTATCAGCAGTAAATTGAAAAACTAATTAGTCATGATTAGGCTATATGACTAACTAGAAGTGTGTTTTTAGGAGTGGTATTTGAGCTTGCACACTTTCAGACTTTGTTTCTCTTTTTGGTATGGGGCTATACCTTTCTTGTTTTTTCAATCTACCCTCTTTACTTTTCTATTGTTTTTGTATTTTTTTTTCTAACTTTGAATGAAATGATGGATATGATATTTATAATGAGGAAAAAATAAAAAAGCTTCAAACTGGTATAGTTAAGAAAAATAATGTTTGAGCATCCTGTCATTGACAGGACCTCCAAAAAGCTCAGTTCCATTCAATTCCTGCAAGAAATAAGCATTGTTACCAATAGTAGAATGAATGAGATAAGGGCATAGCCATAAGTTATCAAATTTTCCAGGTTTTCCCTCATCTTCTCTCCAGGAATCCCACTTCAAAACTTTGTCACTAATGTTGAAATCACTGGCCTTGGTTCTTTTATCAAACAACTTCTTGATATTTTCTTTCTTGTGTAATTATCTGTTGTAAAATTCCTCTATGATTTGTTGAAGATGTATAGTCTGATGTATTCTTCTTTTCATATCATTTTCTTTAGACTGCACTTCTTGGATCAGCTTCATGACTGGCACTCCTAGACTGGTTGGAAAAATTGCATATGCTCCATAAACAAGCTGGTAGGGTGACATTTCAATTGATTTCTTAAGTGTTAATCTATCAACCCATAATGCATGTACTAGCTTTGTGTGCCATGATTTCTTATTGTCTTCCAACAACTTCTTGATTATATTCACCAAACTTTTGTTTGAGGATTATTCTAACCCATTACCTTGAGGGTAATAAGCAGTAGAATGGGCCAATGTAATCTGATATTTGTGACAGAATTCAACCATATTTTTGGATCCAAATGCAACAACATTGTTAGTGATAGTATTCCTAGGATAGCCAAATGTAGATAAGATATGATTTTCAAGGAATTTTATGATGACAGAGTCATTGGCTTGCCTAGAATGGATGGCTTCTATCCATTTGGTAAAATAGTCTGTTGCAGTGAGGATCCATCTATGTTGGGAAGATGAGGCTGGATGGATTTCCCCAATGAAGTCTAGACCCCACTACTGAAAAGGAGCTTCAACAGTGATTGGATGCAGAGGTAAGGGAAGCAATTTTCTTTGGCCTTCAAAGAGTTGGCATTTGTGACAGGAAATAATCATTTTGTGTACATCTTGAAAGAGGGTGGGCCAATAGTAACCAGCTCTAAGGATTTTATTGACAGTTGTCTTCCAGTAGAGGTGGCCTCCACATTTTCCTTCATGTAATTCATGCTTGATCCTATTTGCATCATTCTCAGGCAAACATTTAAGCAATAATCCACTAGCATTTTTCCAATATAGACATTTATCCAAAATGCAGTAATTAACAACTTTCAACTTTAAAAATCTTTCCTTCATTTTAGACAAACCAGGGGGTGTATTTAAATTACGAAAAACATATAAAATATCAGCATACCAAGATACAAACAGAAAATGATCTTCAATAATGGGAGTTGGCAACTCCTCCTGTTCATCTAATGCATCTATCATGTTTATATCAAGAGCTTCAAAATTAGACTCAACCATTAATATTTCTAGTCCTTGGCCTTTTATGAGCTTAGTGGGCTTGATTTCTAAATCATATTCAAGTATCACAGCAATCCACTTTCCTCTTTTGCCATCTGGATCCTAGGTTAAAATGTCTTTTACAACTGAGTTTGGCACAAATGAAATTATGTGGGAATGTAAAATGTAAACTCTGAAGTCTTTTAAGGCTTTGACTAGGGAAAAGGCTTGTTTTTCCATGATATTGTACTTTAGAGGTGCATCTCTGAATGCCTTACTAAAAAATGCAATTGGTTGTTCTTGTCCCTTTAAGTTTTTATGTAATAGGACAACAGCTATAGTGTGTTCTGATGCAAATGAAAAAATGAAGTAATCCTTTGTGAAATCAGGACTACTAAGAACTGGTGTTTTGGTTAATGCTTGTTTTACCAGTTCAAATGATTTCTTTGCTTCTAAGGTCCCCTTAACTCCTTCTTCCTTTTTCAGCATGTTTGTTATGTTTATAAGGAGTTCAACTAGATTGGGTATGAACCTTCTCAAGAAATTAATCTTCCCACTGAAAGATTGAAGTTCCTTGATGTTTCTAGGATGGTTGATTTGCAATATACCATCAATCCTCTTTGGGTCTATCTTTATCCCCTCTTATGATATGATGTGTCTAAGCAGTTTGCCTTCTTGGAGACCAAACATTGTTTTCTTTGGATTTAAAGATAACCCAAATTTTCTGCATTTCTCAAAGACTTTTCTCAAGTGTTCTATGTGTTCTTCATCTGTTTTGGAAAAAATAGTGATATCATCAAGGTGAATAATGATGAATAAGCCTAATTCTTCTGAGAATGCAATATCCATGGCTCTCTGAAATGTAGCACCAGCATTCATTAAACCAAAGGGCATTTTCACATACATGAAATTACCCCAAGGTGTGGTAAAGGCTGTTTTGAGTTAATCATCAAGATGTACTAAAATTTGATTGTAACCTGAGAAGCCATCTAACAAAGAAATCATTTTAGAACCAACTACCTTTTGTAAAATATGATCCATCTTGGGTAAAGGGTAGTTGTCCTTTAATGAGGCTCTATTTAAGTTCCTAAAATCAATACAAAGCCTTATTTCTCTTGTTTTCTTCCTCACTGACACAAGATTAGATACCCAATCTGAATATCTAATAGGGACTATAATTCCAGCATCATACATTTTCTTAATCTCTTTCTCAACCAGGAGTAATTGAACAGGGTTTATTCTACGCATTTTTTGTTTATAGGGCTTCTAGTTTTCTTTGAGGTGTATCTTATGCTAAATTATTTCTGTATCATAGGACTTTAGATCCTCATAACTCCATGCAAATACATAAAAAAATTTCTTAAAGAGCTCAATGTATTTCAGTTTAATGTGATATGGAAAGGTTTTAGACAAGTTAATAATTTTTGGCTGTTGTTCACTGCCTATGTTACATTCTTCTACTTCAGTTTCAATAGGTTCCAGTTTTGGTTTTTTGGCAACATCATTGAAATCAAACAATTCTTCTAATGGGACCAGTCCTTTTGGAAAGCTTTGAGTGTTAGATTACAACATTTCTAGATCTTATTTTCCTAAATTTGCACTAATTTTTTTGGTATGTTCAAGTTTATTACATAACAGATTTAAATCAACAATCTCTAGAGAGTTTACTTCTTCGTTACGTATATTTTCTTCAATAGGACAGTTATTTTCATACTATGAATATGAACTTGGTGGCTCAAATTAATTTCTGGACTGTAGGAAGTCTTCTATTTGTTTATCTCCCTCAAACACCTACCAATATTTTTCATTGTCTAGGACAGCTAGTCTAAATTTGACTTGGGTGGTGCATTGTTTGGTTTCATAAGGTGTTAGACAAGTTCTAGCAGCAAAGGCTAAACCATTGGCAAGGACATTTTGGTTTCTTGGGACAAAGACAAGCTGGAATTCATCAAATTTTTTCAATAAGTCCATGACATCATTTCTATAAGCTCTAAGTCTAGGGTGTTTGGCACTATATTCCCCATTCACTTGCTCGATAATCAACTCTAAATCCCAATGAAATTTAATCCTTTTGGCCGCTAATTTCTTCAATAAATGTAGGCCTAAAAGGAGGGCTTTGTACTTAGCTATGTTACTGGTACATTGAAATTTTAACCTGTAGGAATTCCCTTCAGCATGATTGTTTTCAGGGTTGTGCATCCATATGCCTGCTCTGGCATCATTTCTAGTGCAAGAACCATCAAAACTCATACTCCAAAGAGGACTAGTTTCTGATTGACTAGTTTGGCTACTATCCTCTTTATCTATTGTGCTTTTAGATTGCTCTTGTAAATCAGCACTATGTTGAAATTGGTTTAGTTCCTCATGTTCTTCATTATGTTGAGGACTATTTTCTTGACTCTCAAGGTTGAAAAATGATGGATGACTATTTTGTAGCTCTAGACCTGTGATTTGTTTGCTATGATTTTCTGATTTGGAAAATTGTCTTGATGCTGTTGTCTTGTCTTACTCCTTTTCTGTGTCTGCCACTATGTTACAGTGAGAGGTGGCCACTAAATCAGTTAAGGTTTCTTGCTCATTAAATGTTTCATGATTTAAGAGAATAAATGAGTCAAGGCTTGTATGCACATAAAAAAGAGGAGATTTTTATGGTCTCTCCTAGCTACTGACCATATATTTCATATGATATTCCCTATAAAGTCTTCTAGTTTGATCAAAAATAGGGATGGTAGCATATGTCATATCCATTTTCATTGTTCCTTGTAACTTGGCTCCCAAAGATCTTGATAACAACATACCATATTTGGGGGGTACATCAGCCACTACAATATCCATCACTAAAAACTTGGCTGGGATTTGAGCTAAGTTCACACAAAGGTATTTGATCAAACTGAAACATTTCACTCTACTTGAGTCAAAGGAATATAGATCTTTGTATGGTCTGGTGATTTCAACGCCTAGACTCTCCATCAATGCTTTGGGCATTAAGTTATGAGAGGCCCCTGAATCATGCATAGCATTGTGTAAAATTTTGTCATGAATTTTCAAACTAACATAAAATGGAGGAACTGACCCTTCTTGGTATCTTCCTTCAATATTAGGACCAAATAAGAGCTCTGGTTGGTCATCACTAAGGTTGGCAGTGTCATTATTTTCTCCTATGTTGAAGGCTTTCAAGATCTGTGATGTATATACATCTTGGGTGACTAATTCAGTGAGGGGAACAAAGATTCTAATCTTGGAAATTTCTTGTTCCAAACTAAAAGGCAGCTAATTTTTTACAATGTTTGTTTCAACCTTGTTAATCATTGCTCTATCAACAAAATCAGCTTGCTGATTTCCTCTATTTACATTGGTCAAAACTATTTTAATAGGAGCACTAGCTAAAGTACTATTGCTACTAAAGTCCACACTCCATTTTTCATTAATTTGAGTGCCTTTCTCTTTGTTCTGATCAGAATTTCCAGCCACTGTTTTGTATTTTTGTTTAATAACTTTGGGTTTGTTCACAGTGTTGTTTTTGGCAAAATTTTCAGAGGTCTTAGTTTTGGGAGTTTCCTGATTCTTTTTACTCCTAAGGTCATATTCTTTTGGAGTCTCTATGATGACATTTTCTAGCTCTTGATAATAATGTTCAACTTCCATTCTTCCATCATCATAGGGTGTATATAAACCTTGTTTCCTATTATGAGGAACGTCAAAAGTATCATTGTTTACTCCCAGCATGTTTATGTCATTTTCATCTGTTTTTTCAATTGTTTCTTCAACCTCACTTACATAGTTTTGATGAAAAGGAGGTATAATCTCCTGATCAGAGTCTCTTGGTCTATTTTGAGGTTGATTTCTCCTGAAATTTTGATTTTGATTTTCAGATTGATTTCTATTTTGGGGAGCTGATTGATTTTCTCTAGATTGTGCCCTCTCAGGTATGCTCATCTTTTTCATCATTTCTTCTATCATCCTTTCCATTTTTGAGCTATTTGTGGAGGGTGAAGATTCCTCCCTAAATGATACTTTCTTTTCATTCCTCATCCTTGCTCTTTTCTCCATCAGATTTACTTCCACGGCTAAGGCTCCTTTCTTCATATCTTCTAGTGTCAAAGGATCTCTCTCTCTCAACTAATAGGCCATTCTAGGATAAAATCCTTCAGGAAATTTGATTAAAGCTGAGCCTTGTGGAGGTTTCAAGTTTGGGGGCAGTGCGTTATAAACACTATTGAACCTAGTGCAATAAGCTTGGACACTTTCCCCAGTGTTTTTCTTTTGAGATTGTTGTAATTTGAAAGAATTTGGAGAGGCTTTTCCTAACTTCCCACTTTTTTATAAATAACTTATGAAAGGCTTGGAGGTCATTAATACTATTAGGGGTTAATATTTTGAAAAATTTTCTTGCTTCTCCCCCCTAGACTTTGAGAAAATAACCTAAGTTTGACAATTTCATCATCAATATCATTTCTATGAAAGTAGTCATTCATCTTGTCCACATGTTGTGAAGCAGTAGTAGTACCATTGGCATCATACAATAGTATCTTGGACTGATAGTCCTGTGGCAGATTGACTAAAGGTAAAGGAAGGACTAGAGAGGCATACCATGTTGCCATGATAGGAGGTTGTGGGAAAAATGGAGGGTTTATAGGTGGAGGGTGTAGGATAGGAGGGGGTTGATGGAATGGGGTGGTTTTAATAGTGGGTGTATGGATAGTAGAAGAGGATGGACCAGCAAGAGACTGTTGAGAAAATCTAGGATGAGAGAAACCGAAATTATGCAAGAAATGCAAATCAGGTGGGGTAGTTTCTCTGCTACTAGGATGTCCACTTCTATCTTGGGATGAAGGTGAAGGCTCAAATTCTATCTGATCTATATCATCAAGTGACCTGGTTCTGAATGGGTTTCTTAAGTCAACCTGTGAATCTTGAAGAGCTGCAAGGTTTTCAGGGACAGAATTAGCTCTATGGAGTGACCTAACAATAGTTGAATTTTTGGCCTTAGGATATTTCCTAAGGATTGTTTTAGGATTATCAACTATCTCAGGAGGATTTGGGTCAGGATGGGCTCTAGTATGGACCCTTATAGAAGCCACAATGTTTTGTTTTAGACCCACTTAATAAGAAAATTTTAACCAAATATGACAATCTTTAAGAGGTTAACTGATCTTTTAGCAAGAAAAATTTAATCCTTAAAGCCTTCTTAACTGAGTTTGAATGATGTTATGATAAAGGGTTTCTCAGTGGAATATTTAGGTTTGTTTAGGATCGTGGAGTCACTAGGTGGAAATTTTTATCTTTAGAAGGTAAAATGTTTTATGGTCCACCACCATTAATAGGTTTGAATACCAAAGAAAATCAGCAGGCCTACTGATCTTCAGTGGAGTCACCAGGTGAAATTTTTTTACTTGATTTTAGGGCTTTGAAAGTTTTTCACCATCAACAATCAAAATCACTTTAGGCAGACACTTGGTTCACAATTGAAAATGGGATTATCTGAGTTGTGAAGTTATCTATTACTTCAGAAGGACCCCAGTATGGTTGCCAGAAATGTTAGGTCTGTGTAATTTAGCAGAGTGACAAGACTAAACGCTATAGAGACTACATCAAAAACCACTTTGGGATTCTAGGATCTAGCCCTCCTAAATCCAGAGAGGGATCTCTCTCTAAATGCAAAGATTGTTCTATATTTTAAGGTTTTTAGTGTGATATTAGGCTAGTTATTAAGAACAAGGGTTTTGTTTGTTTGGTTGGGCAAGAATATGATTAAGGTGAAGGAAGTATAAATGAAGGGTGAAGGTGTAAGTAGGTGAAAGAATGGTTCAGTTGATAATATAGGCAAGGATTAGCTTCAATCCATTGGGCTATGGAGTCATAAGAGGATTTAATTGAAACAACAAGGTTCAAGAGTGGTCCATGGGGCAAGTCATCTATGTCAAAGGATCTCTTTAAGTTGATTTTATGGAATGGAACAATAAGAAATGGAGTGAGGGAAATCAAACAAATAAATAAACAAAGAGTGGCCTAAGATCAAGTAAGTACTTTGAAACTATCCTACTTTTGGCATGCACTTAAGAAAAGACATAAAAGTAATCTAAGATCAGGTAAGTACTTTGAAACTATCCTGCTTTTGATATACTTTAAATAGAAAACATTTAAAACACTTAGAATAGCTTAAGATCAAGTAAAGAATTTTAACTTAGCCTGCTTTCAATGTATTCAAAATGAAAACATTCATGATAAACATAAAAGTAGTCTAAGATCAGGTAAGTACTTTTAAACTAGCCTGCTTTTGACATACTCTTAGGGAAACTTTAAAACAACCTTTGGAGAAAAAAATAGAATACAGGGCAAACCATAAACTTTCATAGTCTGACTCTACTTAGCATGTAATGAAAATATCATTCAAGAACAATGTTTAAAGTTTAGACAGTAAGACATGGGCTCACCAACATTCCTTGATTGCTTGGACTGTATTAAATCATTCTTAAATACACAATTGGAGGAAAACATAAAGATAAAGCTTATCAGTGAGAGTAGAGTACTTTAAAGAGTAAATCCTAGCTCTATATTTACTTCTCTTTATCACGGAAAAGTGGAGATTATGGAAACAAAAAAAAAACAATTTACAATAAGAAACACATCACCATTGTCATAGACCAGGATCCCATAAATCAGCTTGTATTTGATGTTCAAACAAGTTACAGTCATCAAGTCCAGTGGGTCTTTACAGCTTCAAACTTCTCATCTCAGCTTATATATATTCAATTACAAATAGGGCTACAACAACTTCAGAAAACTATTTACATGCAACAGATATCCAGAGACCAACCTCTATACAATCTTCTATTGTAGTTTTATAGAAGAATGAGGAGGTGGAGTGTAAGAAGGGTCTAACTATTCGATTAATGCAGATTTTATGCTTATCAGCCTTTGAGGGGCTCAAAAAAGAAGTTTTCTGATATTTTCTCTTTATTGATTGGTTTTCATTAAGTATTTAGCCGCTTAGAAGATTTTGTTGACTTTAGAACTCTTTAGGTAGGCTAGCAATAACTCTGGCTGCTTTAAAAAAAATATCATTGACTAAGGAAATAACTATGCCTTCTTTTGATTAATTTGAATTTATAGGTGGTTCTTTGGTAGTTGAAAGGATATTTTAGCCTTTGATGTGGTAGTGGAGGCTTCCTTCGATTGATATAACTCTTTGTGTTTCCTTAAAACACTTTTAATGTGCTTCTAGTCTGTGTTTAGGCTTAACTAGCCTTGATCTTTGCTTTGGGTCTTTCTTCTTTGATACTGTCTTTATCTCTTTAAAACTTAGGATTAAAACTCTAATCTTCTGGATTTGGCTTTAATCACTCTTTAACCTTGATTTATTCACTCTGATACACTTTGTTTGGCTTGTTTACACAAGTGGATTTCTTCTATTGGAGGGCTTCTCTTAAACCCTGGATTGTGATCCATATGTTTTAAACTTAGATTTCAAGTCCCGCAGCTCCTTTTATTCGTTGATTTTAAGCCACAGAAACGTCATTATGGTCCTTTTTGTCACCTGTCTGTGACTGTGGAAAAACACAGAGCAAACACTGTTTTAAATCCTGCAAAACACACAAACTCATTATAAAATCCTACGGAATTTGGTTAAGACTGCTTCAGAGGCTGGTGAGGGTGGAGGAGCTGTGAGGAAGAACATGGATGTAGCAGAAAAAGGGAGGAAAATCCTGGCAGAACAACTAATGAGGTGAAAAAAGGAGTTTGGGCGCGACAGCGAACGTGGACCGTTAGATTAGAATGATCAACTGTTGAGATCATTTGGTGAAACACTTGGGAGAAAAGATGGAGGGTAGTCGAATGGGGGTGAGATTAAATTGGGACCGTCTGATCTCAGAGATCAACGACCAAGGATTAAAAGATGAAAAAGCAACATTGGTGGAGGGAGCGGTATAGCGGAAAACCGGCAGCGGTTTTCGCGTGGGATCTCGGTGGGTAGGTGGTATTACCCAAAAAAACGTGATTCCATACAATGAATGACACTTGGATTTTCAAAACCACCCATATCGCGCAATTTTGAAACATTAACCCTTGGGCGCAAAAATTATGCGATATGGAGTTTAAGTCGTCGGATGAGGGGCAGCAGATTGAAAGACACGGGTTAAGCATGATCGATGAAGAGTTGTGTGGAGGACGTATGGGGCCCGATGGCCATTGATCTTTGTAGATCGACGGTCGAGATTCATTTAAAACTATTTTTTTCAGGAAACAAAAAATATAGAAAAGTTAAGGCTTTGAAGGAATTTGGCGAAAAACAAGGAGAAGGGAGGGCCCACCTTTTTATGAAGGGCAGAAGGAAGGATCAATGGGAGCCGTCAAATCATGAGGATCAATGGCCGAGATCTATCGATGGGGGAGAAAGCGATGGGCAAGGTTTGAAAAGAAGAAGTATTGTGGGCCGTTAGATTTGAGAAGATCAACAGCAGAGATTGCATCGCAGAATCACGCAGGACGTGAAATGGTGTGAGGGGAGGGGAGAAAGGCGATGATGCGATTGAGCACAGACCATCCGATCTAACAGAGATCGATGGTGGAGATTAAATCGGAGGTTGGGATGGCGGAGGATCATGTGATGGATGAGCTTGATGCGATGAAGCACGAACCGTTGGATCTGGTGGAATGAACGGCTAGGATTTCATCGCATCGAAGAAAAGGAAAGAGGCCAAAGCATCGAAGTGTTAGAATTTGCGATGTGAGATTAAGCGTTGGCCATTGGATCGGTATGAGAGATCAACAGTGGAGATTTAATTGGCGGGTGTGATTTCAGAGGGCTATGGGCAGAGCGCGATTGAATCTTAGTCGTCGGTTCTTGTGGATTCGACGGCTGAGATTAAATCGGGAGATTAGCATCGGAGGAGGAAAATGGAAAGGATAAATGGAATTATGACTGCGATTTGCAATGGATCGAGAGCCGTTGATTTGAAAAACTAGATCGACGAGGGAGATTTAACGATGAAGAAAAAGGAGGAATGGCGGGTTTTGGAACGGGGAGCAATATGGGCCGTTAGATCTGGGCATAACAGATCAGATCAATGGTGGAGAATTAATTGCGAGATCGCATTGACAGGAGGCAAATAAACAAGAAAAATAAGTAAAAAAAAAATTTCGATGCGATGAATACTTGTGATTGCGATGAGTACTTTCAATGCGATGATCGCTTCGCGCTCGGTCACAGTGCGGGTTGTATGCGAAAAAGGGGCTGGGGCTTAAGGCCGAAAGGGGATGTTGCACTAAAAACTGTCACCTTGACATTCTACTATCTGTATGAGCTCATTACCACTCATAATTTCCTCCTTTTCAAGTCTAAAAACATCAATTCCTCATGTCAAGCCTTAAAAATAAGAGAAAAGCTCTCAAAAATCTCTAAAACTCTGGTATCACACTTTCTCTTTGTCTTACCTGTGGTCTCGCACCTAATGGTCATGTCTCCTACATACCTGACCACACTTTATTTGTTTTAAGAGCGTGGACCCCTATAAAATATTAAAAAGGCACAAGTACTCAAAAATCTCACTTTTAGTCATTTCTAGAAGCCTCTGGAAGGAATATTGCGGTGGAAAATCCTCTCTTTTCAGGTTCATGTATCCCATGCCTTAAGAGCTAACCCCTTGATGTGAGGAGCTTATTCCTTTGAAGGAGGAATCTATCCCTTCATAGGTGGAACTATAACCTCCTCTTTTGCACTATAAAAAGATGCATTGGGTAGCCTCAAAGGGAGTTCAAGCTTTAGTGTTATTTGAGGTAAAGTGTTGTTGGAACTTAGACTCCTTTAGCTGAGATCTTATGAGGAAAGATTACATACCTATATGTATCTCAGTTGGAAGAGTGCAAGGCTTGCCGGAGTAAAGGAAATTCCTACTTCGGACCCCAGGAAGACCTGTTCAACATCAAGGCTGAAAAGGTTGTAAGGTTCTTGTACTATTTCAAAGTTAATACAAATAAGTTGTTTTTTCTCAATAAGCTATCAATTGATTGTTTATTTTATGGATTCCTTGATCACCATAATAGATATGATTTATGAATATATGCTATGTAGGTGCTATTTTATGTTTGTTTGTTTGTGATTGTAGATCTTTGAAGATAAATCTTCCGGGCGACTGAAGGAAGACTACTACAAACAAGCATTGGATCAAGGTAGGATCGTAACACCTTTGTAGCATTTACTTATAAATTGTGATATATCTAGAGAAAGATAGATTTAATTGTTTGTTTGTTGCTAGACTATATTATGATACTACGGAGATCAATCTTGTCTGCAAGATTGATTTATCCAGCCAACAGGGGCTTAAGGCCTTATGGAAAAATGAAGGTTTTTTAGGATTTTTGAAGTGTTTTTTGAGGAATTTGGAGGTTCCGATAGGGGTAAAGATGGGGTTTTAAACCTTATAAAAGAATTTTACAAGGTTATTAAGGGGAATTTGAGGGAATTAGAGGTAAATGAAAGGGTTTATGGATGAAATGGAGAAGGAAAATGGAGCTTCTTGAACAGTTTTCTCTTGGTAAAACTGCAGATTCTTTAGGATTAATAGGGAAACAACAGTGAATATTAACTCAAAGGGTAAAGATCTTCATAAGACTTTAAGAACTAACAATTTGGACATGAATTGTTTCTTAAAGGCTAAAAGAGATTTAGCCACCATTTGATATGAAATTTTTTTATAGGTGGCTAACAAGACCCATTATTTGCATGAATAGAGAATAAAATCCTCTAAGTATGAAAGAGGATCATGTTGGAGCTAGATTTCACACCTCCATGTGTGAATGGAGGTTTTTGCATAAAGCCTAGGCCAAGGTGGACCAAGCCAAACTACATTGGCATGAGTTGGAAAGCACAAAGTGGGACAACATAGGAGGGAAGTTTCTAGAGGAAGGAAACCCAAATTTGAAGTAGGGCCCATGGAAGGAGGCTCACTTGTTTAAAAGAGGAGCAATGCAGCCATAGAGATTATCTTTGATCATTTTACATTTGAGTCTTGAAGACTTGTTGCTGCCTCTTGCTGTTCAACAGAGCTACAGTGCCTTCGGGCACGAGGGAGTCCTATTTAGGAATTCCTCTCCTTCTTGAGAAGCTCATGAAGGATTGCACTCCATTCCCCATATTCAAGCATTCAGGCCATAGCTTTAGTCATCTACATCAGCGTAGTTTCTGTAGCAGACATTGTGCAGTGTTGCTGGGTGTTGTTGGGGAGGTTTACACACACCATCTGGAGCTATTTTTCTAGTGGAGGGAGGTTCCATCCTTTGGGAGATTAGAAAAGGGGGTTTATGAGTAGATCCCACAATATTTGGCATCAGACCAACCACATTCCATCATTGGCAGCACAGTCCCTTTAGTAGACAACGTTATTTAGAGAGAGGATTTGCTGTGAGGGATTGACAGTCACTTGGAGGGGAAGTATTGGGTGAAAGGATAAGTCTTTCACTTCAGATTTCCATTGGAGGAAGGTTCTTCATTTTTTGCAGCCATTTCAGCCTTCTCCATCCATTTCCATCTCTTGAGTTGCAGCGGTTACTGCAACTCTAACATTTTTTTATTATAGTGTTTTTGCATAGATTTCAGCCAATCCTCCTAAAGGATTGATGTTATGTATTTTCAAGGGTTGAGATCTTGCTCCCCCTTCTTATTTGAGCCCACATTGTTATATCATTGTATTTTCATTATTTATGCAACATTCTCTCATGTAACTGCGCAGTCATGGCCTAGGGCTTTCTTATACAATAGTGTATTCTCATATTTTCATGTACAGGTCTCTTGAGGCTTCTAGAGCTTTGCTTGAGTGATCATTCCCTCAAGGATTTGTATACTTATTTGCTGCTATGTCTTAATATGATGGCCATTGGATTCTCTGGCATTTCATGTGTATATGAATCACTGCTATTTCATTTTGATGTATTTTTTATTGCTATAGCTGCAATTTTGTGGTTATCTTAAGAGATTCCCAATCTTGTTGTTTTTCCCTCTTGGGGATATTGTCCCTTGAAAAAAATCTATAGACAGAGTCTACTAGTGGACCAGGTTGCCTTTGGAGCTCATCCTTTGTTCAAAGGTGACAAATCTAGTAAATTTCCCTACAGTCTATCTCTGGAATAGATTTTCTTGTCGATTGAAAATGTTTCTGAAAAGGAACATTATAGTGGTATCAGAGCATCAATCTTGGCTTAGTTTGTGCACAAGATTTCCAACAGCAAGAGGAGCTTCTCTCCAAGGAGAGGAGATTGATAGAGGAAACAAGGAAAGGGAATGATGGAAGAGGAGGTTTCCCTTCTTCTTTTCTAGACCATTGAGGAGATTATTGAATATATTGATGGAAGGTAAATTTTGGGAGAAATTTTCTGAAAGGGCTTGTGGATGAAGCAAGCCCTAGATATTCTCATGAAGGGTGTGAGCATTCATCCACACATGCAGATCCATAGCGCAGTACATTTCCCATGGATACTACAAGAAATATGGAGGAAAAAAGTTGAGGCCTTTGGAGGAGCAGCGCTGCAACTCAAAGGTATGATTCATGATGATTGGTTTCAGAATTCTATTTCATGTTTTCATGCAAATGAGAGATAATATATTGAATTCACAAGGATTTTTTCAAAGGGGATTGATGAGAACCAATGTGAAACATGGTGTGACAAAACTTCAAACACTTTGCATGCATGGGAGGGGACCATGAAACAAAGATCATTCAATCTTTCTAGAGGGGGAGAAATCAGGAGAATGACTTGCTAGAGAAAATGCCCCCATTATATGAAGGGCACTCTTCCATTTTTGAGGGTGTGGAGATATTTCTCTCAAGGGAAGGCCAAGATCCAAGGCCCCTCACTGGGAAGGAGATACACTCTCATGGTGGTAGAGAGGAGGTGCATAGAAGAACCTACACAACTGCACCATTGGAAGAAGAAGAAGAGAAAAAGGATCTTCATGAAGGGATGATGGGCATTCACCCTTATCTACTTCAGAAATTTTTTGCACATGGGAAAGAGACTGCAATACGCAAAGGAGAGAGGGACAAATTAGTCCACTCATACATGCAGTCTATTTCAAATATTGATGTCTCACTTTTTGGAGGCTTTCCACTTGGGAGGCCACTTGATCTACAGATGATGAGAGGCATCATGCTATTTGCTTCACCACTCTTGGATTCTGGAGGGGTGGAGACATTAGAGGAGTCCATTACAGCGCAGAGATTTTGGGGACAAGCTCAAGGAGGAGGGATACACTCTCTCATTTTCAGTCTCACCCATTTTCATCAGCTTTAATATGCAGATAGAGTTGTTGCAGCGATAGAGGATAACATCTTCATGATGCAGGATGGCTACTCCATAGATTTGGTGAGAGAGAGGATACCTCCTTTGAGGAGGGACTCTTTCATGCATTGGAGTAGATGGAGGCCACTCATGCTTACATTGCCCAGGATCGGGAGATTATTTGGGGGTGAGAGTCTCTCATGGGAGGCTCATTTTCAGGGAGCATAATTTATATTTGAGCATGAATAGCTGCATTATGGCATGGTAGCAACTGGGAGGTTGAATTTGGCATGAGGGGGATGTCAAGGTAGCATGTAGCAGCATGATGGAGCACCATATTGTAGAACACCAGCGTTGTCTATGTCGAGGATTGATCCAGGATGGAGGACTCAGCTTTGGTTGAGTATTCCCCAGGATCTTAGTGCATGCATGATTCTTGTATGGTCTTTATGGAGATGGAAGATACTTAGTAGATGATATGATCATCTATCAATCATGGCAGACTCTTCTTGACTAGGGCTTCTAGTCTCAAGGAGAAACTATTGTGTGCAGCACATGAGGACTTCCTAGCTATGCACTTGGATGCATAATTTTCCTTGATAGAGGAGTTCACTTGGGAGGGAATTCAGCATGATCTACATCAACATATGGATAGATGCAGAGCCTGGTTGTTTTTGGAGAGGTTGGCACAACCATTCCCTTACTCATTGGAGGAGAGGGAGAGCATTCAGATGAGCCATTATAGCCCAAGGTCTCAAGTACATGGTAGAGAAATTATAATTTCACATTATGTATATATTTACTTTATATGAGTAGCATATTGATCAAGGAGGGTCATCCCTTCTTGCACTTGGTATAATGTACTTGCAACTACTTGTAGCCTTGATTTTGGCTATTCTTATGATGGTTTGTGGGGGAAGCCACATGTTTCTTAGTGTGCACCATTGGCACCAATTTGTATTCTCATGTTTTATCTTATGATGATATGTTGCAGCAGCAAACAAGTGGCTAGTACAGCACTGGTTACTTTTGATCTTGAGGCAGGCCAAGGAGGCACTGCGCAGGTTCCATGAGTGGGATTTGGAACCTCTCCAGTTGTCATTTGACAACTTGCTTTTATTGTTTATTGCTTCTTGCATTTCTGATGTTGGAACACTCATGAGGAGCATTATTTAGAGATTATTGTATGTACAGCGCATTGGGAGCATGATTCTCCCCATTGTATATGTTTTATATTGTAGGAGATACCATGGGCAAACCATGATTTCCACATTGCTACTTGTACCTTCTTGTGGGAGGGACCACTTGAATATTTGCAGAGGCATTTCATGTGAGGGTGGAAACCTTAATTGGTGGGACCTTGGTGGATAAGAGTTCCTTTTGTTTATAAGGAGGAGATGGTAGCCCATTTGCATACATGTTTTTGAGTTTGAGACTTGGGTCTGCAAAGGCTTGCATCCTTGGGCTGTTTAGTAGGGTGATGGTGCCCTCGGGCACTAGGGTGTTCCCGGTCAGGAATCCCTACCTCTTATTCAAGGAAGGATGAGGATTGAGCTGCATATTCCTCAATATGGCATTGGCCATAGCTACTACCACCATCTACAACATTAGCTCTGCAGCAGAGAGGACGTTGTGTTGCTGGGGGTAGCAAAGGAGGAACTCATGGAGTCATTCTTGTTTGTTTTCTTCAGTGGAGTGGTATATTCATTGGAGGAGCTGCAAGGAGGATTCGCGGGCTTCATATTAGATCTATTGGCATGGTCCAACATTCCATCATCTCCCACTGTGCAGTCCATGGAGGAAACTACGTTATTTTAGAGGAGGCAGTGAGAGAAGGGTTCTAGAGCTTCAAAGGAGGAGTGTTTTTTAGACAAAGGGATCAGCCCTTTGTATTGGAGAAATTATCAGAGGAGGGCAATCAGATTTTAGATCAGCCACAGCCTCATTCTTGTTTTTTTTTTAGTTGCAGGGACAACTCAGTTGTCACAATTTTGTATTCTCTGACATTTCTAGCAATCTCTCCTAGATTGGCTAGAAATCCTGTATTTCAGCCCATTTATTTTTATTGGGCTATTTTATTGTATCCTACAGCCACATTTTTATTTCATGTGTATTCAAAATCTTCTAGTCTCATAGAGACTGCACAGGCATGGTCCTCCGACATTCTGAGTAGTGCAGCAACTCATGTATTTCAGGGTATGATCACTTGGAGTTTGGATCCATTGTATGAGGGGTTCTTCCCTCTTCTATTTCTTGTATAATTGCTGAATAATATCATATTTTTGGCTGCATATCATTTCCCTCTCATGATGTATTCATATTTGCAGAGTTTTTGGTTATGTTCATATATTGTTGTAAGCTCTCTCATTGAGCATTGTTTTAGAGACCTAGATTGGGGAGATCTGAATAACCCATCTAGAATCATTTATGTGAGATCATTTTCTTCAAGGGAGTTGTATTAGAGTTTTCTAGGGCATCTCAGTGTTGGTTTGTCTTATTTATGCAAAGACTTCCTTATACAACGTTCTCAAGGACCCTGTAGCAGAAATTCCCGAGGTGGAATATTGCATATCCATAGACAGAGTCTGTGAAGGACCAGCTAGCCTCAGGATCTCTCCCTTCTTTGGAAGGAAACATATCTTGTAAATTCCCCAACATTCAATCTCTAAAATTGACTTGTGATAGCTCACTGAAGAAGGAAATTGGAATATCTGAAGATATTCCCGATGGAGCAACAAGTTCCAGAAAAAGGAACATTACATAGGGAAAAGTGAAAATGATGGTTATGGGTGGAATATTTTGAGGTAGATCCCATTGAAAATGTCTTTAATACATGTGTCATCAAGCTCTACCAATATATTCATGCATTTTATAAGGAAATTCTTGATTATGTGTGGTCCCTTCCAAAGGGCTTCAAATTTCCCTAAGCCCAGAGCTTCATTAGAAACATTAGAGCATAGGATTAAGTCCCCCTAGTTGAATGAACTAGGGGTGATGATGTGATCGAAGGTGGATTTGGGTCATTTTTTGGTGGCATCATTGTGTTGGATAGAGGCTTGATGATTTTTTTCAACATGTTTTAGTTGTATAAGGTGTTGCTTGAGGGGAGCAGTGTCAAGGCGAAGTTCTATTGTAGTGAAAAAAATAGGGATCACACAGTCAATTGAGGGTATGGCTTTAACCCCATGTACTAGGTGGAAGGTAGTGAAGCCTTTAGATGTTTTGACCAAAGTTTGGTATGCCAATAGAGTTAAAAATTACATGTGGTGCTAGCTAGTTTTATGTTTTTTCACCAGACACTGCAACATCATCTTGAGGATGTTGTTAATAGCATCTACCTGGCCATTTAATTTGGGATAATAGGGAGAAGAAAATTCATGAGTGAACCCAAGGAGCTGAGATAATTCTTGGAATATCTTTCTTTCAAAGTGTTTTTCATAGTCAGACATAAGTTCCTTAAGGACATAAAACTACATGATGATGTGATTACAGAAAAAATAAGTTGTGGTGTTGACTATGTTATTGAATGTAGGAATGGATTATTCCCACTTAATGAAGTAGTTAACTGCAACTACTATGTATTTGTGGTCATTCTATGATGGTGGGTAGCAATTCATGAAGTTGATACCACATTTATAGAAGGGGCTTTCTAGTATGATGGGGTATAAAGGATTTGGTGGTGAGTTTTCTTTATAAGAATATAGTTGGGACCTTTCACATTGTTGGACTACTTGAATGTAGTCCTACAAGAGAGTAGGCCAAAATAACTATCATGGAGGATTTTTTTGGTGGTGAAAATCATTGACCAAAGTTATGGAAGTCATTCAACACCCATTCGACTTCTTCAAGGGTAAGGAAGTGACAAAGGATGGTGTTGATCCTTATTATATATAATATGTCTCCTAGGAGGAGGTAACATGGTGACTGGTGACGAATGTGCCACTGATCATATTGCGAAATATTAGGGTTGAAATTTTTAGTTCATACATAAATAATAATTTCAACATATGATAAACCATTTATCTAGATGATGAATAGGTGTTTATCTAGGAATTTATCATTCTAGCGACCCGTGGGTATCCGTGGGTAAGTCGGCGAACAATTATGCAAGTATAAGTGCTTTCTTCCTTTTAAGGGAAGGAAATTGGAGATCAAATTATTGTAGTATGATAATATATTAGGCGTATTTATGGTTCATCATCCTACGAGTGAGAAATTACATCATGGGGTTAATGCTTGCAACTACAGGGGTAGTTCAAAGTGTTAGTGTGAATTCTAATCGCAAGAGTATGAAAAAATCTCACTTTAGTTGTGCATAACAAACATCTCTAACATCAAATGTGGCTATCAATTTCCTTAGATATATAGTTAGTGATCAGAATAAATGCTACATAAATCCATATCTATGCAGTTAAATACATTAAACAACAAGAAATAAACAAGAGTTTCTCCATGCATCCAATGAAAAAGACAAGAATTTTTAAAGAATTTTTTGTATTATGACACCTGGGAAGGGAACATAGAAAGATCTTACTATTACCCCTCAATGGGATGGGTTCTTGTATGTCTTCAGTGCTTCAGATCTAAGATCTCTCTCTCTTGATGGTGCAAATAACCAGACAAAAATGGAACTCAAAGGGAGCTCACAATAAAAAAGCAGAAAAATATGATGATGATTGGAGGATCAAAGTCAGACCAAAAGTATAGATCAAAAGTGATCTCTAGGAAGCAAAAGGTAGTGAATGAATGAAAAAAACCTTCTATTTATAAAAAAATATTGAGTTATTCTAGATATTGGTGCATAATTAAAATGTTATTAACCAAATATAGATCCAACTTTTATGGAATATTTTATTATTTTTGTTGGAGGGAAAAAAATTGAATTTGGTCAAATCTCTTATTTAGAGATAATAAATAAATAAATGATTTATTTATTATTTTAAGAATGTGGTTGAGTAACAATTAAATAAATAGTGATTTATTCAATTATTTATAAATGGTTTAGTCAAATTTAACAAGGAATATTATTAAATCATGTTTTACATAATTATTCCTAGAAAATAATAAGATAAATAATGATTTATGTAATTAATTTTCCTTTTTTGGGGTTAAATATGACCAAGAATATTAATTAAACACTGGTTTGATAAATTATCCCTTGAGGAAAATCAAACAAATAAGGATTTATTCAATTATTCCTCATGGGGTTTCCTGTTTAGACCAGAAATAACTTAACAAACTATGGGTTATTAAATTATTTTTCATAGTGAAAGCAATTTTACTACGGTAAAATTCGTCTTACGTGGTGTACTTTGGTTGATCTAATAGTAAAAAGTTAGATGACCAAAAATTGGTGTAACAGATTTCCCCCAACGTGCGAGTGTTAGGAGCTAATTGTATGACCGAAGTACGTTATAAGAACTAAATCACTAGACACCAAAGGGGAGTCAGAGAGAGAGAAATATAAGGCAGACTGAAGTGTGAAAGGACAAGACCCTAAAGAGGTGAGACTTACAAGTGTGGCAAGTCTCTTTTATGAGTGATTACCTATTCTACATGAGGCGGGGGAGGCATACCTATGCCCGTCGAGATAAAAAGGTACAAAGAATAATGAGGCATCCAACAAACATGAGACTGAACTATATAGTACATGCTGGTATAAACATGGGCCAGATAAAAAACATGATAATGGATCCCACATACATAATGTGCCTGGAACAACATCCAGGACTTATACAATAAAATCTAAGTACATGAGATATAAGTACAACCAAAGAGGCCCTGTAAAACAAGAAAGGGCTTTGAAAATCTGAATGATACATGAAAACTAAAAAATGTGCTGCAAGCAGATGAGGCCAGAACCATCAAATCTATGGAGCTGCATCCAAAGCTATAGTAGAGAGGTAATCTGCGCATGTGGGGCTCTACCTGAAGGGCCACACCCTCAGGAGGTCTGAAACATCTCACACACACTCGGCTATCACTGGTACAATTTGCTGCATTACTAAACCATCATGTGTACGGATCTCGATCATACTGTTAGGAGCTTGAACTAAGAAACAATAAATTCAAAGGGAAATAAAAGGTTCATTTTCCTGATTTGGGGCACCAAACAAGAGTGGAATATGGAACCAATGTACACCGCCCTCTAGACCTGTCTTCTAGAATTAATAAGTTGATGTCGACAGAAGGAGGTTTGCCATAGGTGAGGTAATAAGAAATCCTCAACTAAGGCATGAGGGATAATAGTAGAGCGACTAATATACTGACACCAGGGATGATAGTGGAATGGGGGGTACTGAGTAGTGTGCTGACGACTTCCCTTGTTAGAGCATAAGGGCATGCATGACCCAGTAGTTTTTGAACCTCATAATTGTCCTTTCTCTGACATCCTTTCTCATCACTTTTATTTACCTATTCATAAATCCATACACTCTAATCAATGATAAATTTCATTTTTTATCTCATAGAAAGAAATTGAATGATTTCTACGTTACATTATGATGTTCTTGTTATTTGAATGGATTTTTGTAAGTCAGCTACATAACATAGCTTATTCTCCAGCTAATTGTTGTTTCCGTAGCTACTTTTATGGTTTGATAGGTTCCAAGGAGAGAATAAAGTAACGAGTCACATGGGAATCTCTAGAATGATCCATATATGGATTTCGTCCTATCCACTTGGTCGAAATTGACAGAAAAGGGTGCTTGTGATCGTGGTCAAAGTTTGGCCAAATGACATAAGTCGAGAGAGAATAACTCTTGATTTTCTTTGACGTAGCAAATCAAGAGTTAACCATTTATAATTTACTTCTATGTTTTGATTGTAATCACCATATGTAGGTGGAATTAGCTCCTCACAGTTACATTTTATTTTGTTTAAATACTGGTTGTGTAAAGGCCGAAGACAATCTTAATTTATGAAAATGATGTGTATGCTTTAGATTTTGTTCTTTTTCATAATGCAAAGATCATGTTCGTGGTTCCAGTTTCTCCTAATGCATGTATAGTCTGCTAGGATGTCAACCTATTCTATTGTAGAGGGCCCCTACACATGAGGTGGTTTTTCATTAGTTGTTTTAGTTTAATTTTATTTGATTTGTTTTGTCAATTCACAAGTAGATTAATATTGCATTATGGCTTTAAGATTAATATCATAGATTTAATTTATGAATTTTTTCTTAGAATTAATTTTAGAATGGCTGTGTAATATTTTCTTTCCTAGAACATCTCAAGAAAGTAGCTTCTTTTATTTTCCAATTGGATTATGTTTGAGGCAATAGAGCTCACAGTTGTTGAGTTTCATTTCATGTTCTTACACTACTTTCTTAGATAATATCCTCAATTATATGTATAATTGGATGCTTTTAAATCATACCAAGAAGGTGACTCTATCATACTTCCAAATTGGATGCTTGAGTGTTTAACCTATGCAATAATTGAGTTTTCCTTTACATGCCTTTAAACTGCTTTCCTAGATTAAGATCCTTAGTTAAATGTATAATTAAATGATTGTAAATCATGCCAAGAAGGTAACTCTGTTATACTTCCAAATTGGATGCTTGAGTGTTTAACCTATACAGTAATTGAGTTTTTCCTTACATGTTATTTAAATGCTTAACTAGATTAAATTTTCAAAACTAAAGTGTAATTGATTTCATTTAAAGCATGTCAAGAGGGTGACTATGTCATACTTCCATATTGAATGCTTGGGTAATTGATCATACAATATTTTCTTTTTCCTTTGAATCTGCTTTCACTTATATTAGCATTGAAAATTCAATTCTTAGTCATCAGATTCATATTTCAATCCATGGATCATATAGATTAGAATTAACTTCAATTTTCAAAAATCTCAAATTCATTAGAATAGTTACGTTGTTTTTAAGGTCAGATCATAACCATCTAAAGTTTGATTCATTTTTATGCAAATTAGAATAGTTCAAGAACACTTCATTTTCTTTCTTCTTTCAAATATTAGTTTTAAACATTTAAATTTCACTAGATTCATTTGATACATTTCATATTTTTCATTTCTTAAAATTAACATTTATACATAAAGAAAAAAATCCCCCAAAACAATATAAAAATTCATACAACGAAGTAAGAAGAAGGTTAACCAAGCACATATAGTTAACCTCATCAGATTACAAACCTCGGTTGATAATTTATGTTGAAAATTTTAAAACATTAAATTGGCTAAACATTTTGGTGCCATTTTTGGGGAGTTTAATTAGGTAACGTCATTTCTTACATCTAAAAAGAAATGATATGCGTAGAGAAAGAGATTCTAGGGGTAGATTCATTGCTAGAGGCAGAAGTTTAATTCCAACAACACCAGTCACTCCACCTAGAACATGTAGTGGTATGCCACCATCTCAAACTCATATTCCATACTTCACTAGACATAGTTTTCGTGAAGTTTTAAGGTTAGAAATCCAATGAGGAGGATGTTGAGCGATTTAATTGTCGAATTAAACCTCTCAATATTAATTATCAATCTGGGAGTCATAAACATTAGTTGTACTGCATCTTTTCTCAACTTAATGGTCAAAGTATAAATATTCCTTTGTAGTGATAAACTAAACACTGGAATGAGACACACATTTGCTGGCAAATAAACAATCTTGCAAAGGAGACCTACTTAACAAATTTCATTCACTGCAAAATTCATACTACAATTAAACTGTAAGGAAATACAAATAAATACTCAATCACATAACATTCTCGCACTCAAATTCTACTTTTTAAATCTCCTATGATATCTTTAAAAACCTAATCTATTTATTCCTCTCATTAACTTGAAACTAATAAGAAAAAATACACACACATTATTCTAATGATAACTCATAGCTGAAACTAACTATCTAAACTACTCTTGATAATAAATTCAAGATTCAAATTAACAAAGGACAATTCTAACTATTGCTAGAAGAAAACCACTCAGCTTCATGTAAAATAACATCTAAAATATCCTATTAAAAATATCATTGAAAATAATCTATGAGAAACCTTTAATTCAAAGACTTTAATCTAAATGAAATGAATCATTCAATAAACAAGCTCACTCTTCAAAATAAAATCATGTAACTAAATCACGCTGCATTTGAATTCATCTCTCTACCTGCACAATCAAATCTGCACTCAAGCATGCCCTTATAAAGAAATGATTACACTAAAAAAACAAGAATGATTCTAATTAAAAATAAATCTAACTATTAAGCGAAGTCCCAGGATGCATAAACAAATCAAATTAAATCTTGCAAACATTCAAACGAAACTAAGTAATGAAAACCATACTTAAACTCAAAGCATTTAAAATATGTTATAATTCTGATCACTCAGAAACCATTATATTCCTTTAACTAAAACGATTAAGAAATGCCAAGTCTTATCAGCTTTTAACCATAAACAAACTCTATTCTTACGCTAACCATATCAACACTTGCACATTCCACTCACGATCATCGTTGTCTTACCACCATTGTCTTAATTTTTCCTGAGTATTAATCACAGAATTATAATGTTGCAAAATTTGGTAACATATAATAATTAAACAGAGCCTAAACAATTTGTTTCTCATTGAAGACTCTCACTTAATCATTTAACAATTATAAAACCGTATTTGTAGCATTATATTAAAGCTTACCAAAGTGAAATGCAAGGTTTAAGTGCAGAATGAAGTGACAACTATAAGATCTAATCTCACAACCTAAAGATTACATTTATGAATTCAAATCTATGATTCTGAGATCTATGATATCATTCAGCTATAGGACTTGTCTCCAGTGGTGGTGGGCCCTTACCACTCCTGGAGAAAGCCTAGATTAACCCAATCTACTTCAAAAAATCGCAGCAACCCATAATAAGTATGTATAACAAAACGTTGGAGAAAATTATATATTACAAATTGGATGCTAGTTCTACATCTCAAAACTCGATCTTTACACCTGAGATTCCTCTCGGTTCTACATCTGAACAAATCCACCTTGAGAAATTGAACCTTACATCTGAAAAATTACGCCCTCCACATCTAAGAAATTCCACCTTATATTCCTATCAATCCCAGCTTATCTAATTGACGGACTTACACTAATTACATCTCAGCCATTAATTTGTGTGTAGCTTCTGCTTTATAGCAGCAACGTTGCTCTAATTAAAAATCGATGGTTACATATAATGCAAATTTAGGAGATTTTATTAATACAAATTAAACAAAATAAAAAATATGAGATTTGATTTCCAATTTAGTTCTAAGCTGGCGTGATCATGATTCTGGAATAATTTGGTCCTCATGCCTTGCTGGCAAAGGAAATGCACATTCGGCAAGCTTCAATCCAGGATTAGTATTTTTGTTGCAACAAGCAGGCAAGATAAGCGTTATTTTTCACCACCATTTCAGCAGATGAAGGCGGATAGGGTGCCTACAAGCCCAGAATTCACGTGGATCGTTATTAAAGCCTCCAGAAGTATTGCATTTATATCATTATCATAATAATTTTGTACCATTTCCTCGAGTCTGGGAGCAGTATTATTTGAAGCAGAATCTTCCTTAAATTGTTGTTGTTGCTTTCCGACAGCATTAAATGCCTCAGACTTGCCATCTTATTTAAATTTCCAGTAACCAGTTTATCTATTTGACTGGTTTTTCTTCTCTGCTTACATTCTGACATGTTGGGAAAAACTTCTACACCTTGTTCCCTTACGAACCAAGAGAATTCATAGCTGCAGAGGAGGAATTTTGATTTGTAACAGGACCAGAAATACCCTATCTTAATCTTATGTTAACTTTATTGTTTTCAACCTTACCTAAAGACCCACTTTCCTCTATGCTATTCAAGGAATAACTCAATGACAAACTAGAAGGAAGCCTTCCATGTTTTTCAGATTGATTGTAATATTATGGATTGGCCACAGACCTTCTACCAGCATCTGTGTTTGCTTCAGTTTGATTATACTCATAATACTCCCTTTCATCCCCCAAAGGCAAAGGTGGGGTCGAAGACAAATTCTTAGGAGGAAGAGCTAAAATACTGTACTTTTTCTCTTTGAAAGTTCTTTAACCCAATGTGCATATTTCAGCGTATTAAGTGTGTGCTCACAATAACCCAAATAAGGAGAAATGCATGATATCATAACCATCCGTGAGTTTATTTTTCAGCCTCGTATAGTGCATCTCTATGATGGCATTTGTTGCATAACCCATGACTGCATTATCTGGCCAATTGAAGGTTTTGACAAGCTTTGCAGTGTGCAACATTCCTGAATCCGTACTCAAATATGGTGCTACTTATGTTCATGGATCTATGCTTAAATGCATTTCTACACTAGACTTATTCACCTGCTACCAAGAAGACATCTATTAATAACAATATTATTACACAAAATACTTATTCAATTTAATTAATAAAAACAATTTATAATTTAATTCTAAATTCCTCTAATTAACAACATAATGGATAAACAATGATTAAAACACTAGGTACAATAATGTATTTATTTGATAAAAAACCATAAAAATTTGGACAAAGATGCAACTCAACATCCCCCATGCTGAACTTCTTGCACGTCCTCATGCAAGCCAAAACTATAAGACGATGAAATAAGGTAGGGAAAATGTCAGCAAAGATTCTAGCAAGTAAGGATTAAGATGCTTGATTTTGTAATGCATTCATTAGCCCACACATTGGTATTACTATTACATTACCAGCTAAAACCATGTGAAATGATAAAACAAGATCGGGTAGACATTATGGAGAAAAGAGTGTTGCAAATACCTGTTACCTTGTCCCATATTTCGTTTTTTCCCAAAGACTTATGATAAAAATCAAATTTTGTTGAAAAAGTGCATTTTCAGAAGGAATAACACAAGACTCCTGCACCTATTATAACAATCTCATACCTAGGTCATGCAACACATATTTAGAGGCAATTACAATCAATACACATCGATGACAACCAACACCTTGTGAGCAGTCATCATTAAGTAATTCATCACTTTGAATACCATGAGAATTAAAGTGAGTTATGATACCAATCAGCAACCTCTTTATTGAACACTCTAAATTCTGTTGTTATTCGGATTCAAAAATAAATTTCCTCTTAATCCAGTACAAAGAATTACCTTCACTAAGGGTACCACTTCATTAAATATTCATGGTTTTTGAAAGATAGAACTCAAAGCATCATGTTCAAACTGTCTTAAAACCATTGTCCAAGAAAAATGATGAGTCTTAGGGAAAGAGAAGGATAACCAAGAAAATCATAGTATGCAGTTAACTTTAATACCACAGACATGGCCCTGTTGCCCGCAGGTGTCCATAACCTCGGTAGGGATGTCTTTTGATCCATCAAAATGTTTGTGTCCCACTTACTAGGCATGGATTCAGAGTTATCTTATTTGAATTTTTAGATGCAAGCCATTGTCCTGGCTTGGTAACTAACTGGTGGCAGTGCCACTCACAAGAAGTAACATGGATGAACAGGTCGGTTGGTGATGAGACCTCCAATATTCCATATTTTTGGCTGAAGGCCACTACTCTGGCTTGGTGACCAATAGCATTAATTTCATGTATTCTATGTCTCATGATCGTGGTAGGTCGGCTCATCATGATACATCCTATCATTTCTTAAATCTTTGTTAGCTTTGATTATAATTAACCTTAAAGGTTACTTAATAAGTGGGGAGACAGATCTACTCCTTAAGAGTACAGGATGGCGTGAAAATTTTTTAATGACTAATCATTGGTGACTAATTCCTCTACCTTAAAGACTTGTTAAATATATCCCAGACAATGACTGAAAGATTTTTTGAGTTAAGAATGCTAGTGTTCTCCTGAATACCTCATTATGATATTTACAAGAATGGTCCACCAGAGGGGGTTTTCCAATAGTACCTTCTAAGGGAAACTGAAAATATATATCCTAAATGACGAATTGTTAGAGTGATTAATCATGGTTGCTTTTGCAAAATCATAAGGTATTAGAGTGAATTGTACTCAACAAGATCTATCACAATGTGTGTGTTAACAACTAATGTGGATCAAAATTAGTTTTAACGGGCATTATTTAAAATTAAAAACCCTAATAGAATTATAACAGCTTTATTCCTTTATTCTCCTACCCTATTTTACCCTAAGAGGCAAAAGAATCTCGTTTAAGTATAGGAGTAATTCCAATGAAGCCATGTGCATAAAAAAGTGTTGATTATACTCACACATAATTTTAAACAATAGAATTCAAGACATACGAAAGCATGAGAAACCAGTTGCTTCAATTGATATGGTACCAAGAGTTTCTGAATGTTGAGGAAATAAGATGGCTTGATGACTGCTCGAAGCCATGATTCAATGGAATCCACATATTCATGATTCTCCAACTAATGCAAATCTTCCATAGTTCCATATTCACTCCCTTGGATGCACAAATAATCTGGTGAAAGACAAAAGATAAATCCCTCAAGTTCAGGCTCAAATATTTGCTTTTCAAATTGACAAGAATGGTTGAGAGAGATTCTAGAGTTTTGAGTTTTAACAACATTTTCAGAACAAGTTCCAATGAAATATTGCTCTTGTCGTAGTATTTGAATTACATATTCACGGGGTGAATGTTCTATGGTAATGGGGGAAGTTTCCATATTCATTCCCTTTTCCAACATGGAAGATGTAGCATTATGTTCAATAGGGGAATCAATGGAAAGAATAGGTTGTTCAAACTGTTGTGCAACCTGATGGTATAATTAGGGTTTAGGATGTGGTTTGGGCTAGGGTTTTGGTTAATGCTTGGACTAAGATTTGGATTTGGATTGGGATTAGGCTTTGGACTAGGGTTAGGTCTAGGTTTTAAATTAGAATTAGAGTTGGGTCTAGGGTGTGGATTAGGGTTATGTCTAGGGTATGAATTAGGGTTAGGTCTAGGGTGTGGATTAGGGTTAAGTCTAAGGTATGGATTAGAGTTAGGTCTAGGGTATGAACTAGGGTATGGATTAGGTTATGGACTAGGGTTAGGGTATGGATTAAGGTATTGACTAGGGTTAGGGTGTGGACTAAGGCTAGGGTAAGGTTGCGCATGCGGCTGTGACCATGGAGGAGGATAACTTAATGGTGCATTGGAAAGAAATTGTGGTTGTTGTTGGTGCTGATGTGATTGAATTTGCATGGGAGATTGACCTATAGAGAAGGATCCAAATGATTCTTGAGGCCATGGAGATATCTAGCTTGAGGATGAGGGCCAAGGAGAGAGAAATTGCAGCCATGAAGTAGGATATTCAATTGGAGGAGGATATGAAGTTTGCCATGAAACTACAAGTTTATAAACATGTTGAGGAACCTGCTCAGGAAAATAAGAATTATTCCAAGTATCAAATGGTGTTGGGTTTTGAGTTATACCTGTCGGTTGATTCAATTCCTTACTTGATTCCCCAAGTACCTTTCATAATCATGGCAATGATGGGAAATGTTCAGTTGCATGACCATCCTCACAAATTTCGCAAACTTTTAGACTGCTAAGTGGACACTTTCCAATACAATGTTTCTTTCGACAGTTGGCGCAAAGGATAAGAAGTGGTTCTTCATCCTTCTCTTTCTCCTGCAAATCATCCAATTTCAAAATCAAAGATTTAATAATATTGAATTTATGTTCAAGCAAGATGTTAAATTCTGCTCTTGTTAATTCCTCATTGGATGATTTGTTTGTCTCTATATTAGCATAAAAGCTCCTCATTGAACGATTCCTCAAAATACCATCTTCTTGTCTTCAACAAGAAAACTGGTACATTTTTTCATCACATGGATTAGTACACAAGGGTTCTTACAGTACCCCAAAAATGATATAATGTTGAAGATTGGATTCTGAAGATAAATGAATTTAAAAGCTTTTTACTGAAATAAAAATCACCACACTTGCATAAAAATTAATTTTGCATAAAAGGAAGGGAACGTTGTGTTGGGAAAATGTTGAATTAGAGCAATATTTAATCTATTGAAAACAAATCAATTCGGAAATTAAATGTCTAAAGCCTGCTTATACAAGAAAGGAAATAAAAGTTCAAGCAATAAACAAGATGGCTAGACTTTGAAGCAACCCCACAATAGTGGATGCATGGCTCTTCACTCATGTCTTACCATACTCTCTCTGCCCTATGACTTCTCTGCAACATCCTTAAAACTCTATAAGAAAATTTTACCTGAAGCAAAATACAACTCCCCGGCAAAGGCACAAAAATGTTGGGTGGTTTAATTGCCGGATTAAACCTATCAATATTAATTATCAATCCAGGAGTCATAAATGTGAGTTGTACTACATCTTGGCTCAGCTTAATGGTCAGAGTATAAATATTTATTTGTAATGATAAACTAAACACTAGAATGAGACACACATTTGCTGGAAAATAAACGATCTTGAAAAGGAGACCTACTTAACCAATTTCATTCACTGCAAACTCCATACTGCAATTAAATTGTAATGAAATAAAAATAAATCCTCAATCACATAGCATTCTCACACTCGAATTATACTTTTTAAATATCCTATGATATCTTGAAAAACCTAATATATTTATTCCTCTCATTAACTTGAAACTAACACTTGAAATTAATAAGAAAAAATATACACACATTATTCTAATGATAACTCACACTTGAAACTAACTATATAAACTACTCGTCATAATAAATTCAAGATTCAAATTAACAAAGGATAGTTCTAACTATTGTTAGAAGAAAACCACTCAGCTTCATGTAAAATAACATCTAAAAGATCTTATTAAAAATATCATTGCAAATAATCTATGAGAAACCTTTAATTCAAAGACTTTGATCTAAATGAAATGAATCATTCAATAAACAAGCTCACTCTTCAAAATCAAATCATGTAACTAAATCAAACTGCATTTGAATTGATCTCTCTACCTGCAGAATCAAATCCGCACTCAAAATTTCTCTTATAAAGAAATGATTACACTAAGAAAACATGAATGATTCTAATTAAAAATAAATCTAACTATTAAATGAAGTCCTGAGATGCATAAAAAAATCAAATTAAATCTTGCAAACATTCAAATGAAACTAAGTAATGCAAACCATACTTAAACTCAAAGTATTTAAAATATGTTCTAATTATGATCACTCAGAAATCATTATATTCCTATAACTAAAGTGATTAAGAAATGCCAACTCTTATCAGCATTTAACCATAACAAAAATCTATTCTTACCCTAACCATATCAACACTCGCACATTCCACTCACAATCACCGTTGTCTTACCACCGGTGTCTTACTTTTTCCTGAGTATTAATCACAAAATTATAATGTTGCAAAATCTGGTAACATATAATAATTAAATAGAACCTATAGAATTCATTTCTCAGTGAATACTCTCACTTAATCATTTAACAATTATAAAACCAGATTTGTAGCATTCTATTCGAGCTTACCGAAGTGAAATGAAAGGTTTAAGTGTAGACTTAAGTGATAACTCTGAGATCTAATCTCACAACCTAAAGATTACATTTATAAATTCAAATCTATGATTTTTATGATTCTATTCAAATCTATGATTCTGAGATCTATGACATTATTTAGCTATAGGACTTGTCTCCAGTGGTGGTGGGCCCTTACCACTCCTGGAGCAAGCCTAGATTAACCCAATCTACTTCAAAAAATCGCAGAAAACCATAATATGTACATATAATAAAACGTTGGAGAAAATTATATATTACAAATTGGATGTTGGTTCTACATCTCAAAACTATTTTACACAAAGGCTATCACGGTTCTTGCCATCAAGGCAAGATAGAGCCTTGAGAAATTAAATATACATCAACGAAAAAAATTGTATAAACAAAGTTACCTTCTATTCCTATCAATCCCAGCTTATCTAATTGACGGAATTAGACTAATTACATCTCAGCCATTCATTAGTGTGCAGCTTTTGCTTTATAGCAACAACGTTGCTCTAATTAAAAATCGATGGTTACATATTATGAAAATTTAGGAGATTTTGTTAATACAAATTGAAAAAAAATTGAAAATATGATATTTTATTTCCAATTTAGTTATGAGCTGGTGTGATCAAGATTCTGGTAGAATTTGGTCCTCATGCCTTGCTGGCAAAGGCAACACACATCAGGAAAGCTTCAATCTAGGATTAATATTTTTGTTGCAATAAGTAGGCAAGATAAGTGTTATTTGTCACCACCATTTCAGCGGATGAGGCCGGCTAGGGTGCCTACAAGCCCGACATTCACGTGGGTCATTATTAAAACCTCCAGAAGTATTGCATTTATATCATTATCATAATAAGTTTGTAGCATTTCCTCAAGTCTGGGAGCAGTATTATTTGAAGAAAAATCTTTCTTAAATTGTTGTTGTTGCTTTCTAACAACATTAAATTCCTCAGACTTGCCATCTTCATTAAATTTCTAGTAACCATTTTATATGTTTGTCTGGTTTTTCTTCTCTGCTTACATTCTGACATGTTGGGTAAACCTTCTACACCTTGTTCCCTTATGGACCAAAATAATTCGTAGCTGCAGAGGAGGACTTTTGATTTGTAATAGGACCAGCAATACCCTATCTTAATCTTATGTCAACTTTATTGTTTTCAACCATACCTGAAGACCCACTTTCTTCTATGCTATTCAAGGCATAACTCAATGAAAAACTAGAAGGAAGCCTTCCAAGTTTTTCAGATTGATTGTAATATTATGGATTGGCCATAGACCTTCTACCAGCATCCGTATTTGCATCAGTTTTATTATACTCAGAATACTCCCTTGCATCCCCCAAAGGAAAAGGTGGGGTCGAAGACAAATTCTTAGGAGGACGAGCTAAAATATTGTACTTTTGCTCTTTGAAAGTCCTTTAACCCAATGTGCATATCTTAATGTATTAAGTGTGTGCTCACAAGAACCCAAATAAGGAGAAATGCATGATATCATAACTGTCCGTGAGTTTATTTTTCAGCCTCGTATAGTGCATATTTATGATGGAATTTGTTGCATAACCCATGACTACATTATCTGGCCAATTGAAGGTTTTGACAAGCTTTGCAGTGTGCAAATTTCCTGAATCTGTACTCAAATATGGTGCTGCTTATGTGCATGGATCCGTGCTTAAATGCAGTTCTGCACTAGACTTATTCACCTGCTACCAAGAAGACATCTATTAATAACAATATTATTACACAAACTACTTATTCAATTTAATTAATAAAAATAATTTATAATTTAATTCTAAATGCCTCTAATTAAAAACATAATGGATAAGTAATGATTAAAACACTAGGTACAATCATGTATTTATTTGATAAAAAACCATAAAAATTTGGACAAAGATGCAACTCAATAGAGGATCTCCTACTTCATCCACTAAAGAATTCTTAGAGGAAGAAGATCCTAGATCTCCAATAGAAGGAGTAACCTTTTTCACCTCTACAAGGGAACACATTCTAGCTAAAGAGTTAGAAATTCCTAGTGGAGAAGAGGAAGAAGAACCTTTCTTCAATATCCCATTGATAGAAGAACCGGAGGAAGAAAAATTAAGTTTACGAATATAACCTTATATTAGCTCTATGGAATCTACGATGGCAGGAAGAGGAGAAGGAGGAGAAGGAGAATGAGAAATTCTAAATGGAGAAAATTTACTGTTTCGAGGAGGAAGAGGTGGAGGACGAGGTATAAAGAACATAGGAGGAGGTAGAGGAGGTGAAGAGAACAGAAGAAATAGGGAAAATGATAATTCTTTTGAATTTCCTATAATTGATGGGGATATAATCATACAAATTCCACAATGAAAAATATTTCACCCTCTATTCTTCCAAATTTCCATGGATTAAAGAGTGAAGATCCTAAAACCTTTTTATTTGAATTTGAAGTTTTGTGTGGATCTTATGATTACTTACAAGAATCTCAAAAACTTAATCTATTTCCTGCAACACTAAAAGGATCAACTTTAAAGTGGTTCATGGGTTTAGTCACACAGTCTATTAGGACATGGAATGAAATGAAAAGAGCATTTTTAGAGAGATATTTGGATTATTGCATACTTATTAATCATAAGGATGAAGTATTCAAAATGATGTAAAGAGAGGATGAGAATTTGGAGGATCTAATTGAAATATTCAATTATAACATAAAAATAGATCAAATGGATAATTTAGATCAAGATACTTTAAAATCTCTTTTGTTAAAAGCCTTTAGATATGAGTGGATATACACTCCCAACATGACGAGGAAGGGAGATATCTCTCAACTCACATTACCTGACATTGGTGAATTATGTATTCATATCTCAAGGGGAAAATAAAAAAATAGGAAAAATCCAAGAGATCCTTCTCTTGCTAGAGTGAATAAATCTGCAAATGGAACAGTAAGTAGGGTATAAATTGGAAATATGCTTGATGAATTTAAAACAAAAATTTTATGGAGTCTTAGTGAAAAAATAGACACCCTTAAATTAAAAAACAATCAGAAATCTAAAACTGATGCCTTAGCTATTTTCTGTCCTAAATGAAGAAAGAAGCATGCTTTAAGAGAATGTCCTCTTGATGTAAAAGTCATATAGACCTGTGTAATCTGCTCATAAAATCATGAAACTAAAATTTTCCCTTCAGTTCCAGGACTTAAGGCTGTTTTCAAGAAGAAGTAACTTCAAATCTAGCAGAATCTCTTTGTTTTATCTCTGGAATACCATGGCAGGGGCCACAAACTCAAGGCTTTAACAACATGTATAATTATCCCCCACCAAATAATTGGAATTCTTGGCAACAACCTTAGTCCCAACCTCAATCTTGGGCACAAGGAATGAAAAATCCCTATGGTAGATATTCTTAATACTACCAATATCCTCCATCCTATCCAAACTATCCTCCCCAACAAATTCCTCAATAGAATCAACAACCCCAACTCCAAAACCAAAACCCACAACTTTCATTACCATTACCACAAATACCAAATCAACTACCTGCCCAACCATTTTCAAACCCCAATAATAAAAACCCTCAAAATTTTTACATTATAGAAGGAAAAATTTTTCCAACTTACATGATTACTCCACTAGATCTTAATGATGTTCAACTTAGATCTGGTAGAATATTATAGAGGAAAAAGCCTTCTGTAGTTATTCAAGAATAAGATAATTTTGAGGAAGATTCTCTACAACCAAATAAAATTTTTGAAGAAGGAACATCTCTTCAAAACCAAAATTTTGAAAATGAAAAACAACCAATAAAATCAACTCCTATCATAGAGAAACCATCAGTATCTATTTCTAACCCTCCTTTTCCTGAAAGATTACAAGTTGATAGAGGGATAGAAAAACATATAATGTCTCCTAATTATGATTTTCTAGATGAATTGAAAGATGTCTGTATCAAAATTCCTTTGCTACATACCATTGAAGAGATTCCAATTGTAGAAAAAACAATAAAAGAGTCGAGCATGAAGAAACTAGGAAGAAAAACAAAAGAAATAAAAAGAATTCAACTAGTAGGAAAAATTGCAGACATTATGATGGGAAAATTTGTCATACAAAAATATTTAGATCCAGGAATTCCAGTTGTAAAAAAAATATCAATGGTATTGAAATTTCAAGTACATTGATTGATTTAGGAGTAGCTATAAACATCATGAGAAAGCAAACCATGGAAACTCAATCTTCTTAATCTTCAGTATACACCTACATTACTGCAATTAGCAGACAGATCTGTAATCAAGACAAATGGTGTATTAGAAGATATCTCAGTATACTTAGATTCATGGGAGTATCCTATAAATTTTATGATTCTAACTCCCAAGAACAATCTACGAGGACATCCACTAATATTAGGAAGACCTTGGTTAGCTACAACTGATGCTTTCATTAGTTTTAGATCTGGTGACATGTATATCTCTGATGGTAACTCAATAGAGAAATTCACTCTATATCCTCCAACAAAAACAATCACAAAGTTAGAAGATGAAGAATGGATTGATGATGACAATGATATACAACCTCTCTTTACTATTTCATGCATTAGTGAAGATAGTCAAATTTTAAATTCAATAGAAAACTTTGAATTGTATTTAGAATATGAACATGATCAATTTCAAGAACAATGCAATATTGAATATTTTTCATCCAGGTAGATGTCTCTATACTCTATGGAAGATTTTGGTAACTCTGTAGCTGAAATATTTTCGAGAAAACCTTTGAACATAAACAAAAACTTGGAAAAATTACAACAGGAAAATTTAATCAAAACATTACAACAACACTCTTCTGCATATACATGGGAATACACTAGCATGAAAGGAATTATTCCTAAGATGTAATGTTCCAAATGGGGAAGAATAAGCTCAGTAGGGAATATCTTAAGATATTCTGCTATGGATTCATAGTAGTATGGAAACACACCAGAAATTTTAAACTAGATATAAACTTAAGGGGCTTTGACTGGATATGTCACCTCTAAAGAGAGGGTGAGATCCAGAGGCTACCTGGCCCGTTACAGACTCTGTCTGTAGAAAATAGGTGTAACACAGCAAGGGTGGAAATAAAAAAATCCTATTGCAGCTCTTGATATCTTTAGATATACAGATCTAAGAAAGAATCCAAAAGAGGAGAAAAAACCAAACAAGGAAGAATCGAGAAATTTCTACTCCAGGAAAATAAGCAATAAGCATAGTGAGAACGTTGTATAAGAAATTTTGTGCCAAAATAACGTAGTTCAGGGCTTGTTTCCCCTATATTAGGCTATTTGGGACTTGTGTGATGAATTTCAGGAAAAAAAAATGAGTTTAAGGCCCTTAAACAGATCTCCCACGAAGCTGACTAGCTAAAAATCAGCTAAAGAGAAGAGCTACTGCAACAAGAAACCCCAGCAACCAAAATTGCACAGTTTTGCCAAATAATCAGAGGAGGTCAGCTTAAAATGTCCAAATTACAGCAATATACATCATATCAGAAATATAAATGATCCTCCATTCAATCTACAGCAAATCGCATGAACAATATAGCAGAAATTCCTCAAGAAAGGCAACTCCGACATATGTAAAATTCCAGAAATGAAGGAACAACATTTCTCTATGAGTGCTTCAGAAGTTAAACATTAAAAATTAGATATACAGCAGATCTATGTCTGTAACATCAGATCCATACCATATCTGGAAACTACTCAGCCTCTTTTACAAGTTCCCTTTGGGGTTTTAGCAAAATAATGCACTAGAAAGTGTAGATCTGACTTTTTAATACATAGAATTGCAGAAAACTTCTAAAAATTGCTGAAGAAGAGTTTTATTACAGTACATCGGATCTGAACATTAGATTTTAGAAAGCTACAAGATGAATCTTCAAGATGAGAGGCAAGCCTCAATCATCAAATAATACCAGCAGCAACACATGAAATAACGCAGTACCCAAAGGGGCAGCACTATAGCTTGAGCAGAATATGAAAATAATTGAAATATATAGATATGAAAGTAAAATGGGAGTAAGATCCTCTTCCGGGTGGTCACAAGACACCCTCCTTGAGAGAAATCTCCTCCAAAACAACTAGATCTTGCAGATCTAGTTCACCACTTGCTGCAACTCACAGCAGCTGAAAAACCCTCAACAGGATCAGTGCTACTACTAGAGGTGGAGCTTGGCCAAAATTTCGAATAGTGGAGAAATGCTGAACAATGCCCTCCAAGAGCTAATCAAGGGAGGATGGAGGATTCCTAAACAGGAAAACCCTCTCTTCTCTTGCTAAACAGCGCAGAGAGAGGGGTTGCTCAAGCAACTCGAAAATTCCAAATATGATCAACAACCTTTACATGAGCCCTATCCTCCTTTTTATAACTTGAAGGGGTGCACAAACCCTAAACCACTTCAATGGACTTAACCCCTTTCACATTGGATCACTCTTCTAAAACTGCGTTGGTTCTCCAAGGTGGTCCAATTTCTGTTCACACACAAGTGGATTTGTTACAAAAGGCCCAGATTTATCCCTTTTCACATTGGGAATGTATTTATTCTTTGATTTAAGGAGTTTTTCATGTCCTCCTTTACATTTTATTCATCAATACATAAAATTAAGACAAAATGAAATGTTCCAATTAGCTTGGGCTAATTAGGAACATTACAGTCCTCCCCTCCAAAATTGTTTCTTGCCCTCAAGCAACTGCAAGGTTAGTGTTGCAAAATTTCCTCCTTGGTGACACCAACCTAAGATAAGCTTCCTCCATAAGCCAAGTTCTCACCAATCCATCCATGTCTTTCTCCTCCAATGCTCTCATGAGATGCAAGCAGCTCATCCCATAAGGAGACAGTAAATCATATGAAACAAACATGGTTTTCCTCATGCTCTCTCTGGAATATGAAACAGAAAATACATGGAGAGTGGTCCTCTCATGAGGCACATGCCATCCTTCATTCTTGCTGCCCATGCCATATCACCATGGCTAAAATTTTGATGCATATTTTGTGCTTCGGGGCAACACCCTTCTTTTTTGCAAAATCTCCCTTTTTCCCTCTCAAGGGAGTGGCTCAAATCAGAAATTTTGGAGCCCAATATTGGTCAAGAGGCTCACATGATCTATCATTCCTTCTTGGAACTTTGGCCTGAAAAAAACATGGTGTAATAATGCATGAAATCATAAGTAAAAGAATGTGTAACATGATCATGTTCTTCACCAATAATATTTCTCCAACTAAGGGAGAGGTGCATGGTTCCATTTTCTCCTGATTCAACCCTCCCAAAGAGTCATGTTTCTGATCCATCCCTACATGGCTCATGCCTCTTTGAAAACATTGATTTAGCGCTCTTTCAAAGCTCTCACCATGCTGCTCCAAACCATAGTATAATAGGTGGCCAACCCACCGCCTTCTTGTTGCAACAAGCTTCTTCAAAGCTTGAGAATAGTGGAGGATAATGGGTGTTGGCTGAATGTGATTCAAAAAACACATGTCATGCTCTAAATTCTTCCATGTCAGGGACTTCCCTACATGACATAACTTCAATACATGGCCCTTTGTAAAAAGAAACAAGATACACAATGAAGCAACCATACAGTATTCTATCCTCCTCTTGAAGCATGAATTGATATGGGAGATTTCATTCACCTTGAACACATTCACCCAATGTGTCATCCCTCCTCTCATGCATGGGGCATCAATATCATGATAGGAAAAACTCTCCTTATGCCAACCCATGAGAATATTTCCATTTCTCCCAAGCCCAAGTACATACAAGATTTTGAAATGCATCTTAAACAAAAACACATGCACATACATTGTAGGCAAATGTAAATGTATGGACATAGGATTCATCATGTGGTGTCCATACCTCTTCCTTGTCAAACCAAACACCCATGCCTTCTTCTTATGCAGCCCTCTCTTGAAGTACAAGGCATGTGACAAGAAAATCACAGATCTTGGGGAGTGTTTAAACTGACCCAACAAAACCCAGCGCAGGCTGTCCTTTTCATGCATCAAATCTGAATGTTGTAAGTGGTTCACAAGCCACTTACTTGCTGCTCCCTTCATCCCACAATGGCTGAAAGTGAAAATTATATTTGGTGCCTTGGGACAACACCCATCATGGTGTAGAATCTCCCTTAGCCCATCAAGGGAGTGGCCATGTTTGAGAACAACCTTGGCCCAAATTTGGCCATGAAGCTTGTATGGTATAACACTCCTCTTGGGAGTCATGGCATGCATATACAAAGTAAAAGAATGCATGCAATCATAAAGGAAACTGTGATTCTAATAGGCATGCTTCTTACCCAAAGTCTCCCATGTGGTGTTGGCCTCCTTTTTTAAAAGAGATGGCATTGATTCACAAGGTTGAGGGGACACTTTGCTCTTCTACTCATCATGAGAACTCCATGGTGGAATTCCCCCAAATAAGGAGACATTAAGGCATATAGTGGATTGAGGATGTGGGTGGACATATTTTTCCTCATCTTTGCTGCATAGGTCCTCTTGCCCTTTTTTCCATTCTAGCCCTTGAAACAGATAAAGGTGTATTATATCCATCATATGATGCCCTTACTTCTCTCCCCCTTCTTCTCTTCTTAAAATCTCATCATTGGACAATGATGATGCATGCTGCTCAGGTATGGAATCAAGATCTCTATGTATGAGATCTTTTGAAACTCCTTGAAAGGGTACAAGAGTTCCTTCCCTTGGAGAAAATGCCCCATTATCTTCTTCATGTGGTGTTTGAGGTGCCTTTGTTGTGATAGCATTAGTACCTCCTGCCTTCTCCCCTTCACCCAAAGGAGATCTGACCCTTGGTAGCACATCCCACAAACTCACTCCTTCTCTCTCCCTCTTCATGAAGAAGTCACCAACAAAATGCCGAGGCTCTGATGATATGGCTAAGTGCACATATACATAAGATGAGGATTCGGGATGTTCCTCATGCACATATCTTGCAGATCTGATTGGAAGATGTTCTCTTTCTTGAAACTCCTTAGGAGCTTCACTTCTTCTTCTTTCTTCTTCTTGCACAACCTCTTTGGAGAGGTTCTTCTTAGATCTAAAAAGAGATTAGAGTAATCTCATCCTATCCATAATGTTTTCTTTCTAATTCCTGCTTTCTTCTTCTTCTCAGCACTTCTCCGATAGCTTGACCTCACAGGCCGAGCCAGAGATCATTCTCTGATACCACTGTAATGTTCCAAATGGGGAAGAATAAGCTCAGTATGGAATGTCTTAAGATATTCCACTATGGATTCATAGTAGTATGGAAACACACCAGCAATTTCTAAACCAAATATAGACTAAAGGGGCTTTTACTGGATATGTCACCTCTAAAGAGAGGGTGAGATCCAGAGGCTACCTGGCCCGTTTCAGACTCTGCTTATAGAAAATCAGTATAACATATAAAGGGTGGAAATAACACAGTATTATTGGATTTTTCAACTCTTGAGATATTTATATCTATATATCTAAGAAATAATCCAAAAGAGGAGAAAAAACCAAACAAGGAAGAATCAGGAAATTTCTACTCTAGGAAAATCAGCAAGAGGCACAGTGAGAATGTTGTATAAGAAATTTGGTGCAAAAAAAAAGCAAGTCAGGGCTTGTTTCCCCTAGACTAGGCTATGTGTAACTTTTGTGCTAAATTTCAGGAAATAAAGATGAGTTTAAGGCCCTTAAACTGATCTCCCACGAAGATGACTAGCTAACAATCAGCTAAAGAGAAGAGTTGCTGCAGCAAGAAACCCCAGCAACCAGAATTGCACATTTTTGCCAAATAATTAGAGTTCAGCTTAAAATTTCCAAACTATAACAATATACATCAGATAATAAATATAAATGATCCTTCCTTCAATCTACAGCAAATCTCATGAACAATATAGCAGAAATTCCTCAAGAAAGGCAACTCTGGCATATGTAAAATTGCAGAAATGAAGGAACAATGTTTCTCTATGAGTGCTTCAGTAGTTAAACATTAAAACATAGATATAAAAAATATTTATGGCTGTAACATCAGATCCATACTAGATCTAGAAACTACTCAGCCTCTTTTACAAGTTCCCTTTGGGGTTTTAGCGAAATAATGCACTAGAAAGTGTAGATCTAACTTTTTAATACATAGAACTGCAGAAAACTTCTAAAAATTGTTGAAGAGGAGTTTTATTACTGTTAGCCAACTATAAAAATTTTTGTATCAAATTCTGGCTAAATCATTTATGGAGCCTTCAAGAAACAAGTTTTATTGCTAAAAAATGTTATCTCTTGAAGACTCTTGAAGGCCTCATGCCTCTGTCCAAAATCTTCCCTACTATGCCCATTTTACACTCTAGAATTCTGCTAATTTCATGAGAAAAGACTACTGCAAAAATTCCCTTTCCCCCCTCCTCCATTAAGAAATCTAACCTCCATTTTGCTTCCCTTTTCCTCCATGAAACTCCTCTATTTTCATGTTTCCCCTTCTTCCATTCATAAAAATAGTTTTTACATAGTTTAAAACTCATTTTTAAACTATACCGAAACCCCCAAAACCCTTCGAAAACCATAAAAAATACATATTTATGTATAGAGGCTTAAGCCCCTTTGGGCTTAGTTTTGAACCACTTCCCCTCCATGTGCCCCAGCGCTAGAACCAAGTGCTATGGTCCTGAGCGCTTATCGCGTCAGAGCACCTCATGGAGCCCATTCTTTTGTGTTTAAACAAAACTCTGATGCCGATTGGCCCTCTTATATCCCCCGGTCATATTGCATTTCATATAGACCATGGCCCCGCAGCTGGGCACCAAGCCATATTATAAATATACATCCCGGCCCCAAAGCATTAAAACTTTGTATTATATTTTTGGTTTTCATATATCATCCTGGTCACCACGGGCATGAAAGCAGTCGGCGGTCCCACAGAACTGGTGGTCCCTAATGCTTAGTCAGCATAGACATCAACAGGCCCCAAAACAAACCCGGGGAACTTTATATGGCAGATTTCATAAAAATTTTGGGTCACACTTGGCTTGATGTCAGCAGGCCCCAAAACGGACCCAGGGAAATTTATATGGTAGATTTCATAAAAAATTTGGGTCACACTTGGCCTGATGTCAGCAGGCCCCAAAACGGACCCGGGGAACTTTATATGGTGGATTTCATAAAAATTTCGAGTCACAAACACCCTGACATCAGCAAGCTCCTTTTGTGACCTGAAATGGTTTATGCAGCTTGGTTTTATCAAGAGTTTTGAATTCCGGGGTATGATAAATGGTGATTTAAATGCCCTCTGCCTCTACCGAAGGATTTCAATGAGTAATCTCAACCATTGATCGCCCAGGCTGATCTCATCCGACGGCCAGGGTTATATCCGAAACCCTGAATTTCGTTTAACCATTTTTCCTCCAAAGCAAAGGTTTTAAACCTCTTTCTCCACATTTTTCTTATGTTTTATTACAATGGGCCTCTCCACTTTATGTTTTTTTCCTAACCCCCACCATCGATCCCTGCGTGATCGACGGATCCGATATATTTTCTCCCTCTGCTCTCCTTTGACCTCTTCTAAAAATAATCCCGACCGTCGGATGATCCCATCCAATGGCCATGCTCCTCCCTACAACCTCTACCGCAGTAAAACCCCAAAACGTAGGATTTTATAATATACTTTTGTATTGTGCAGGTGTTTGAATGTTTTTCCGTCATATTAAAAAGAAAGCTAAAGGCTTGGAATGATGATTCTCATGCCTTGATTCATCAAAGGAAACCATTCGCAAGGTTCAAATTCCATTTCTCGTCAATGTTTCATGAGGCATTGATGCCATATGAGCCCTGCGCGGCCTGCACATCAACATGTTACAGTGATATTTAAATCACAAACAAAGAGTATCAGTGTTGAAGACAAAACATACTAGAACAGGAGATTGAAGACAAATCTGTGGGGATTACGGCTAAGATTGATTATCAAAAGCCTAATCCTCCAAATTAAAACACATTTTAAAGAAAATCATAAGTGTTTATCAGACTGAAGGCCTCCACCGCCACATCTAAGGAAAATTGATTCCTCCCATCTACCACAGTGCAACCTATGCCTCAAGGCATTCAAACACAAGCCGAAGTTATTGATCAAGATCAAATATTTGCCTCAGCGCAGCCATAGAGTTAATTCTGCAAATAAACTTAATGACAAAATATCAACAGAGTTACTTTAACATAACACAGAGCCTCAAAAGTCAAGAAGAGCTCCCACTGAGCTTAATCTTAAATGAAAAACATTAATATAGATAGAACACTTGTAAACTTCTTCATCGAGCCCCCAAAAGGCCGAAGAAGCCATTAAGACCGTATTAATTATCTTTGGAGATCTTTTATCAGATCTCACCTCCTCATTCTTCTATAAATACTACTGGAGAAGATGAGAAAGGGGTTGGTTGTTTGGTTGGTTGATCACTAGTTGTAATACTAAAACTCTCTGAAATAATACATAGTTTGTTGAAGTTGAAGAAGAAATTGAAGTCTTGGAAGCCTTGAGGATGTTTTTGCATGCTTATTCTTGAGAAGGCTCTATCATTGTATCCACGAGCTTGGTTGTTGGTGAAGTATTCTGAACTATTCATGTTTTCTCCTATTTTCATTTTGTTCCATAATTTCTTACTACAGTAGGTTGAAAGTTTTACGCTAATAAATGACTCCTGGAAGCATCTTAGACCTGTTCATCCTTCACTGTTTCATGTTTTCTTCTGTTGAAGTATTTTAGAGTCTTTAATATCTCTCTTTAGTCTTCAAGCTTGTTTATTTCCTTAATAGCTCGAGTAGTTGGTTTCAGCATGCTTTATGGTTTCCCCTGCTTGTCTGCTACCACTTAAAGGCTATCATTGAAGTCTCCCTTTGAAGTTTCCTTGTTTACAGTGAGACAAGGAGGTCTGTTCCGATCTTGCCCCTTGTCCTCACTTAAAAAGTTGGATTAAAGGTCTTTATAGTTGTGATCATAGATGTGTTTAGGTGTTCCCTCTTCTATGACCATAATTATCAGTGAAAATTTTATTTTTTCTAAGTCATTTGAAATAAAATCTTTGAGGAAATAGGGTGTTCCCCGAATATTAGATTTCATTTTAAAAGTTGTTTTGAAGTCATTATTTTCTTAAAAGTGTGATTTGTAGAATCCGTGGTTAGCCCTGTCTATCAAATAGCTCCTTATTTTTAAAATTGTGTTTTCAAATTCCCTTTGTTGAGAATTAAATTTCTCTTTCCAAATCGTTGATGTCCATCTCATTCCAAAACCAAAGGATCCTGCGGCCTAGTTAGATTTTCCCTCTGATATCCCATATGCATTGATAAGTCTGTCATGACCTCTTTTTGACTCCATTTCCCAATGAAGCTAATACTTCCTCTTTCTACCTACCTTTCCTAGAACTTTCATATTCTGCTGTATCAATTCAACCAAAAAAACAATCAAACACCTGCACTTAATAACTAGTCTAAAAACCAATATCCAAAGCACACAAGATAAACCTTGGCTAAAAAAAATAATTTGAGAGATCCCTCTCTGAGAACAGGAGGACTAGATCTTGGAACTCTAAAGATTGGTTCTGATGTTGCCTTGTCTTTTGATTTTCCAAACTATCAAAACACAGGACACCAACATAATGGAGATCACAGTGGGACCCTGAGTAAAATATGTAAAATTAAATACTCCCTGTCTAGTATAACATAAGTAACCTTCTTCAAGAACTACCAAGCATAACGATAATCATGATAGGACCTTTTTGAACCAGTGAAAAACTAAGTAACCCTTAGGATTCTCATAGAATCTTATCAAACCTTGAAAGAATCAGTTACCAAGACATAAGAGTGAACTCTATATGTATTGACACCTTAGCTAAGTGTTAAGTCAGATTTAGGACACTCTCATAACCTATAAGGCCGAAATAACTCAGAAAAACCCAAAACATTTTAGTTTGGCTTCATAATAAACGTGGTGGTGGAACCATCCAATTTTTTACCTTCATAGAAGCTAAATAGTTTCCACTTGGCGACTCCATTAGCCCCAGTAGGCCTATTACTCATCTAGTTCCCCAAATCTATTTAGGATTGTATTAACCAGCCCTGAAGAAGTTTAGAAGCCTAGTCCCATACAAGATAAGAAATCCTGAGAGGAAAAACTCCCAAAAAAAAAAAACAGTCCTTAAAACTTTGACCTCTCTCATTTTTGAAAAATAGTCTAGCTTCACATAGGATCAACACTAGATCCCATCTAGACCCAAATCCTCCTTTAATCGTTGAAAATCCAGAGAGAATTTTATGGCAGACTTCTAACTCTGGAAAATCAACTGCTAATAGGAGCCTCTTAAGAACAAATTTTGTCCCTAAAAACCTTGTTCGCTTAGAGGGTTCACACTTTGATTTACATCATACAAAGAACATATTTAGAACTATATCTCAATGTGTTTTAACCCAAGCTGACCTTGACATTGCATATTTGTGACAAAGCTTCAGTAGGGAAGCCTCACCTTCCACTCCCCCTGATTCCCAGCTTCTTCGTCACTTTAGCCTTTCCCATAACAAGTCTTCTCAAAATTAGTTTGTTGGCCCAAGTGTTTCTTCCACTCCAATCCATACTACCATTGTGCAAAACACACCAGTTCAGCCCGCTTTCTCTCTTGTAAATCCACCTCTTTTAAATCCACCCTTATTTCCAGCCATGGCAACATGGTATGCCCCATTAGTGTTACCACAACCTCTACTTCCCTTACCAAATGATTACCAATCCAAAATCCCTCACTTCACTGGAAAAGAGTCTACAACAAATCAACATCATGTAGATAGGATGGAGGATGCATTCGATTACATCGAGATAGAAGAAGAAACTGTGAAGACGAGGATCTTCACCCAAATTTTAGGAGGAGATGTCAAGAAATGGTTTAAAAATCTACCTCCCAACAGCATAAATGATCTCCCTGCCTTGCATCAAACATTCATCAACAAATGGGAACTCAAAAAGAACCCTCTCCAAATACTAGCAGAGTATAGGAGTCTAAAGAGAAATCAAGGAGAGAGTGTTCATGACTACTCCACTAGGTTCAATAGCGTTTACAATGCTCTTCCACCTCACACGAAGCCTCCTCAAGGCATGGCCTTGGTAAGGTGTCCCGAAGGCCTTGATGCTTAAATGACTTATCAGTTAAGGGAGAGGGACTACTTAACCTTAGAAGACATGAAAAAAGGAGCTGTGAGCATAGAAGCAAACATAATTGAGAAAAGAAATAGGTTGAGATTAGAGAAGAGGGTAACTTATAAAGATGACCTACTACCCTCAACCTCAACTTCTGACACAAAAATTGACAACCTAGTGAAGGTGATGGAGAGGATGGTTGAAAAGATCAATTTGAATGAGAGAGTGCCACCAAGAGAACCTCAAAATAACCAAAACAGAAATAGAAATCAGAATTATAAAAGAGAAAACAATCAAGATAAGCAAAAAGAAAGTCACCAACATATTAGACCTCCCTTCCAACAGAACTATGTAGATCAATATGAGGAAGATAGGGAGTTGGAAAGGTTGGGAGAATCTCATGTAAACTTGATTGGATCAGAGAGTGGAGATGATGTTTTCCTCACTGAAGAAGAACAAGTTTTTTTCTCTTATGACCAAAATACAAACACTAATGAAGATTCTGATGACTATAGATTGGGGTTTGAAAATGAAATCATGGAGGTGCACAAACAATACTATATTAGAAGCAAGGGGAACATAGATAAGTCGAAGGATAAGAACACTAATACTGCTATCAAGAAAAACACAGAAATTCAGCCTTAGAAGACAACAGACAAACCCATCATTTTGGCTAAAAAACCAGATTTAAACAAAGATAAAAATAGCCAGCCAAATGTTGAACATAGTACTCCTAGCACTTCAGCTAGTGGTCCTAAAAAAACTATCCCAATTACCAGTCCAAACAAGGTTCATCAAATCGAAACTGCTTAAAATAATTCAATTGAAAAAACAGATGTAAATATCAACAAATCAATTGTTCCTTTCAACCTTGAGGGAGAGATCGCCAAGATAAAAATTACCATTCCCCTAGCTGAACTAGTAACCCAAGGAGTGTACAAAAATCAAGTTTTAAAAGCTTTGAATTTAGGAAATGATACTGACACCTTAAACTTGATAGATGAAAAACCTGAGCTATTGTTCGGTCCAGAGGTCGAAGGAAAATAACAAGAAGGGGTTGTCCCTCCCTTCTATGTTAGTTTGAACATACATGAGAAAATCTTACCTAATGCCATGTTAGATTCTAGAGCTTCACACAATATTATGCCAAAGGTAGTGATGGAAAGCTTAGGCTTAGAAATTACTAAACCATACAAAGATTTGTATTCCTTTGACTCAAGCAGAGTCAAATGTTTGGGTTTAATCAAAGATTTATGTGTTAATTTAGCTCAAATTCCTGCTAAGAGTCTAGTGATGGACATAGTTGTAGCTGACATTCCCCCTAAGTATGGCATGCTCTTATCAAGATCATGGGGAGCCAAACTTCAGGGAAGCCTTCAAATGGACATGTCTTATGCCACCATTCCCTTTTTTAACCAAAACAGAAGACTATATAGGGAATCTCACATGAAGTACATGGTGAGCAACATAGAAAAACCAAACAACTCTCCAATCTATTCTATTCAATCAAGTTTAGATTCCTTTATCTTATGTAATGAAGATAAAATCACTCAACAAGAAAAGGAAAACATAGACCCAATTAGTTCACCAGGAAAATCAAAACTTCCCTCGAATCAAATTCAAAACATTAAAAACCAACAGCAACAAGAAAATGGAAAGGAAGAAAATGTACTTTGGACAATAAACTTCGATGGATCTTGTAATAAAACAAGTGCAGGGGCAGGTGTTTGGATTCAAAATATGAATCAAATTTTTTCATATAAATTAGATTTCCCATGCACTAACAATATTGTTGAGTATGAAGCACTTCTCTTAGGCTTACAATTGCTTAAACATTTAGAAGCCCAAAGGATCTCGATCTTAGGATATTCTGAACTTATCATAAGACAAATCAAAGGAGAATACTCAGCTAAAAATCCAAGGCTTAGGGAATATCGAAACGTTGCCCTTGATCTATTCAAAACCTTTGAAAAGTATGAAATTATTTTCATTCCAAGAGCACTAAATCATCTAGCAAATGAACTCACTTTGAGTGCCAGAAATTGCCAAATACCTGAGATAAATGAACACCTCAACGTAAAGGTAAAACGCAGGCCTGTTGTGCCTAATAACGAAGATCATTGGCAAGTGTTTGACTCTGACAAACACATAGATGATTTCTTAAAATCAGAAAATGATTTCGACATACCAATATCAGAAACCAGCCATAAATAAAACTGTCTATATATTGAACAAATCCCAGAAGTTGAAATGACATATACTGCTGATATAAATCATTATGAGAATCCTTTTGAAGCAAATATAATTGACAACGCAGACCAAGAAGACTTGGAAGTTTTGCAATGCAAAAATGATAAAATTCCAAGAGGTCTCACACCTTTAGAACACCTTTTTTATTTTAACAATGTAGCCAAAGAACCGAGAATGGAGCCTCTAGAAACGAATGTAGAAGAGAATAACATAGGCAGTCTAGCAAAACCCAAGATGATTAAACTATCCAGCACTCTCCCAGCTCACATAAAATTGCAATACATAGAGTTGTTCAAAGAGTTTAGAGATGTTTTTTCTTGGGGATACAAAGCCTTGAAATCATATGATACCAACATCATTCAGCACAAAATCCCTCTTAAAAAAAATCAAAAGCATTTCAAACAAAAGCTAAGGAGACTAAACCCTCTCTTACTACCTTTAGTTAAGGTAGAAATTGAAAAAATGCATGATGTTGGGATCATAGTACCCATTAGATATTCAGAATGGGTATCAAACTTAGTTTCTGTTAGAAAGAAAACAGGGGAAATCAGGCTCTATATTGACTTCAGAAATTTAAATAGAGCCTCTTTAAAATACAACTACCCCTTACCCAAGATGGACCATATACTTCAAAGGGTAGTTCGGTCAAAAAGGATATCCCTCTTAGATGGGTTCTCGTGTTACAACCAAGTGTTAGTGCTCCCAAGTGATCAAATTAAAACTAATTTTACCACACCTTGGGGCACCTTTATGTATGTCAAAATGCCTTTTGGATTAATGAATGCAGGGGCCACCTTCCAAAGAGCCATGGACATATCATTTTCCAAATATATTGGCTATTTTATAATCATTTACATTGATGACATAACCGTATTCTCAAAAACTGATGAAGAAAATTTGATTCACTTGAGGAAAGTTTTTGAGAAGTGTAGGAAATTTGGCTTTTCATTGAATCCCAAGTAAACACTCTTTGGTCTCCAAGAAGGTAAACTTATTGGCCATATAATTTCAGAAGAGGGAATCAAGATAGACCCCACAAGGATAGATGGCATATTACAAATTAGCCATCCAAGAAGCCTCAAAGAATTACAATATTTCATTGGAAAGATTAATTTTCTGAGGAGGTTCATCCCCAACCTTGCTGAGATATTAAAAAACATTACCAACATGCTAAAAAGGGATGTAGGTGTAAAATGGAATTTACCAGCTAAACAATCATTCGAACTGGTCAAACAAGCTCTTACTCAAACACCAGTCCTGATTAGTCCAGATTTCACCAAAGACTTTTATATCTTTTCTTTTGCCTCTGAACATACAATAGCTACAGTGTTACTTCAAAAGAATTTTTTGGGGCAAGAAAAACCAATATCCTTCTTTAGTATGGCCTTAAGAGATGCTCCTCTCAAATATAACATAATGGAGAAGTAAGCCTTAGCATTAGTGAAAGCTTTAAAGGACTTTAGAGTCTATATTTTACACTCTCACATAATTACTTTTGTTCCACATACTTTTGTCAAGGACATTCTAAGTCAAGACCCTGATGGTAAAAGGGGAAAATGGATTGCCACCATTCTTGAGTATGACTTAGAAATCAGGCCCACCAAACTAGTTAAAGGGCAAGGATTAGCAAAACGTATGACTGAGTCTAACTTACAAGCACTAGACATGAATATGGTATATGTGTTGGAAGAAATAGAAGAAACCACTGCTCCTTTTATCGAAGATACATTTCTGAATTCTCCTTGGTATACTGACATTATTTATGTGCTTTTATATTTGAATGCCCCTCCTTCTTTGTCCAAGACTAAAGCTAGATTTTTGAAACAAAAATCTTTGAGTTTTTGCATCTTAGATGGGGTATTATATTGGAAAAATGTTGTTGGAATTTTTCTTAAATGTTTACTTGAAGATGATGCAGGGAAAATCATGCATGAGTTGCATGATGGAGAACGTGGAAGACACCTCTATTGGAAGGCCACAGCGAACAAAATTCTTAGATCTGGTTACTATTGGCCTACCCTTTTCCCAGAAACTCAGAATTTGGTCATGTCTTGCCATAAGTGTCAAATTTTTTATGGCAAAAGAAAACTTCTTCCCTTACCTTTAAATCCTATCAGATTTGAGGCACCTTTTCAACAATGGGGTTTAGACTTCATTGGGGAAATTCACCCATCCTCCTCAGCTCAACGTAAGTGGATCCTCATGGCCACTGACTTCTTTACCAAGTGGATAGAGGCTATACCCTCCAGGAATGCTAATGACTCTGTCATTATCAAATTCCTTGAAACAAACATCCTATCCATATTTGGTTGTCCCAGAAAAATCATAATAGATAATGTTGCTACTTTGAAATCCAAGAAGATGGTTGATTTCTCTTACAAATACCACATAAAATTAGGCCATTCCACTGCTTACTATCCCCAAGGAAATGGATTAGTTGAATCCTCCAACAAGAGCCTCATCAATATCATCAAAAAACTGTTGGAACAGAATCAGAAATCATGGCATAGTAAGCTGGTTCATGCCTTATGGGCTGACAGGTTAACTACAAAGAAGTCAATAAATATGTCCCCCTATCAACTAGTCTATGGCATGGATGCAGTCTTTCCCACTTCATTAGGAGTGCTAGTCATGAAGCTCCTTCAAGAAGTACAGGCTGAAGAGAATGATATGCAGAGGAGAATCAATCAAACTATCCATTTACAGCATACGAGAGAAGAAGTCTACGAAAGAACGCAGTTAGTTCAAGAAAATGTGAAGAAGCTATTTGATAAGAGGACTAAGGCAAACAATTTCTAGGTTGGAAATGTTGTTCTTAAATGGGATTCAAGGAGAGAAGAGAAAGGAAAACATGACAAGTTTGAGAACTTGTGGAAATGTCCCTATATTGTTCATGCTGAGAGGGATCACAATGCATTTTTCTTGAAAGAATTAAATGGAGAAGATCTATATGGAGGTCCTTTCAATGGCATAATGCTAAAGCATTACTTCTGCCAAGAATCATGAGTTTCAAAGAATTTTATTTTCATTGTTAATATCATAGTCTGAATGTTGCATTCAAAGTTATAAAATAAAAATACAAAAAACAATAGAAAGGAGAAAAGAGGGCAGATTGTAAAAACAATAAAGGTATAGCCTCATACTAAAAAGAGAAACAAAAATTTGAAAGTGTGCAAGATTAAATTCCACTCCTGAAAACACACTTCTAATTAGTCAAATAGCCTAACCTTGACTAATTAAGTTTTAAATTTACTGTTGATAGGATAGTGAACTCGATTTGCCAAAATGTTCAATCTTGGCTTATCAGTAGATAGTTTAGGATAGAAATTAAAGGTTCAAACATGCTCAAAATCTGAGCTTAAGTTTCCAAAGAGAATGACTCAAATCTGCTTCAAATTCTGAGTAAAAAAAGATGTAAATCTGGTCCCAATTAGCTCAAAATCTGAACCAGAGGACAAGGAAAGACAGCTCAAACAAAAGTCAAAACAGAGCTGTCAAAAAAAAAAAAAGATGAAGGAAATGCTTTGAAATTTTAGATCCTAAGCCTTCCATTTTGTTTTAATTTTCTGCAAAATAAGATCTATACGTGTTTTATGTACATAGATCGACAAATTTTAATTTGTTCAGTACGACAATTATAAGCACTTTCTATTGTGATTTAGTGAATAAAATGTAACAGGCAGTTTAATCCCAACAGATGGTAGATTAGGTAGAGAATCATATGGGCTCAACTGTTCAATCTGAGTCCATGGAGAAATAAGGAGTAGAAATAGATTAGATTTCTTGCTTTCAAAAGAATAAAATGTTGTAAAAGAGTTTTCCAATCCAAGTGCACTCTAAAGAAGAAAAAATGTTAGATCTGTAGGATTGGGTAGGTAGAAAGCTTGTTGATGAAAGATCCATTGCTTTTATGGCTGCTAATATGTTTTCAGAGCAAAATAAGATCATTCAAGTAAAGAAATGTAGTCCAATGGATAAGGCACTCATCATCCTCCCAGAGAATGCAAGTCTGAAGTTCTTGATGCCTTCAAGAAGGCACCATCCCCAAGTGGAGCCACTGTTAGCCAGCTATAAAATTTGTTATATCAAATGCTGGCTAAATCATTTTTGGAGCCTTCAAGAAACAAGTTTTATTGCTAAAAAATGTTATCTCTTGAAGACTCTTGAAGGTCTCATGCCTCTGTCCAAAATCGTCCCTACTATTCCCATTTTACACTTTGGAATTCTGTTGATTTCATGAGAAAAGACTGCTGCAAAAATCCCCTTTCCCCCTCCTCCGTTAAGAAAAATAACCTCCATTTTTCTTCCCTTTTCCTCCATGAAACTCCTCTATTTTCATGTTTCCCATTCTTCCATTCATAAAAATCATTTTTACATAGTTTAAAACTCATTTTTAAGCAATACCGAAACCTCCAAAACCCTTTGAAAACCATAAAAAATCATAAAAAATACATATTTTTGTATTGAGGCCTAAGCCCCTTTGGGCTTAGTTTTGAACCACTTCCCCTGCATGTGCCCCAGCGCTAGAACCAAGTGCTAGGGTCCTGAGCACTTATCACGTCGGAGCACCTCACAAAGCACATTTTTTTGTGTTTAAACAAAACTCCGATGCCGATTGGCCCTCTTATATCCCCCGGTCATATTTCATTTCATATAGACCATGGCCCTGCAGCTGGGCGCCAAGCCATATTATAAATATACATCCTGGCCTTGAAGCATTAAAAATTTGTATTATATTGAAATTTTGGGTTTTCATATATCATCCTGGTCCCCACGGCCACGACAGCAGTCGAGGGTCCCAAAGAACTGGTGGTCCCCAACGCCTAGTTAGCATAGACATTAGCAGGCCCCAAAACGGACCCGGGGAACTTTATATGGCGGATTTCATAAAAATTTCGGGTCACACTTGGCTTGACATCAGAAAGCCCCAAAACGGACCCGGGGAACTTTATATGGCGGATTTCATAAAAATTTCGAGTCACACTTGGCCTGACATTAGCAGGCCCCAAAACGGACCCGGGGAACTTTATATGGCGGATTTCATAAAAATTGCAGGTCACAAACACCCTGACATCAGCGAGCTCCTTTTGTGACCCGAAATGGTTTATGCAGCTTGTTTTTATTGGGAGTTTTGAAGTCCAGGCTATGATAAAGGTTGATTTAAATGCCCTCCGCCTCTACCGAAGGATTTCAATGAGTAATCTCAACCGTTGATCGCACAGGCTGATCTCATCCGACGGCCCGGGTTATATCCGAAACCCTAAATTTCGTCTAACCATTTTTCCTCCAAAGCAAAGGTTTTAAAACTTTTTCACTGCATTTTTCTTCTATTTTATTACAATGGGCCTCTCCACTTTATGTTTTTCGACTAACCCCCACCATCGATCCCTGCGCGATCAACGGCTCCAATATATTTTCTCCCTCTACTCTCCTTTGACCTCTTCTAAAAACAATACCAACCGTCATATGATGCCATCCAATGGCCATGCTCCTCCCTACAACCTCTGCCACAGTAAAACCCAAAAACACAGGATTTTATAATATAGTTTTGTATTGTGCAGGTGTTTGAATGTTTTTCCGTCATATTAAAAAGAAAGCCGAAGGCTTGGAATGATGATTCTCATGGCTTGATTCATCAAAGGAAACCATTCACAGGACTCAAATTCCACTTCTCTTCAATGTTTCATGAGGCATTGATGCCATATGATCCCTGCGCGGCCTGCACATCAACAAGACACAGTGTTATTTAAATCACAAACAAAGAGTATCAGTGTCGAAAACAAAACATACCAAAACAGGAGATTGAAGATAGATCTGTGGGGATTACGGCTAAGATTGATTATCAAAATCCTAATCCTCCAAATTAAAACACAGTTTAAATAAAATCATAAGTGTTTATCAGACCGAAGGCCTCCACCACCACATCTAAGGCAAAATGATTCCTCCCAACTACCACAGTGCCACCTGTGCCTCAAGGCATTCAAACGCATGCTGAAGTTATTGATCAAGATCAAATATTTGCCTCAGCATAGCCAGAGAGTTAATTATGCAAATAAACTTAATGAAAAAATATCAACAGAGTTACTTTAACATAACACAGAGCCTCAAAAGTCAATAAGAGCGCCCACTAAGCTTAATCTTAAATGAAAAACATTAATACAGACAGAACACCTGTAAACTTCTTCATCGAGCCCCCCAAAGGCCGAAGAAGCCATTAATACTGTATTAATTATCTTTGGAGATATTTTATCAGATCTCACCTCCTCATTCTTCTATAAATACTACTGGAGAAGATGAGAAAGGGGTTGGTTGCTTGGTTGGTTGATCACTAGTTGTAATACTGAAACTCTCTGAAATAATACATAGTTTGTTGAAGTTGAAGAAGAAATTGAAGTCTTGGAAGCCTTGAGGATATTGTTGCATGCTTATTCTTAAGAAGGCTTTATCATTGGATCCATGAGCTTGGCGATTGGTGAAGTATTCTGAATTGTTCATGTTTTCTCCTGTTTTCATTTTGTTCCATAATTTCTTACTACAGTAGGTTGAAAGTTTTAGGCTAAGAAATGACTCCTGGAAGCACCTTAGACCTGTTCATCCTTCATTCTTTCATGATTTCTTCTACTGAAATATTTTAGAGTCTTTAATATCTCTCTTTAGTCTTCAAGCTTGTTTATTTCTTTAATAGCTCGAGTAGTTGGTTTCAGCATGATTTATGGTTTTCCCTGCTTGTCTACTGCCACTTAAAGGCTGTCATTGAAGTCTCCCTTTGAAGTTTCCTTTTTTACAGTGAGACAAGGAGTTCTATTCTGATCTTGCCCCTTGTCCTCGCTTACACAGTTGGCTTAAAGGTATTTATAGTTGTGATCATATATGTATTTAGGTGTTCCCTCTTCTATGACCGTAATTATGAGTGAAACTTTTATGTTTTCTAAGTCATTTTAAATAAAATCTTTGAGGAAATAGGGTGTTCCCAAAATCTTAGATTTCATTTTAAAAGCTGTTTTGAAGTCATTATTTTCTTAAAAGTGTGATTTGTAGAATTCATGGTTAACCCTGTCTATCAAATAGCTCTTTATTGTTCAAATTGTGTTTTCAAATTCCCTTTGTTGAGAATTAAATTTCTCTTTCCAAATCATTGATGTCCATCTCATTCCAAAACCAAAGGATCCTGCAGCCTAGTTATATTTGCCCTCTGATAACCCATATCCATTTATAAGTCTGTCATGACCTCTTTTTGACTCCATTTCCCAATGAAGCTAATACTTCCTCTTTCTACCTACATTTCCTAGACCTTTCATATTCTGTTGTATCAATTCAACCAAACAAGCAATCAAACACCTGCACTTAATAACCAGTCTAAAAACCAATATCCAAAGCACTCAAGATAAACCTTGGCTAAAACAAATAATTTGAGAGATCCCTCTCTGAGAACAGGAGGACTAGATGCTGGAACTCTAAAGATTGGTTCTGATGTTGCCTTGTCTTTTGATTTTCCAAACTATCAAAACACAGGACACCAACAATTACAGTACATTGGATCTGAACATTAGATTTCAGAAAGCTACCAGATGAATCTTCAAGATGAGAGGCAAGCCTCAATCATCTGAGATCTATTAGAAAGAGAAAATCAAATAATACCAGCAGCAGCACATGAAATAACGCAGTACCCAAAGGGGCAGCACTGTAGCTTGAGCAGAATATGAAAATAATTGAAATATATAGATATGAAAGTAAAATGGGAGTAAGATCCTCTTCCGGGTGGTCACAAGACACCCTTCTTGAGAGAAATCTCCTCCAAAACAACTAGATCTTGCAGATCTAGTTCACCACTTGCTGCAACTCACAGCAGCTGAAAAACCCTCAACAGGATCAGTGCTGCTACCAGAGGTGGAGCTTGGCCAAAATGTCGAATAGTGGAATGCTGAACAATGCCCTCCAAGAGCTAATCAAGGGAGGATGGAGGATTCCTAAACAGGAAAACTCTCTCTTCTCTTGCTAAACAGCGCAGAGAGAGGGGTTGCTCAAGTAACTCGAAAATTCCAAATATGATCAACAACCTTTACATGAGCCCTCTCCTCCTTTTTATAACTTGAATGGGTGCACAAACCCTAAACCACTTCAATGGAATTAACCCCTTTCACATTGGATCCCTCTTCTAAAACTTCACTGGTTCTCGAAGGTGGTCCAATTTCCATTCACACACAAGTGGATTTGTTACAAAAGGCCCAAATTTATCCCTTTTCACATTGGGCATGTATTTATTCTTTGATTTAAGGAGTTTTTCATGTCCTCATTTACATTTTATTCATCAATACATAAAATTAAGACAAAATGAAATGTTCCAATTAGCTTGGGCTAATTAGGAACATTACATAAGACTTGTATACATCAAATTTACATTGACGAAAATTGTAAACCTATCAGACAACCTCAAAGAAGGATTAATCCAAATCTTAGGGAAATTATGAAAGAAGAATTGCAAAAATTTCTAAATGTAAACTTCATCTACCCAATTTCAGATAGATAGTGGGTTTCTCCCTTAGTGATTTTACCTAAAAATAATGGTAAGTGGTGGGTATGCATTGACTATCGATTTGAATAAATATACCCTAAAAGGTCATTTTCCTTTACCTTTTATAGATCAAGTATTGGATACATTAGCAGGTAAGAAGTATTTCTCATTCTTGGATGGTTTTAGTGGTTACAATCGGATCTAGGTAGCACCTGAAGACCAAGATAAAACCACATTCACCTGTCCATGGGGAACCTATGCCTGCCGAGTACTTCCTTTGGTTTGTGCAATGCACCTGCAACATTCCAAAGGGCGGTACTAGGAATATTTTCTGATCTAATACATGATTGTGTAGAGGTATATATGGATGATTTTATAGTTTATGGGAATTCATTTGAAGAATATTTAGAGAATTTGGAAAAGGTTCTTAAAAGACGTAAAGGATCACATCTTTAATTAAATCATGAAAAAAAATTTATGATGTTTACTGAAGGAATTGTTTTAGGACATCACATTTCAGCAGGTGGAATTAAAGTTGACACATCTAAAGTTGAAGTCAACTCCAAATTATCAATTCCAAGTTGTCAAAATGATGTTAGAAGTTTTCTAGGATTCATAGGGTATTATAGAAGATTTATAGAAAATTTCACTAAAATAGCATCCCCACTCTTCAAATTACTTACCAAAGATTGTGAATTCGTTTTTAATCCTACTTGTCAATTGGCATTTGGAACTTTAAAAACAAAAAATTCTGAAGCACCCATCTTAAGAGGTCCAAATTGGAAAATACCTTTTCATATTTCAACAAATTCTTCAGATACAGCTCTGAGAGTTGTATTAGGATAGAAATATTTGATCCCCTATGCCATCTATTACATAAGAAAAAAATTGACTCCTACTAAGTTAAATTACACTGTAACTGAAAAAGAATTCTTAGTTGTTGTCCATGCTATCGATAAATTTAGACATTATATCACCAACTATGAATCATTTATTTATACAAATCACTATGAAATTATATATTTAATTAATAAATCTGTTACTAATGGCATAGTCACAATATGGTTATTACTCCTGCAAGAATTCAATATCACCATTCTAGACAAACCTGGAAAACAAAATACAGTTGTTGATTTCTTGTCTGGAATTCAAAATGTCAAAAATGATACTCCAGTTGAGGATAATTTCCCGATGAATATATTTTTTCAATAACTACTAAAACTCCTTGTTTTGTAGATATTTATAATTACTTAGTCACGGGAAAGTTACCTGCACACTTGTTTCCTAGAGAGAAAAGAAGAATTATTCAAACAAATGCACTTTACTCATGGATTAATTATGAATTGTATAAAACAGGTCCAGATCTCATTATCAGAAGGTGTGTTCGAGAACATGAAATGCCTAAGATTCCTAAGGCATGCCATGATGAACCCTGTGGCAGACACTTTGATGATAAGAGGACAATCTATAAAATACTTCATTTAGGGTATTTTTGACCATCCATCTTTAAAGATATCAGGGAGTATGTCAAAAGGTGTGACAGTTGTCAAAGAATGAGGAAACCTCTTCCTACAGATGAAATGCCATTACAACCTTAGGTACTCATTGAACCATTTGAAAAATGGGCCTTGAATTTTGTTGGACAAATCAATCCACCATATAATCAAAAGAAATATATTCTGGTATGTACTGATTATGTCTCTAAATGGGTAGAGGCTAAAGAACTTTCTTTAGCTAATGAAAATTATGTAGTTAAATTTCTTTTTGAGGATATATTCACTCGTTTTGGTGTCCCAAGAGAAATTGTGACAAATTAGGGATCCCATTTTACATCCAATTTGGTGGAAAAGCTCGTGGAAAACTACAAGATAAAGCATAGAAAATCCACTCCTTATCATCCACAAGAAAATGGTCAAGTGGAGTCTACCAATAAAGTGATTGAAGGAATTCTCACTGAGAATGTACATCTACATAGGAGAGATTGGGAAGAGAGGCTTCCTGAGGGCTTATGGGCCTACCAGACCACATGGAAGAATACAACATGACATACTCCCTATGAACTTGTTTATGGGAAGCAATTCCTATTTCATATAGAATTTCAGATCCAAACCAGTCCGATTGGGGATTGATTTATCAGAAGCTCAGAAGCATATATTGGAGCAAATTAATGAGCTTGATGAAAGCAGGCAAGATGCAGTTCAAAGAACCAGTATAGTCCAGCAACAAAGGTCCAAATGGCATGATAAATATATCAAGGAGAAAAAGTTTCAAGCAAGGGATTGGGCACTTTTGTTCGATTGAAAGTTCAAAAATTTTCAAGGAAAGTTTCAAACTCATTGTCTTTGGCCTTATGAGATTGAAACAATATCTAAAAATGGAGCAGTTAGGATAAGCACAATAGATGAAGAAAATGTACCTCTTCTTGTGAATGGACATCAATTAAAATTCTATCATAACCCAATTTCAAGAGAAGAGTTTATCAAAATTTTCCAAGATAATACTGATATAAAGTTAGTGAAGAAGAATCCTTCTTCTTCCCCAACTTAGTTTTTATTTTTCCTATCTAAAAAAAGGGAAAAAATATAGAAAAAATAATATATATATATATATATATATATATATATATATATATATATATATATATATATATATATATATAGATATAGATATAGATATAGATATAGATATAGATATAGATATAGATATAGATATAGATATAGATATAGATATAGATATAGATATAGATATAGATATAGATATAGTATTTAAAAAAAAAAATTGTATAAGTGTGAAAATCAATCAATGATTGGCATCTTTATATAGAAAATATAGGATGAAAATCAAAATTTTGACATCTTACATTTTCCATTCCATTTCTAAAAATCCCAAAAACATTTGTTCCCTTTCTTTTCTAAAAAAAAAGCAATAAAAAGTAGTAGAGAAATACTTCCATTCTGCAGCTGACATTATATTTTGCGACTGATTCCACATTCTGCAGCTCTGTCACATTTTTACAGCCTACTAAAGAAAGAATATTGAGCACAAGAAATTTAAGAACTCCATTTGAATATCATCACGCTAAAGGATACCTGAAGAGTCAACATCAAGGAAATAGCAAAAAAATGTTAGTTCTAAAGGTAAGTTACATAAATTTATTTAAATAGCAAGGTCAAAAACATTAGCACGTATAACGTAGATGATCACATGCTACCTCAACATGTCATCATTTGATTTGATTTGGACTCCTATCATGTCATAGATAGGTCACATCATCTGCATCATGTTTCATAATGGTCCATAACGGACTTCCCCCATTTATGATTAAACGGTCATGTCCTGTTTCCATAACCTATCCATCTACGTTTCTTAAAACCCCATCAAATATCCATCTCATTCATTCTATTATCACTCATAAAGTTGTGAAACATTTTTAGATATGGTCATATAGTTTACTCATCAAAAGGATAAGGTCTCCTTAGCCATTTCAATGTGGTATAGGAAATTTTTGTTTTATTTTACATTTTTAAGCCTATCCTAAGTTTCATTATCACCTCCATCTATGTCATTTCATGTCAAATTAGTCCTCATATGGTGTCAGTTTTCATTCCCCATGCATTTAAAATAAAAAAGGTCGCATTTGTTAGTTTTTCAAATTTTCGTAACATTTTACATAGGAAAACGACAATTTTCGCTACGAAACTACCTAATAGTTTCATAGCGAATCTGTCAAAGGTTAAACTAACTTCGCTACGAAAATCTGTTTTTTAACCTATCTTATCAATTTTTCTATGAAGTGTCATTCTATGATTGGAGGATTTAGGGTAGAGGTCATTCAAGTTTGTTATGATTAGTTCAAAGGCACATAGCCGTGTCCGAGTTCATCATTACCATTTTGGGCATGTATTTGTAATGATTGAAGCATTAGTTGTCAGTTAAACTATAAAACCTTACCTCAATTAGCCTTTTGTCATCATTGCACTTTTATTCCTCCATTTTTCATTTTCCCTCTCATGTTAGAATTTCATCTTTTTCACCCAAGATCCTCTCTATTATTAACCCTTTAGCCTTATCATGTATTGGTCATGTGTCACCCTCGAAAATTTTAACTTGGTGGCAAGCAGCTTGCTGTCCAATTTTTCTTTATAAGCGTCACATGTTTAAGAGGGAAACTTGGTTATAAAGGGAGATGGTCATGCACAAGAAAACATAAAAAGGAGTCTCTATGGATATGATAGAAGCCCATGGACCTTAAGATATTCATGGAGGACCCTATCTTTCTAAATCATGCACCAGTTCAAGTTGCTTGAATTTCTGCAGGAGATAACAAGGAAAATGCTGTGTTTTTAGATTGTTTGAGCAGTAAGTTTAAAGAGAGGATTATGGATTAAAATAGATGAATTTGGAAGTAATGAGAGAGGTTATTTTGAAGAATATAACAAGGAAAAATAACCTCTTTCACTTTTCTCACAGGTGCTACCAGCTTGGAGATTTGAAGATGTCTCTCTAACCTATTTTCACAAAACAGAATTTTCATGTTTTATACATGGTTTTCAAATGCCGATTCTGGACAGCTAGAGATTTTATTTAAAAAAACAAGAGAGGTTTTTCTTCAAAGCATTATGATATACGAAAACCTCCTCCAGGTTGTAATATTCCCAAATTGGACTGCCACAGCAAGCCTGCTGAAATAACGCACTCCTGGGAGATTGATGCACAGAAATGAGTTTATAGCCCTTGGATCCCTTATATCAGTAGATTTAGAGTCTATATCAAAAAGGGGAGAAAAAAAAAATCAAACTAGGTGTGGTAAACAGATCTCCCACCACCTAGTCTAGCTGAAAAACACCCTATAAGAGGGGTTGTAGCTATGCACAACAAACTGCTTTAGAAATAATGCAATCTTGGAAAAAATGAGAAGGAGGCCATCAAACATGATCACTTATGAGTATACAATATAAAATCATAATTAAAATGATTCTCTTACATTATACAGTAGAATACAAGAGACAATAGAGCAAGAAATCTTCAGAAAAGAAGGCTGCAACACATATATATATTGCAAAATGGCTTAACAACGTTATTTTATGGAGCCGCAACAGCTGAACATTACAAATCAGATCTAGGATAGGTCTATGGAAAAAAAATCAGATCCATTTCAGATCTAGAAACTAGAAAGACTTATTTACAAGATCCCCTTGGGGTTTTGACCAAATCATGCATTACAAAGAGTAGATCCGAGTTTTAAGTTGGAGATATTCAAAATGATTCAGGAATTTCTAAAGATGACTTTACATTAAAATAGATCAGATATAAACATAACATGTATCAGCAAGCTAATCCATGGATCACCAAAGTGAAAGGCAAAGCCCAGCACCAGAGATCTCTCATCAAAAATGGGTTCAAACACCCTGCAAACCCTCTCCTGAAAATAACACAGTCCCTCAAGGAAAACTGCACTGTAGCTTAAATAACAATGATGGTCTAATGCCAAGATACAAATCTAAAGCTCAGACAGTGGATTCACTCTTCTAGGAGGTTAAAAGACGCACTCACTGAGAAGAGGCTCCAATACAAACTAGATCTTTGCAGATCTAGAGTTCCACTTGCTGCAGCCTACAAAATAAAACAAACCCTCACTAAATATGTGTTGCAGTTGGAAGTAGAGCTTGGATTAAAGTGTGATAGTGGATCAAATCAGCAAAAATCCTCCAAGAATCCTCAATGGAAGAGGTGAAATCCCTGCATAGGAACTCCAGGTGCTAAGCAACACAATTCTCCACTAAACAGCGAAGAATAGTATTTTCCTAAACAGACAAGATACTCAGAAATATAAACAATCAGCAACCTTATCTTGCTACCTTCCCCTTCCTTTTATAAGATGATAGCCTTTGCAAACCCTAAACCACCTTGATTAGTTAGCTCCTTTCACATGAGGGGCCTCCTAAAACTACGTTGTCCCTCCATGAGGTACATTGAATCTAGACAAAATTGTAGATTTGGTCAAGGTTGACCCAATCTCACAGCTCAAACCCCTTTCACACCTACAAGTGATTTATTTACATGGCCTTGATTTATCCTTGTTCATATGGGCATTGATTTATTCATTCTTTTCAGGAGTTTTACATGTCCTCCTTTATTCATTTATTCATGCAATAGAAAGTAAAACAAAAATTCATATTCCTCTTAGCTCAAGCTAAGTAGGAATATTATAGTCCTCCCCTCCAAAATGTTGCTTGTCCTCAAGCAACTGATAAGGTGAGAGCTGCAGTCCTTCCCCTCCTCCATTGATGACATCATCAATGATCAAGTCATCATCATAAGCCAAGTGCTCATCAAGCCAATACATCAGGAATTTTTCCTCCAAGGTCAACATAACATGTGCATAGTCCATCCCACAAGGAGTGAAAAAATCAACATAAATAAACATGGCTGGAGCAATGCTTTCTCTAAAACATGTAGCATGAGGCACATAGATAAGTTCCAATCCATGGGGTACATACAAACTATCCATACTTCCTCCATACAATCCCAAAAATAGTACAACTATGTCATCCAAGTATGGCAGCAAAACTACATATATGCAAACAGAAATTTGAACTTGAAGAGGTGGGTCAAATTCCCACATGTGATGTCAGTGCAGTGCATCTCTTGCCTACCTTAGATCAAGGTGTGGCAAGTGGAATTTTTCCCACACGTTTGCTGCATAATTCATATCAACATAGCTGGAGATATCAGATATGTTCGATGCCTTTGGGAAACATCCATCATGAAAAGGAATCCCCCTTTGCAAAACAAGGAAGTGGCTAAGTTCAGAATTTCTATTGGCCCTCAAAAAGCTATGAGATCCACATGATCTCTCACCCCCTTTAGGAGTCAACCTACAAAAACATGGTAAAATAATGTGATAGATCAGTAAATAAAACTTGCTTGACATGATCATATCCTTTACCATCATAGTTCTTCATACACATGGAGTTGTGCATGAGCATTTCCCTCTTCCCAAGCAAAGGAAGAACTGGCTAAAATGACTCTTGCAAAGAGTCCATTGGCTGCCCCAATCCTCCAGAGCTAATTCATTATTGAAAGTGCTTATGTAAGTCCTCTCTCATCCCCTCCCAATCAAAGCTCCTCATGATCAGGGTGTAGATCTTCATGGACTGCATATGGCTGAGAAAGAATTCTTTGTGTGCCCTCTGTAGTATCATCTGCTTGAGTTCAGAAGCTCTAGATAGGAAGATCCTACCATGAAAGTAGATGACTCCCCCGTGGACTAAATAGCCCTCTTCTTGCTGTAGGTCATCTAGTATCATACCAGTGTGGAGATCTTTGGAATACTCTACAAGCAGTTGATATTTCCAGTACAGATCCACACTGATCAACAAAGACAGTGCTAATGATACCTCCATGGAAGTGTCTGTCATGTTGCTGATCTATTCTCTGACATTTCCAATGCCAAAGATGTGTGTTGGAAGGCTGATCCTCCCTTTCTCCTCCTCCCACAACACCTGTTACACCATTTTTTGGTCATCTAACCTATTATCATTAGATGGACCCAAGTACACCATGTAAGACCAGTTTTACCCTAAGTAAAACTGCTTTCACTATGTTAAAACAGGAAACCCCAAAAGGAAATATTAAACAAACCCATATTTGTTTGATTTTCCTCATGGAATAATTAATTAAACCATAATTTAATTATTATTCCGAGTCATGTTTAACCCAAAATCAAAGAAATTAATTAGATAAACCTTTATTTATCTTATTATTTTCTAGGAATAATTATTTAAACCTTATTTAGATAATATTCTTTGTTAAATATGACCAAATCACCCACAAATAATTAAATAAATCATTATTTATTTAATTATATTTCAACCACTTCCTTAAATAATTAAATAAATCATTATTTATTTGATTATCTTCTAACTTCTTCCTTAAAAAGATAAATAAATCATTTATTTATTTATTTTTGACAAATTAAGGGATTTGACCCAAGTCAAATACCTTTTCCCTCCAACAAATATAATAAAATATTCCATAAAAAGTGGATCTAGATTTGGTTAACCCATGCACCAAGATCTAGAATGACCCAATATTTTGTTATATATAGGAGGGTTTTTCCTACCATTCTTCACCTTTTATTGCCTATTAGATCACTCTGGGTCTATACACTTGGTCACCATTTTCTGCCACTTTGCTCCCTTTGAGCTCTACTCTTTGCATTGGGTTTTCTACATCAACTAGAGAGAAGAATCTTAGATCTGAAGTGCTGAGGACTTCCAAGAACCCATCCCATTGAGGGGAATTGGATACTCCTTCTGGTTTTCCTCACAGGTGCCCCATTTAATACAAAAATTATTTCAAAAATTGTTCTTGTCTTGTCCATTGGTATATGGAGAAAACCCTTATTTTTTCTGCTTAATGTCTTTCCATACATAGATCTGGTGTTTTGCAGCTATTTTCTTGTCTAACTAATCGCAGATCTGAAGATATTGGTAGCCACTTTTGTTGTTAGGGCTATTAGTTATGCGTAGCTAAAGTGGTCCTTTTTCGTACACTTCGACAAAGGATTCATACTAACAAATGGCGACTCCACACGGGTTTTAAATTACGACCACTGTCGTTTTTCATATTCCTACATATCCAGCTACTTCAGACCCTAGGGTTTCTTTTTAGCTGTTTATTTTTCCTATTTTTATGTTTTTTTTTCTCCCATAAAACCCTAAAACATTAAAATTTCTAACTTCCGTGTGTTTCAGGCCCTATTGCGCAGGTGACAGACATTAGCCGCAACTGAGACGGCAACTTTTGCGAAAATCTGCCGCCGAGACAACCGGAGTTGGGGGTCGCACTTTTCAGCCCCTAAACTGCGACCTGGACCCCCAGGTCGCACTTTTTGGCCCAAAAACTGCGACCTGGGTAGCGGAAAATAGCCCAAAAACTGCTACCTGAGCGAAAAACAGGTCAAATTTTTTTTTTTGGAATTTTTCTGAAATTTTTCTGGGTTTTGTCTGAACCTCTGTTAGGGTTGTCTAACCTTCGTCTCCACCCATTTAGACCTATTATTTCTCTTTTTTACTCAACTAAGTGGGAATCTAGCCCCCTAGGGCTTCAGTACCCTCCACTTTTTGTGGAAGAGTTTTAGCTACTGTAAGTGTCTAAATTTTCAGAGTTTCAGCCTTCCCTTTTTCAGATCTGATACCTCATCCTCCGATCCCTTTAAATCAGCCTTCCTTCCTTTCAAATCACCTCTTGTCGTTTTGTTTGGACCTCTCTTTAGGAACTCCTCCCTGTCCTTTCTGCTTTTTGCTGATTTCTTCCCCTTTTTCCAGCCACCTTGCCTCTGTCTCTTGGCTGTGATCTGCACCTCTTTTCAGCAGCTTTACCCTTTAGATCCCTGTCCCTTTTGACCCTAGATCTATTGGCCTATTTTTAGTGTGTTTTGATTAGATTAGTTTTGAGAGTCCCGCCTTTTTGGGTTAGATTGATGCATGTTTAGCTGTTAAATGTTCTGTTATTTCAGCATTATATACTGTTCTCTGCAGATTTCTTTTTAGTTACGCAACACACTTTTTCTTGCTCTCAAAACGAAAAGGGTTTAAAAATTAAAATTAACGCACATCACACACTGACCCTAAGTGAAGAAGCGCCTGGTTAACACCGCCTGGCAAAGACTCTAAAATCAATTGTCACTGCACCTTGTCTGCCCTTGACCTTTCTTGATTCTGTCCCTTTCTGCCCTTGTCGGTTTCCTTCTTCCTATCATCATTGCGCCCCCAAGGCACCTTTCCTGGAGACTTCTTGGCCTTCACCCTCAGTTTCCGGTTGGTTGACCTGCTCCGCCCCGCCGTCTTCGAGCCAATCCTCCTTCGAGTCTGCACTCCGAATCCTCTCCTGATTCATCGGGTTCTCCTTTTCCTTTTGGTTCTCCCCCTGTCACCTTCACTATGTCTGGTCCAGGGCCTAACGCTAGCAGTGCTCCCGGCCCTAATGCCGGAACTACTACTAGCGGAACTGCCACAGGAACTACCTCGGCTGCACCCGTTCTCCCCTTCTTGGCAGGCCTCAGCCTCCCCGATTTGGACCGGTTGACAAATGACCCTATACACCATGACGCTAGTTGGCCTGCTATGCCGACAAAGCTCCCTTCCGACATCCCAAAGTTTGAAGGCCGTGCTGGAGAAGATCCTTCCAATCATGTATGATCTTTCCACATGTGGTGTTCATCTACCTCCATTACCGATGACTCTGTTCGTCTTAGATTGTTCCAATGCACGCTTACAGGCGAAGCTTCTAAGTGGTATGTTGATCAGCCCACTTCCTCCCATACCACCTTTGCAACTCTTGCCCGGGATTTTTTATATTACTTCCAGCTTCCCCTTCGTTATGACACTGGTATCGAACTCTTGACTTCCTTCAAGCAAACCTCTTCGACCCGCCTTTCTACCCATGTCCAGGAATGGCGAAGAAGACGGAGCCTATGCCAATCTCCTCCCTTCGAAGACCGTGTCTACATGGACTGGTTCCTTAGATCTCTCTTGTCCCCTATTGGGAAAGATGTCGCATCGCATTTTCCTCAAACCGAAGAAGATGCCCTCCAAATGGCATTAAAGTATGACTTGATCTACGCTCAGACAGGTTATGATCCTACTGTCCTACCTACTCTCCCCAAACCCGGTGATGCCCATACACCGGGGGCACCTCATGCCGCCGACAGTATCGTTGGATCTATCTCTCAGCCATCCGCTCAACCTCTCATGAGCTATGGTTTTCCTGGGGGAGGGAGCACCACTCCCTGCACTTCTCCCCCTCCCGGTAGCACGCATCCAGGATACGGCATGCCTCATCCTTTTGCCCAACCTCCTGCTTACCTCAATGTTGCCCAACCTAACCATTACCCTCATCCGCAGCCTAGTGCGCCAGCTCCTCCAGCATATGCGCTTTCGCCTCCCTTGCCTTCTCAACCCCTGCAATAGCCGTCACCGCCCCCTCAAGAGCCGGTGGATGCACATCAGGGATTCATGGCTACCCAACCACCTAACGGACAGGTGGCCACTCCACCTTCCCCTTCTGGGTCCTCCAATTACTAGATCCTCATGATGAACTCTGATCCACCTCTAACCGTTGACCTTAACCTTCAAACTCGGTCTTGCCAGTACCCCACGCCTCTCGCTCAGTCTGCCCCCGAGTCCCCTTCTTCTGGTTCTACAGAGCCTCTTTCGACAACCAATGGTCCCTTACATATCCCTCAACCCAAAGTTGAGGTCCATACTAAGATTCCTAAAGGACCGTTACGTCGAAATGTTGCTTCTGGTCGAGCTGCTCATTCGTATAGCATAGTAGATGATTTGGCGCAATCTCCTGCTGCCATTTCCACACTAGCACTCCTCCAGTCGTGCCCTTCCCAAAAGAAGGCTCTACTATCTGCTGTGGGCGCTGTAGATCCTGCTGATGACCAAATGATTATTTTCGACGCCTCTCAATCGGACCATCCTCCTCTTCCTGCTTCCGTCGCCTTCCAAATCCCAGTCAAAATCCGGAACGCCAACGTTTCCCGGTGTATAATTGATGAGGGGGCATCAACCTGTGTGATGTCCGCTTCGGTTTGGAAGCAACTCAGATCTCCTGAGCTGGCCCCTTCCACGATCACCCTTCGAGCGTGGGACGGCCATGCCTCCCAGCCCATAGGCCTGTTTCGTAATTGTCCTATCACCCTCGCTGGTAAGACTGTTTGCGTTGACATTGAAGTCATCGACGCCCCGCTAGATTACAACATTCTATTGGGGCGAAGCTACACCTATGCTATGTTTGCTGTCCCATCCGCGGTTTTTCGCAAGATGTCTTTCCCCCATAATGGAAAGATAGTCACCATTGACCAGTTGGCATATCATGAGCCAAAATCTCAGACCTCACCTGAGACGACCATCTCTTCTATAGCCAACAAGCAAATCGTCGATTCCTTGACCAGTGTCTCCCCCGACGTTTACAAAGATTCCTCCCTGCTTGCAACTTTCCCTAACCTTCCCCCTCCTTCTATCACTGATCCCAGCTTATCGAATGTTTGCATGATGCAATCGTCTCAGGCTGCCCGTAAGCGGCCTGCCTCGTCTAGTCAGCAACCTCCCCCTCGCCCTTCGCAACCCGCTCCTAGCCATTCATTTCAGCCAGCCGGACCTCCTCCTTCTGGCCCTCCCCCTACAGCTGGTATCCCTGAACCCCTTTATTCTCCTAGATCGGTTCCCCCTGGCCTTAACCATCTCGGATCCATCCCCCCTGGTCATTACCCTGTTGGGCAGATACCGTTCCTAGCTCCCCCACCAGAAGTGTACACAGTACCGGTCATGGCCACCCTCTCTCTTCCTAACTTGACCCTTGGGATTCCCGTCTGGTACCATGATCCTCCAGCCGCAACCCCGCCCGGTCAACCCAAACCTTATATTGCTTTGAACCCGGTTCAACCGGTCCCCATGACTTCTCCCGCTGCAACAGTGCCTCATTCACCTCAACAGGAACCACCTCCTGTTGTAACCGCTTTGGGTAAGAAGGGAAAAGCTCGCAAGGGGGCATCAAAGGACAAGGCTGCCCTGACAAACCCTGCCCCTCCTTGGCCTCTAAAGCATACCATCCAGTGTGCTTTGTGTGATGTTGTCGGCCACGCCATCCATACCTGTCCTGGAGTGCTTTGTCTCAAGCCCATGGTTAATGTCACGTTCCCTGAGTCCACGGTCCCGGAAGCCTCTGTTCCTTCCGCGACCACGCTCAAGAACCCAAAGAATATTCACACCAACTGCCCCTGTGCTTTGTGTGATCTCCATGGCCATTACACCCATCTTTGTCCCCGCCTCGAGGATTTCCGCCCCTCTCTAGCCGCGGTCCACCATTTCGAGGCCAAGCGCAATGAGTCCACCTCTCCCCTATTTGCGCATTCTGCTTCAGCAGAACTACCAGATATGACTGCTCCCATTGACATTCCCCCTCCTGATGTCGAGATGACGGAGCTTTCGTCCAACATTTTCTACCTATCATCATCCATGAGACCCTCGGGGAACATTCCATTTGAATCCTCCCCTGTTGTTTTGCTTGACCTGCCTTCCGCGATCATCTTGGGCTCAACATCGGTAGATCCTCTATCTACTTACTCTTCGATCACCCCTTGTGACGATGCGCATGTGAACCTCTCTTCTCATGATGATGATTCAGGTCGCTTCACCACGTCAGGCGGTCTTTCTTCCACCAGTCACCCCATCTTCTATCACGATGACGATATTATGGAAAAAATTCCCACCCCTGACTTTATCTATTCCCCCTTACATCGAACCCATGCGTTCACACCACATCCACCTTGTGACCATTACATTGAAACCCAATGTTTGGGTAAGGGGGCACCCACATTTGAGAGACCAAGAGAAGCAATTCTCCACAAATATCCTAGTGTATCTGGTCGTGTTGAATTTAGTCCCAGTATTCTTCCACATTTAGAAGAACCTCTAGAGTCCCATATCACTTCAGATCACTCTAGGGATGATACCCCTTATCGTTCCCTCATCTTACATCAGCAACCCAGTCTCTTAGAAATTATTGTTGACCAACCTATAGCTTTTCTATGAGCGCATCAGTTCATTATCTCCAAATCCTCTTTTTGGGATAGTGACACCAGGCATGCCAACTCGGAAACTTAAATTCCATTTGATCCCTATATGCAGTACCAAAAGAGATTGGTAATCCTCCATTGCCTTTCTCAAACTGCATAACCATAACGAGAACAAATGGCACACCACATCATTTCAATGTGTTTAGATTCCCCTTTTTCTAAATACATTTTGGCATGACCACACCATGCTCGGGGGCACCTATGCCCCTCAACCATAACCCTCCTCACCTCATTTTTGGAGAGGAGGTTGTCTTACCAATCGAGTGTGAAATCCCTTCCCTTCATCTGGCTATTGAACTTCTCCCTGAAACCCAACCTCTAGAACAACGACTTATCATGCCTGAGCGTGTCTCTAAAGACCGCCGTGTTGCATTGCAAACCATGGAAGTGGCCAAGAAACGCACCAAAGCTCAATATGACCGAAAAGTCCAGCCTCATCCTTTTCACAAAGGCGACCTTGTTCTAGTATGTGACCAAGCCCATGATGTCCTTGGTCACGGGAAGTTCGACTCATTATGGCTAGGCCTTTACGTTATCAGTAAGGATCTTGGTAAGGGGGCATACCTTTTAGAGGACTTTGAAGGCAATCCTCTTCCTAATCCTCGCAACGCACTCTATCTTAAGAAATATTACCCTTAGCATTTCCCTTCTGAGATGTGTGTTTTATGTTCTGTTAGATAGCTAGCATCTTTTTTGTACTTTCATCCTTCGCCAGGAGCTATTTTGTCCAAGAAGGATCACTTCACCTCTCCTTCAAATCGAACTTCCTCACTTACAACACTTGTACTTGGGGCACCATTTTGCCTCCTTACTTGTCTTTGTTCGTGTCGATTTTAGTCATGAGTTACCATCTTGTACTCATGTTTTCATGGTCCCCCATTAGGCCTTTACTGTGTGGCAGCACCATCGAGTCGCCCTTGTTTAGAGCATCCAAGTTGAGTCATCATCGCATTCATGGAGTCTATCCCGAGTCCCTTTGTACCCCGCTATAGTCCTCCATCCTTCATTTCTTGGTCTCTCTCTTGTGTCGCACATTATGGCCTTCAGTCCCACTATCCCCTATCCCTTATGATATTGTGTCAGTCGCTGCCATGTCATTCATGCCCTTTATGCTCTAACAAGGGAAGTCGTCCATTCGCTACTCAGTCCTTTCCATTTCACCATCATCATTAGTGTCAGTCTGTCCGTCGCTCTACTGTTTTCTCTCGTGACTTAGTTGGGGACATCTCACTCCCTCAACTATGGCGGACCTCTTTCTGTCGACATCAGCACTTGCATTCTAGAAGCCAGGTCTAGAGGGCAGTGTACCTTGGTTCCAGCTTCCACTCTTGTTCGGTGCCTAGGATCGGGCAAAGGGATATCTCCTTTCCCTTTGGCTTGATTGTTTCTCCAGCTCCTTCACCATGATCGAGATTCATATACTTGATGGTCCAGTGATCCAGCAGCTGCTCTTGATGATTCCCGGGTGTGTGTGAGATGTTTCAACCCTCATGAGGGGGTGGCCCTGCAGGTAGCCCCCCACATGCCCAGATGACCTCTTCTTTGTAGCCTTCGATGCAGCTCCAGATATTTGATGATGTTGGCCATAGCCACTTGCAGTGCCTCTTCGATTTGCATGTATCAGTCAGATTTTGTGAGCCCTTCCCCATTTGCAGGGGGCATTTGGGTTGTATTTGTATCTCATGTACTCAGATATTATTGTACAAGTCCTGACTGTTATCCCAGGCACAGCATGTATGTGGGATTCCTCATTGTATTTTTATCTAGCTCATGATTATGCCAGCTGTATTTTATGGTTCGGTCCCTTGTTTACTGGACACACTATTCTTTTGTACTTTGTCTCGGCGGGCATAGGTATGCCTCCCCCGCCGCCTTCAACACAGGTACCCTCTCATAAAAAGAGACTTGTTGCACCTGCGAGTCTCGTCTCCTCAGGGTCTAGTCCTTCAGCACACTATCTACCTCACATTTCTCTCTCTCACATCCCTTTTGTTGTCTAGTGATTGTGTTCTTACAATGTACTTCGGTCATACGATTTGCTCCTGACACTCGCACGCTGGGGGGCAATCTGTTACACCATTTTTTGGTCATCTAACCTATTATCATTAGATGAACCCAAGTACACCATGTAAGACCAATTTTACCCTAAGTAAAATGGCCTTCACTATGTTAAAACATGAAACCCCAAAAGGAAATATTAAACAAACCTATATTTGTTTGATTTTCCTCATGGAATAATTAATTAAACCATAATTTAATTATTATTCCCAGTCATGTTTAACCCAAAATCAAAGAAATTAATTAGATAAACCTTTATTTATCTTATTGTTTTCTAGGAATAATCATTTAAACCTTATTTAGATAATATTCCTTGTTAAATATGACCAAATCACCCACAAATAATTAAATAAATCATTATTTATTTAATTATATTTCAACCACTTCCTTAAATAATTAAATAAATCATTATTTATTTGATTATCTTCTAACCGTTTCCTTAAAAAGATAAATAAATCATTTATTTATTTATTTTTGACAAATTAAGGAATTTGACCCAAGTCAAATACCTTTTCCCTCCAACAAATATAATAAAATATTCCATAAAAGTGGATCTAGATCTGGTTAACCCATGCACCAAGATCTAGAATGACCCAATATTTTGTTATAAATAGGAGGGTTTTCCCTACCATTCTTCACCTTTTGTTGCCTATTAGATCACTCTGGATCTATACACTTGGTCACCATTTTCTGCCATTTTTCTCCCTTTGAGCTCTACTCTTTTGCATTGGGTTTTCTACATCAACTAGAGAGAAGAATCTTAGATCTGAAGTGCCGAGGACTTCCAAGAACCCATCCCACTGAGGGGAATTGGATACTCCTTCTGGTTTTCCTCACAGGTGCCCCATTAATACAAAAATTCTTTCAAAAATTGTTCTTGTCTTGTCTATTGGTATATGGAGCAAACCCTTGTTTTTACTGCTTAATGTCTTTCCATACATAGATCTGGTATTTTGCAACTCTTTTCTTGTCTAACTAACCGCAGATCTGAAGATATTGGCAGCCACTTTTGTTGTTAGGGCTATTAGTTATGCGTAGCTAAAGTGGTCCTTTTTCGTACACTTTAACAAAGGATTCATACTAACAACACCGATCTAGGAAAGAGAGAAGGTGATAGTGATATAGTGAGAGGATCCCCCTCACTCTTGAGCTCTCCCAAGCCCTCCAGTGCTATAGATTGGTCCCCCATTGCTCCAATCCCTCCTGGATCTAGATTTGGAACATCACTTTGTGAGGCTTCCCCCACAAGATCTGAATCTGGTGGCCTCCCAGGTGGTTTTCCACTAGATGGGAATGTCCCCTGCAGAAAGCTCATGAACATCAGTGAAGCGACTGTGAGATCCTTGCTTCCATTGTGAAAATCCATCTCTGTTTTTTGTGTGGAAGTGCTAGGTGAAGGATAAGTATGCATTCCTTGGATCATTTGGGGCATACCACTCTTCATGTCCACCCACTCCATCTGCAAAGCCTTCCAATCATTGGTGACCTTCCCCAATGTAAACAACCATTGGACACCCAAAATGATATTAGTGTCTGGTATGTCAACTACAGAAAAGTGATCCACCAAAGTGTAGGACCCCATAGTAACTGAGAGTGATGGGACATATTGCATGCATTGCATTTTCCTATCTCCTGGGACCAAAACAGAAAATCCCTCAAAAGTATCAGTGGGGATTTCTCTCCTCTACACAAGATGAGCATCAATAAATTTGTGGGTTGCCCCACTATCAATCAGTACAGATACCCTCTAATTCATGATTGAACCTTGTACTCTTAGGGTCAAGTATTTATGCACCCCTCTCAAGGATGCTAGAGTTACACCTTTTGGAGCAAAGGCTCCATCCCCATCCCCAGATGGTGTTGGATCTCCCTCAGCATTATCAGCACTATGACCCCTCCTTGGTTCATCATCTTCATCTTCCTCCTCAAAATCTGAGAAGACATCTATGTAGTGTGCTTTCCCAGCAAAAAATATATGTCCAGGTGCCCATGACTCTTGGTAAGTGAAACATAGTCTCTTTTTTCTCAGCTCCCTCCTAAGTTCAATATCAAGAGGCTTCTTCATTGAGCTCTCCTTAGAAGGAGTAGCTTTCTCTTCCTTCCCTTTAGAAAGATGAGGGGCCTTGCACTAGAAATTTTCCTTTGCTTTTGGCAAGGCATCTTGGAGGTCTCTAGCCCTCTCAATGGAATCATGCAAAGTGATGGTCTTGGTAGATTTAACCAACCCATGTGTTAGCCATCCATAAAATTTGTCATAGAAAATGATGGCTAAAACAGGTCTGCAGCCTTCAAGAAAAAAATTTCAAGCAAATGTGTGAGTTCTTGAAGTCTTAATGTGTCTCTTGCCTAAAAATTATCTTAGTGATCTCTTCACCAAAAGAATCCTCCAAAATCCTGTTGTTTCTAAAGGAGAAAATTGTTTCTCAAGACATCAAATCTTCATCAGTTCTCCTTCCTAATCATTATCCCTATGCATTTATTCTTTCCATTTCATCCATATCTTAAAAGGGCCATCAACCCTCATTTTAACTTGCATTTCACCTAAAGCATTACCAAATCCCCTTTAAAATATTTATTCTCCTTCATTTGGTTTAAATTAGGCCTTTTTAGCTTTACCGAAAACATCAAAATGGCCTTAAAAACCTTCATTTTTGGTCTAAAGGCGCTCATTTTCAAACATAAAGCTTTAAGTTCCTTTCAACATAAATACCTCTACCCCTTAATTCATATAACCAAGGCCCAAAACCATCAACTAAAGGTCTTTAGACCTCATCGACCATCACACTTTGGCATTTCCCGTTCCCACTGTCCCAAACCTCCGCCGATGGTTCTCTGCCGATGGATTCCTAACTGTCGATCTCTCCCGGATCAAACGACCATCGCACTTCGCCTCCCCCCATCGGGCATCGGACTTTGCAACTTCCCATTTCCACTTCCCAAACTCCTTTTCTTGTCCACCTCCGCCGATATAATCTGGACCGTAGATCCTCCAGATCGAACGACCCACACTTCCCTGAGCCATTTCTTATCCTGCACTTGACGATTTCTCCTAAAAAAATATCCACCATTGATTGAAGGCCCTCAGCCTAGATCCAACGATCTCTGCTCCTTTCCCCATAATCCATCCTCTCACCCATTCATCCTCCATTCATCCTCATAAAACAGATCTCCACCGTCGATTTTCTTCAGATCCGACGACCATCGGCTCTCCTCCTTTTCCCCACATAACCATCTCCTCCACTCATTATCTAAGCCTCTTCCCCCATATAAACTAACCTCCCACATTTTCATTTCATTTTTCCTTTGCTCTGCTTCATTGTTTCCTCAAGCCATCTCAACCGTTGATCAAAGGCCTTAGGCTCTGATCCAACGGCCACCACACTCCCGCCTTTCATCCCATCTCCCAACCAAACTCACACTACACAAAAAAATTACTGACATCACCCCCTTGGTCCCACCTATCCCTGTGCCAAGCATTTTCGACCAATCATGCTCATTTTGAGCAGTCGATCTGGCTCCCCCAGATCAGACGATCTATAATCCTTCTCATGCCCATACCACCAAAATCTCCCCAACGTGCAACTTCCATGCGAAATAAGTGGTTTTATGGGGGACACATGTCATCCCCTAACATGTATCGTGTTAAAATGACCCAGTACCATTAACCACCCTTTTCTAACACGAATACCGCCTAGTTTTCACCCGAAACCACCTTCCGCCATCTCGTGCCCAAATTCAAATATTTCATCCTTTCTCCTGGTTCCACCTATGGAACCCCTCCCCTGCACATTCCTCCTCCTCCGTGCATTGCTTTGAACGCCACTCAAGCCTCTGAAAGCAGTTAAATCCAAAATGCGGGTTTTATTTAATGGGTTTGTTTGTGTTGCAGGTTTAATGATGGCCCGACCTAAAAGGCCTTACCCACAGCCAAATATAAGTGGTTTTCTGCCTAGGATGATGATCCTCGAGGTAGGATAAGGAAAAAAGGGATAGGTTTTTTATTCCAAAATATTTTAATTGATGATTCATGGTCATCAATTCGATCACAGAAACCCTCCAACGTGCAAAGGATGTTGGAAATATTGTCATTGATGGCAAAGGAATTGGCAAAGAAGGAGCATCTAAAACAGTAACTATGAAAAGAGAAAAGCAAAGTAGCAGCAGAATAAGAGTGCATAATTGAAGCATAATTATTCAGAGACAGAGTAGGAGGAAAAGGCCATTGAATAGAAAAGAATAAGTGAATGTTCTAGTAAATGGTAATATGTATGCATCTTGATGGAATCTGTGATAAGTAAGAAACTCTGTGAGGGGATTAATGGTGCTCTGTATGATTGTTCGAGGAACTGATGTTAATACAGTTGTCAGTGTATCCAAATTGGTAGACAGTGGAGTTATATATATTCGTTGAATATGGTTTTAAGCTTCACATGGAAGGGTCTACGCTATTAGTAAGGCGCTGACTGGCTTTCATGGAGAAAGGAACGAGGAGAGAGGGAAAATCAGTTATAACGCGAAAGAACTAAAACAGAGTATTTGGCACTAAAATCTTGGTTGAACACAGACTAACCCTTTGGAATCATGAATGGAACCTGGAAGGAAAGAGGTGGAACATATCAAAAGGAAGCACGACGGAACCCTGCATGGAAGAGCGGAACCGTGACCAAGTGAATAGTGAAGGCGGTTTCCGAATTTCATCGCACCACCTTTCGATGATAGGCGGTATTTCCTGGTTGGAGAGAGATTCCATAGAAACATTGACACGTAGCAAAGGTGGACCCACGAAAACCTCTATCAAAGCACGCCATTGCACGTTAATATTCGACCAAAGAAGCCGAGCGATATTATTGAACGTTGTTGATCTGGGAAGGGGTCATCGGACGGTGTTCTTTTGCTATAGATGCGTGAAGGTTACCCAAGGTACGGCGCACCATCGCGCGTTATCATCCGTGCATCATCAACAAACTATATCCGTCGGATCATCTGAAGCCGAGCAATGTGCTCTCCGCAGTCGGATGGAAACGATCATTAGCGATGGGCCCCAGTTTTTAAATTATATTGATTGGGACTTTTCAAAATTAACGGTTGCAAGTTTAACCAAGGATTACTTAAATTAAATGTAAATTATGACGAAAAGTGTTTGGACCATCATTTGAATGTTTTTCCGAAGTTGGTGGAACGAATAAACCTGGGGTCGACTTATGAAGGTCATTCCAAAAAAAAAAAAATTGGATTAATATCTCAATCTCAGATTGAGATATTAAAAAGCTTTAGATTAATTATCTAATTTCCAAAACCAAGGAGATAAAACAATGAAAAATTGTTTGGGGGCTTGGGTAGACCCCACTAGATTATCTAATTGATCCCGTCCAGGAATACCATCAACAGTTGGGTGGTTTTGACTCATGGTATTAATAAAGGCAAAACTATATAAGGAGAAGTGTATTATGGTTCATGTGGTGCAGAATGAGGGGTTGTTAATGAATAAAAATTTTAAGAGATATCTGCATGATCTAACTCTGTCTCTGATGAATATGAATCTATGATGCACCTATGGATATGATCTCTAGATCTAGAAATGATGAATCTCTAGGAAGATCTGAAAATGAAGTCATGAAGATCTGATGCAAATCTGATGAAGAAATTAAGAGAAAGTTGGTAGATCTGAGGGTTGAAGCCTTCAGTGCGAAAGTGAAAGCTTTCTACAAAATGGTGTTAAATCAGGGGGTTGGAGCTCCCTTCCAGTGGTGACTAGAAAATGAGAGAAGGTGGTAGCCTTCTACAAGTGGGTGCCTGCGTGCTAGTATGATCCAGGTGGATATTGGTGGTCACCCACCTATTCCACTTGGGGCTCCACCATTGTCTATTTCAGTTTTTCAGTTTCGTTACAGTTTACTATTTTTAGCAGTTTTTCGGGTCCTAAACTTCCGGAGCCGTTTTGAGGCCCTAAACGACGTTTTTTGGGAAAATGGAGAGCAACATGGGTCCATGGACCGATGTTGCTCATTCCAAATTTGTAGTCCTCGGATAGATATTTCTAACAAGGTATAGTACGTGTCAAACGGAGATCGTATGCCAAAGTTACGCCCATGGGAAGTTGAAACACCAATTTACCCAAACGGGGCCCATAGTTTTGGCGCTTCATCTCCTAGGGTTAGGGTTTTGGCTATTTAGGATTTCCCATTGTTTCTCAATAATAAATAGGCCCTCGAACCTCAGTGTAACTCAGTTTAGAGGCCTGTAGCCGCCACATCTCTTGTCAGAGATAGCTACCAACGCCCTAGCTAGTTCTATTTCCATTCTGTCTGTAAGCAAATTTCAGTTCTTTGATATTAATTAAATGAATTTTTATTTCCACGACATCTCTAGATTTATGGTTATATGCTTATTCCGTTGTGTTTCTGCATAAATCCGGATTAGCGGTATCAGAGCGGTTTTCTTTTTCTCGATCCTTCTTTGCATGTCCCCAATGAGGTCGGGGTATAAGGAGCTAGGGCTTGATCTGGTGGAACCTTTGCAAGATTAGCCTCACAAACCTCGATGGACACCCATGGGGGATGACAAGAAATATGAGGGAGCAAGAGATCCTATCAAAATATTTCTCGAGGAGGCCCTCGAAAGACAAAGGATGTGATGATGGATAACTTTGCCCGGATCAGCCCAGCCGTACCACCGTGGCACATACGCATCCGGCGGCCATAAGGTGCGACTCCTTTTAAGGTACAAGTAAATTTTGACATTCCCATATTTGAGGGTCAAATAGACGCAGATGCTGTAGATAGATGGTTGAATCTGTTAGAAGGATATTTCTCGGTTCATGACTTTTCGGACCGGGAGAAGATTATTTTTGCGCTCCTCAAAGCTAGCCCCCATATTAAGGACTGGTGGGAAACCTACTATGAGAACAAGGACAAGACATAACCCTCTCTTTTCTCGGCCGTACCAACTTGGAATTCTTTCGAGATGCGTCGAGCAGTGCTATCCGTGGGGAGCTATGAGGACAAGTACATGTTACAATATAAATTCATTTGCGACAACAAAGGGATCAAGATGTGCATGAGGCGACGAATCTGTTCCATACCCTGCGCACAAAGTTGGGTATCGAAGATTCGAGGAGAACATGCAATTGCTAAAGTGTCCTTGTTTATGCATACAAATACATTCGGGGAGGGAAATGGAGTTCCTTGACATCTTCTCGCTTGGTACGGCATACCGGTATGCGCCCAGATTGAGCGAGAAATTAAAGCGAAGAAGCGAGACTTTGGATCTGCGAATCAAAAGCAAGGGAAAGGTGCTTCCCGAGCCGCGGAATGATATTCCAGGAGCCAAGGCATGGCGGCTTCTAAAAGACAACTCATCGAAGCCACAAGAAAAGAACAGCACCGCAAAGCCAAAGAAGGACACGGGAAAGTGGTGTGAGTTCCATAGGAGCTCCACTCACAACACAAGTGAGTGTCGGGCCAAGCAGTCGCTAGTGGCCGAGATGAGGGCTTCTGAGTCAGATGCATGCTCTGACTCCGAATCAGAACCTGAAAAGGCGAATGAAAAAGGAAAACAAATTATTGATGCGGAGCCCAACGCCACTGTTGCCACTGCAAAGATCCAAAAGGAGGAACCAGAAGATCCAGAGGAGGAGGAACGTCTCTTCCACTCCCAGATGTGGGTAAAGGGCTCCCCGGTACGGTTCATTGTCGACAATGGGAGCCAAAAGAACCTCATTTCAGCAGACGCCGTGAAGCGGTTGGGCTTGCCGACCACAGCTCACCCACATCCATACACCATCGGGTGGCTTCACCAGGGACGAGATCTCCGCGTCAGCCGGCAGTGTCGCCTTCCCTATAGCATCAAGCCCTTCACGGATGAGGTATTATGTGACGTTGCTCCTATTGATGTTTTTGATGTATTATTAGGACAACCATACTTGTGGAAGCGTCATGCTGTGTATGAGTCTCGGCCTCGTGCTGTTATTGTTACTTTGGGAAATAAGTTGTACAGGATACCGGAGGTACCACCTCCTGCTGCTATCTCTTTGGTTACTGCAAAACAATGCAGTAAGCTCATTTCCCAAACCAGGAAATTCGTTTTCCTGATGATCCGCCCCCAGGGCAAGAAGAAGACTGTGGCCACGACCTCCAGACAGGGCTCCTCTGCACAAAAACAACAAATGGATAAGGTTGTGGAGGAGTACAGGGACATATTCACCTCACCCACAGGGGTTCCTCTGCACTGTCAGGTCAAGCACCCGATTGATCTGACCCCCGGTGCGCCGCTACCTAATGGACCGATCTATCGGCGCTCTGTTCTAGAGAATGATGAAATCAAGAGGCAGATTCAGGAGCTGTTGCAGAAAGGTCACATCAGACCAAGTTCATCGCCCTGTGGGAGCCCGATCGTGTTGGTACAGAAAAAGGATGGGACATGGAGACTCTGTATTGACTATCGGGCGCTGAACAAGATCACTTTCCGGAATAGGTACCCAATCCACGGATTGATGACCTTCTGGACCAACTCCAAGGTGCAAAATATTTCAGTAAGATCGACCTGAAGTCTGGGTATCACCAGGTACCAATTGAACCCTCTGATGTGTGGAAGACTGCCTTCAAAGCTAAGGAAGGCCTTTTTGAAGGGCTGGTCATGCCTTTCGGGTTGACGAATGCTCCCGCAACCTTCATGAGGATGATGGACGACATCTTGCGGCCATTCACCAACTCATTCGTAGTGGTGTACTTGGATGACATTCTGATCTTCAGCAAGACTTGGGAAGAGCACCTTCATCACATCCGACAAGTCCTCCAAAAACTGCGGCAACACAAGTTGTGTGCCAATTTGGAGAAGTGCACGTTTGGCATGACCCAGGTTCAATATCTGGGATACATTATTGATGAAAGGGGGGTGCATGTGGATCCAGCCAAGATCCAAGTCATTCGGGATTGGCCAGCCCCAACCACTATAACAGAGCTTCGCAGCTTTCTAGGTCTTGCTAATTTCTATCGGAGGTTCGTGTTGGGATTCTCTCATATCACTTGGCCCTTGAGTCGAGTCACTAAGGGAGGAGCGAGAGCAAAAATTTTTTGGTCGGAACCTCAACAGAAGGTGTTCACAGAACTGAAAAACCGCCTCTGTTCTGCCCCAGTGCTCACTTTACCAGACTTGCAACAGCCATTTGAGATCGAGACAGATGCCTCTGACTATGCTATTGGGGCAGTTCTTACTCAACAGGGACATCCAGTGGCATTTCACAGTGAGACATTGTCTGACACAGTTCGCAAGTACCCCACATATGACAAAGAAATGTACTCCATTGTGCAAGCTTGTCGACAATGGAAGCATTACATTTTGGGGAAGGAAACAATCATCCACACAGACCACAGGCCCCTGCAGTTCATACAGACACAAGGGAAGTTGCAGAATGATCGCCATCAGAAGTGGTCTACATATTTGCAACAGTTTCATTTGAACATCAAGTATAAGAAGGGTAGCACCAATCATGTTGCAGACTGCCTCAGCCGACCACCGATCGTGGCGCTCACCACTGTACTCAACGCTTGTGGGCACGAGACTTTTGATTGGCCGCTTCTCTATGAGAGTGACCCAGAATTCGGCCAAACTTACAAGGCACTCCTGGGGGGTACGCAAGTTCCAAATTTTCACCTCCAAGATGCACTTTTATGTCATATGGGACACCTTTGTGTTCCTTCAAGCGAGCGTGCCAAGATGATATGGGAAGCACACTACAGTCGAGTCGCTGGGCATTTCGGGGTCGAGAAAACAGTAGCAATACTACAGAAGTATTTCTATTGGCCGAACCTTCGAAAGGATGTCGCGAAGCACATCAGATCCTGCACTGCTTGTGCCATTGCCAAACCGACCATCAAGAAGCAAGGCCTATATACTCCTCTACCTACCCCTAGTCGACCTTGGGAATCCATCTCCATGGATTACATGTCGGGCCTGCCTTCTACTAAGCAGGGAAATGACTGTGTTTTTGTGGTCGTCGACAGATTCTCGAAGATGGCCATTATGGCGGCTTGCAAGAAGAATATCACAGCAGAAGCCACTGCTAAACTCTTCTTTGAACGAGTGTGGGTGCACTTTGGGATCCCACAGTCTATCATATCAGATCGGGATAGCAGGTTCCTCAGCGCATTTTGGTCCAGCCTCTGGTCGATGTTGGATACCAAGCTCACCAAGTCCACAGCTTTCCATCCCCAAACAGATGGCCAGACAGAGGTCGTCAACAGAATGATTGTACACATTCTGCGCATGTACAATTCAAAGCATCCACGCACATGGGACGAGAGCCTCCCTTATGTACAACATAGTTATAACCGGGCTCTCCACGGTTCAATTGGCCATAGCCCCTTTCAGGTGGGCTTGGGATTCCAGCCACTATGTCCCATTGACGTAGCCATGCCATTTGCAGCTGCTCAGGCCGATTCAGCGCACGTCCAGTCTGAAGTTGACAAAGCCAGTAGCTTCATCGAGCGCATTCAACACATCCGCCAACGGGTTCATGATATATTGGATAGAGCCAATTCCAAGTACAAGCAACGCCATGATCAACACCGAGTGCCACACAACTTTCAGGAGGGTGACAAAGTATGGCTACATTTGCAGAAGGAGCGCCTCACTGGACCCCACCGCAAGCTTCGCCCGCTCCGATACGGGCCGTACACCATCACCAAGGCTGTAGGGAACAATGCATTCGAGCTCAGTATTCCACCATTCCTTGGTCTGCACCGAGTCTTCAATGTGGATCGCCTTCGTCCTTACTTCCCACCTCTACTGGACACCTCGGACATTGCAGAACAACTCACACCAACTGAGTTAAATCCAGACTGCATGGAACAGGCCACCACAGATTGCATCATGGACATGCAAATCAAGAACACTCGCGTCCAACTATATCGGGTTGTCAAAGCTGGCCAACTCCTGCACCAAGGAAAGTGGTTCACCAGGGACCAAGTTCAGCAGAAATTTCCTCATCTCATGGAGGAACTTAACGCAATGGGGACCATTGCTTCCTAAGGGGAGAGGAATGATCCAGGTGGATATTGGTGGTCACCCGCCTATTCCACTTGGGGCTCCACCATTGTCTATTTCAGTTTTTCAGTTTCGGCACAGTTTACTATTTTTAGCAGTTTTTCGGGTCCTAAACTTCCGGAGCCGTTTTGAGGCCCTAAACGACGTTTTTTGGGAAAACGAAGAGCAACATGGGTCCATGGACCGATGTTGCTTGTTCCAAATTTGTATTCCTCGGATAGATCTTTCTAACGAGGTATGGTACGTGTCAAACGGAGGTCGTATGCCAAAGTTACGCCCCTGGGAAGTTGAAACACCAATTTACCCAAACGGGGCCCATAGTTTTGGCGCTTCATCTCCTAGGGTTAGGGTTTTGGCTGTTTATGATTTCCCATTGTTTCTAAATGATAAATAGGCCCTCGAGCTTCATTGTAACTCAGTTCAGAGGCCTGTAGCCGCCACATCTCTTCTCAGAGATAGCTACCAGCGCCCTAGCTAGTTTTATTTCCATTCTGTCTGTAAGCAAATTTCAGTCATTCGTTTATTAATGAAATGAAGTGTTATTTCCGCTGCATCTCTGTATTTATGTTTATATGTTTATTCTGTTGCGTTCCTGCATAAATCCGGATCATAGTATAAGTCTGCGCCAGCATAAAATTGTAAGAAGTTTTCTTTATAATAAATATTGAAGACTGAGATAACAGTAGCGGTGGTTTTCTCCCGAATTGGGTTTCCACCTTAAATACTGGTGTTCATATGTGCTTATTATGGTTGATGGCTTATGGTTGATGGTTTGTTCTGTTATTTTTGTTCATGCTTACTACTTAACATTTGATGAATGAATGATGGAATGATCTAAGTAAATACATAATAAGATCTCTGAACATACAAGTTGGATTCAGAAAAGTAGCATATGGTTTTAAGAAAGAAAATTTAAAAGTTCTCAGTCAGCTCTAAATAATGATTCACCCCCCCCCCCCCTCTTAGTGTTTATTCCAACAATTGGTATTAGAGCGGGCCATTCTGAAAAGCTTAGCCGCTAGAAGGAAGATCAATCAAGATGAGCAATCAAGATGGAATAGCATCTATCAGGCCTCCGCTCTTCAATGGAAACAATTTAATCTTCTGGAAAACAAGGATGAGGTCCTATCTTTAGTCTCTGGGTGCAGATGTATGGGCTATTTTTGAAGTAGGATATCAATATATAGCCACAGTACCAACAGATCCAATGGAAAGAAAGAATTATGAAACAAATGCAAAGGTGGTTAATGCTCTATTGGGAAGTCTAAATGAATCAGAATTTGTCAAAGTCATGCAATTGAATATAGCAAAGGCAATATGGGACAAAATAATTCTAAGCTATGAAGGTAATGCAAAGGTAAAAAGTGCTAAACTCCAAACTCTTAGAATTCAATATGAGAACCTAAAAATGCATAATGAGGAGAGGATTGCTAATTTCTTTTTACGACTTGATGATATTGTAAATCGGATGAGAAATCTGGGAGAAAAAATAACCGAATCTACTTTGGTTGAGAAAGTTTTAAGATCACTAATGAACGAAATTTGAGTCAAAAGTGTCTGCTCTTGAAGAAAAGCAGGATCTTCAAAATCTTACTGTGGTGCAACTTCATGGCATACTAACTGCATATGAAATGAGAAGAGGAGGACCATTTGAAGTCAAGGAAGCCGTCTTTAGAGCTTCTACAAAAGGGAAAGAAGTACAAGAGACAGAAGGATCACAGTATATCTCAGAAGAATATGAGGTAAATTTTGTAAAGAAACTCCAACTTGGTACAGGAAGGTTCAGAGGTAAGCTTCCTTTCAAATTTTTTGCTTGTGGAAGAGTTGGTCATTATGCGGCTAAGTGTCCTCACAAAGAAACACATGAAAAAGGAAAGGAAGTAGCAAGAAGGAATAAGAATCGGTTTAGCACTAGAAAAAGTTACTATACTCATGAAGACAGTGATGGGTTATCAGATAGTGAGAAAGAATATGAACAAGATCTTAGACTTCTCATGGCATTTGAAAAGGAGTCTAGAGAAGAAAAGGATACTTTTATGGATGCTTTAGAGGAAAATTATTTTCTTGATGAAATCAATCAACTCAAAATATGCTTAGAAGAAAGTAAAGTAGCCATAGAGACTGTGAAAACCAGCTTCAAGAAAAGGAGAAACATAATGAGAAATTAGAATGTGAAATAGTAAGTCTAAGAAAAGAATTTGAGAAAGTAAAGACTTTGAATCTTAGATTTGCTAAAGGATCTGAAACCTTAGATGAGATTATCAAGATACAACGTTCTCCTCTTCTAAATACAGGTCTTGGATATATCAGAGAATCTTCTCAGGTTTCAGCACCAAATTATCTAAAAGCAGCTACAGCCAGTACACAACATTCTACCCCTCAGCAAGGGAATAAAGAATCTTTACAAATAAAGCATGATCATCTCAATTCAAAGAACACTAACAGGAGTACCTTTCAAAGAAACACCAATCAACAGGTAAATTCAAATAGAATATTTTATAATCACATAAATTTCTTCTTCAATGGACAATGTTTCTCATGTCACAATTTTGGTCATAAAGCTGTTAAATGTGTTGCATATAAAACCATCATGACAAGAGAAGCAAGAAATCAAAGGATTGATATTGGAACAAAGAAGAATACTTATAACAAATTTTCTCCTCTTCAAAATGAAGTTGAATGTGCTTATTGCAATAACTTTGGCCATGAAGAATCTGAATGCAGGAGCAAAGTCTAGCCAAAAGAGCATCTTCCTTCAAGCTCCAAAGTATGGAAAAAGAAGAAACTACAGGTTGAAAATTGTGGCATAGCTTTATTTGCAGAAGGAGAAGAAAATCAATGGTACATTGATAGTGGATGCTCAAAACACATGACAAGTGACAAAAACAAACTTCTTGCATATAGTGCTCTAGAAAAAGAAAAGAATGTTACATTTGGAAATGATACTCTTGTTGTCATTAAGGGAAAAGGATTTGTTTTTCTAAAAGAAAAGGTGAAAGCTAATAATGTCATGTATGTGGATGGATTAAAGCATAATCTGTTAAGTGTAATTCAAATGTGTGATCAAGGAACTGAAGTTGTCTTTAGTTAAAAGTAATGTATGGTACATGATCTTGATACAGGTAAAACAATTATAAAAGGAAAAAGAACTCCAAGAAACTTGTATGTATTGAAAAACTGCAAAGAACAATGTTACTTGAGTAAATCTTCAGAAAACTGGCTATGGCATAGAAGGTTGGGGCATCTGAGCTTCTCTCAAATCAACAAATCAAGTAGACTTAAAGATGTTCGTGATCCTCCCAATATTACTCTACCTGAAAATATCATATGCAAATCTTGCCAATTCGGTAAGCAAACCAGAGTACAATTTAATGCCAAGGAAGGATCATCAAGTAAGCCTCTTGAACTCATTCATACTAACATATGTGGACCTATGAATAAAAAGTCACCATGTGGTGAACAATACTATATCTTATTTATTGATGATTTCTCTAGAATGTGTTGGATTGGGTTGCTTAAACACAAAGATGAAGCATTTGAGAAATTTCAGATCTTCAAAGCACTAGTTGAGAATGAATTAGATCTAAAAATAAAGTGTCTTAGATCTGATCGAGGAGGAGAATATACATTAGATGAATTCCTTGAATTTTGTGAACAACATGGCATAAAAAGACAGTTTTCTGTAGCTGGCACTCCACAACAAAATGGTGTTGCAGAAAGAATGAATAGAACAGTTCAACAAATGGCTAGAGCTATGCTTGATGATTCCGGAACACCTGACACATTTTGGGGAGAAGTAGCACATACAGTAGTAAACATTCTCAACAAGGCACATGTTCGTGTAAATAGTGATAAAACTCCATATGAACTCTGGTATGGTAATCCTCCCACTGTAAAGCATTTTAGAATTTTTGGAAGAAAATGCTTTATCAAAAATAATGATGAAAAACTTGGCAAGTTTGAACCTAGAGCAGATGAAGGAATACTTCTTGGTTACTCCTCTAGGAGTAGAGCATATAAATGTTACAATAAAATACTTCGAAAGATTGTTGAATGTATTGATGTTGTTATTGATGAGTCTCCTGTAGCTCCAAAAGAAGAAAAACAAACAACAGATGAAGACGATGATGACATATATCCTTCTACATCAAATAGGAATGATATAGATAGTGAACCCAATGAAGAACCCGAAGATGATTTATCTGAAAAAGCTCCATCCATATATGTTCAAAAGAATCATCCAGAATCTCAAATTTTGGGAGAAAAGGGATCAGGTGTACAAACAAGAAGGACTCTTGTGGGATCTTCTAGCTATCTGGCATTTCTATCCACTATTGAACCACACAATGTCAATCAAGCTAGAAAAGATGAATTTTGGATTCAAGCCATGAATGAAGAGCTTGATCAAATTGAAAAGAATCACACTTGGGAATTAGTACCAAGACCTCATGACAAAAATGTCATTGGAACTAAATGGATATTCAAAAATAAGTTAAATGAGAATGGGGATGTTATAAGAAATAAAGCTAGACTTGTTTGCAAGGGGTATGCTCAACAAGAAGGTATAGACTTTGAAGAAAATTTTGCCCCTGTAGCTAGACTTGAAGCCATAAGAATTTTTCTTTCTTTTTCAAGCTTTCAACAAATCAAAGTTTATCAAATGGATGTTAAATCTGTTTTTCTCAATGGTGATCTATAAGAAGAAGTTTATATAGAACAACCAGAAGGATTCATTTTGGGAAATGATGAAAAACTTGTTTGTAGACTTAAAAAGGCTCTATATGGTCTCAAACAAGCTCCAAGGGCATGGTACTATCGTCTTGACAAATATCTTCATCAACAAGGATTTTCAAAGGGGTTAGCTGATAGCAACTTATACACAAAAATTGAAAATGATAAACTATTGATTGTGGTTGTATTTGTTGATGATATCATTTTTGGAAGTAATGAAGAATCTACGAGTCAGAAATTTGCTTCTGATATGTAGCAAGAATTTGAAATGTCTTTACTTGGGGAACTAACATTCTTTCTTGGCTTACAAGTACAGCAAGCAACAGATGGCATATTCTTATCACAAGAAAAATATCTTAAGCAAATCTTGAAGAAGTATGGCATGGAAGATTGCAAACCTGTAAGCACACCAATGATAACCGGATGTAATCTCAGTTCTAATGATGATTCCCCTACGGTGAATCAACCAAAGTACAGATCTATGATAGGAAGTCTACTTTATCTCACTGGAACTAGACCAGACATTATGCATACAGTTGGGATTGTGGGACAATTCCAAGCTAATCCAAAAGAGTCTCACCTTCAAGCTGTCAAAATAATATTCAAATATCTGCAAGGAACTCAAGACTTTGGACTATGGTATCCAAAGGATGTTGATCTTACTCTTCATGCTTACACTGATGCAGATTGGGCTGTAAATGTTGATTATTGGAAAAGCACTAGTGGTGGTGCATTCTATATGGGGCCCCGGTTAGTATCTTGGTTCAACAAGAAGCAAAGCTCTATTGTCTTATCTATAGTAGAAGCAGAATATGTGGCTGCAACATCATGTTGCACTCAACTTCTTTGGATGATGCAAACCTTACAAGACATTCAACTCAAATGTTCACCTCCTATCTCCATTATGTGTGATAATACAAGTGCCATCAGTATCTCAAAGAATCTTGTTATACATTCAAATACCAAGCACATTCCCATCAAATATCACTTCTTACATGAACAAGTGCTTGAACAAAAGGTGAAATTGGAGTATGTTCCCTCCAAAGAACAAGTTGCTGATATATTTACCAAACATATACCCAGGGAAGTGCTCGAATGTCTCAGACAGAAACTGGGAGTAGTTTCTGCCATGCAGAAGATCAGACATGCTTAAATTTAGAAGATTAATTTGTATACACTCCTGTTGAAGGTATTTAGGATGCACAGGCTAAGGGGGAGCATTGGTCATATGGAAAGGATGCATTGTTGGCATTCCAATTAATTGTTGTAGTCTGATCTCATTTGTATAAGTCATTTTTGTTTGAAGATGTAGCATGATCTCAGGGGGAGCATGGTTTTATCGGTACAAAGGGTATTGATCAACCCTTTTCCATTGATGTCAAAGGGGGAGGAAAACAAAGAGGGGTTTCTATAAGACAAATAGAGGACAAGTATTTCCATCAATGCCAAAGGGGGAGATTGTTGGAAATATTGTCATTGATGGCAAAGGAATTGGCAAAGAAGGAGCATCTGAAACAGTAACTATGAAAAGAGAAAAGCAAAGTAGCAGCAGAAGAAGAGTGCATAATTGAAGCAGAATTGTTCAGAGACAGAGTAGGAGAAAAAGGCCATTGAATAGAAAAGAATAAGTGAATGTTCTAGTAAATGGTAATATGTATGCATCCTGATGGAATCCGTGATAAGTAAGAAACTCTGTGAGGGGATTAATGGTGCTCTGTATGATTGTTTGAGGAACTGATGTTAATACAGTCGTCAGTGTATCCAAACTAGTAGACAGTGGAGTTATATATATTCTTTGAATATGGTTTTAAGCTTCATATGGAAGGGTCTACGCTATTAGTAAGGAGCTGACTGGCTTTCATGGAGAAAGGAACGAGGAGCGAGGGAAAATCAGTTATAACGCGGAAGAACTAAAATAGATTATTTGGCATTGAACTCTCGGTTGAACACGGACTAACCCTTTGGAATCATGAATGGAACCTGGAAGGAAAGAGGTGGAACATATCAAAAGGAAGCGCGATGGAACCCTGCGTGGAAGAGCGGAACCGTGACAAAATGAATAGTGAAGGCGGTTTTCAGATTTCATCGCACCACCTTTCGGTGATAGGCGATATTTCCTGGTTGGGGAGCTATTCCATAGAAACATTGATACATAGCAAAGGTGGACCCACGAAAACCACTATCAAAGCATGCCATCGCATGTTAATATTCGACCAAGGAAGCCGAGCGATATTATTGAACGTCGTTGATCTGGGAAGGGATCATCGGATGGTGTTCATTTGCTATAGATGCGCGAAGGTTACCCAAGGTACGGCACGCCATTGCACGTTATCATCCATGCATCATTAACAAAATATATCCGTCAGATCATCTGAAGCTGAGCAATGTGCTCTCCACCATCGGATGGAAACGATCGTTAGTGATGGGCCCTAGTTTTTAAATTATATTGATTGGGACTTTTCAAAATTAACGGTTGCAGGTTTAACCAAGGATTACTTAAATTAAATATAAATTATGACGAAAAGTGTTTGGACCATCATTTGAATGTTATTCCAAAGTTGGTGGAATGAATAAACATGGGGTCGACTTATGAAGGTCATTCCAAAAAAAAAAAAAATTGGATTAATATCTCAATCTCATATTGAGATATTAAAAAGCTTTAGATTAATTATCTAATTGCCAAAACCAAGGAAATAAAACAATGAGAAATTGTTTGGGGGCTTGGGTAGACCCCGCTGGATTATCTAATTGATCCCGTCTAGGAATACCATCAGCAGTTGGGTGGTTTTGACTCATGGTATTAATAAAGGCAAAACTATATAAGGAGAAGTGTATTATGGTTCATGTGGTGCATATTGACAGGTTGTTAATGAATAAAATTTTTAAGAGATATTTGCATGATCGAACTCTATCTCTGATGAATCTGAATCTATGATGCACCTATGGATATGATCTCTAGATCTAGAAATGATGAATCTTTAGGAAGATTTGAAAATGAAGTCATGAAGATCTGACGCAAATATGATGAAGAAATTAAGAGAAAGTTGGTAGATCTGAGGTTTGAAGCCTTCAGTGCGAAAGTGAAAGCTTTCTACAAACTGGTGTTAAATCAGGGGGTTGGAGCTCCCTTCCAATGGTGAGTGGAAAACGAGAAAAAGTGGTAGCCTTCTACAGGTGGGTGCCTGCGTGCTGGTATAAGTCCGCGCCAGCATAAAATTGTAAGAAGTTTTCTTTATAATAAATATTGAAGACTGAGATAACAGCAGCGGTGGTTTTCTCCCGAATTGGGTTTCCACCTTAAATACTAGTGTTCATATGTGTTGCTTATGGTTGATGGTTTGTTCTGTTATTTATGTTCATGCTTACTGCTTAACATTTGATGAATGAATGATGCAATGATCTAAGTTAAGACATAATAAGATCTCCGAACATACAAGTTGGATTCAAAAAAGTACCATATCGTTTTAAGAAAGAAAATTTAAAAGTTCTCAGTCAGCTCTAAATACTGATTCACCCCCCCCCCTCTCAGTATTTATTCCAACAAAGGAACCCTGTAAACAGAAGGCAAAGAAGATTAGCATGTTCAATTAGAAACAGAAAAAGGCAGTAAAGTGGATTAATTAAAGGAAACTCATAGTTAAAGGCTTATTACCAAGTTTTAAGGTTAAATCAAGGAAAATTAGGCTAGGGTAGCCTCGAATAAATCAACAAAGGCGGTTATTTCCCTAAAAGATCTAATTGACACCTTTTCACCTAGTTTCTGACTACAAAGATAAACAAGAAGTTATTACACAAGAGAATATATTTTAAATTGTCAGAACAATTATTGTAAAGATAGGATAAAGCCTTAAAAGTCAATGTTTTCTCCTATGTGCCTCTCAGAAGTTAAGACAGAGTTAATAAAATAGAGAAGTAGTTGCACCTATTTCTACCTTATTCCTTGCATGGTTTTCAAGGCTAGAAATAGATTTCCTCTGTAATTAATAACCCTCAAACCCTAGATCAGTTCCACCTCCTCATTTGCAGCATAAATACTGCATTGGAACTAATTGTAAAAGGTTGGCATTTGATGACTCTTTCAAGTAATACATAGCTCTGCTGAAGTGGAAAGGAAATTGATGTTATGGAACCTGTGGATGTTTTGACCTGTTGTTGATGGAGAAAGCTCTGTCATTAGATCCTTGAGCTTGGCTGTTGGTGAATCACTCTAAAATTGTTATTGTTATTTCCTGTTTCATTATGTTTCACCATTCTCTGTTGCAGTAGAGTAAAAATTTTAGGCTAAAAAATGTCTTTTGAAAGAACCTTAGTTCTGTTTACTCTTCACTGTCTTTATCTTTTCTTTCTGCTAAGATATTCTAGAGAATTTTTAATTTCTCTCTGGAACCCTTATGCTTGTTTATTTCTTAAATAGTTCAATACAGTTGGTCTCAAGAATGATTTATGGTTTTCCCTGCTTACTTGCTGCCACTTAAAATTTGTTTCTGAAGTCTCCCTTCAAAATACCATTCTCCAAAGTCTGCCAAAGAGGTTTTTTTCTGATCATATCCTTTGTACTTTCTCAAATAATTTTTTTGAAGGTCTTTATAGTTGTAATCAAAGATGTCTAGGTGTTCCATCTTCTATGAATGCAGTTATTTGTGAATCTTGAATGTTTTCTTATCCTTGAAAGTGAAATATTTGGATGAAATAGAGCGTTCCTCGACTCCTAGATTTCATTTGAAAATTTTGTCTTGAAATTATTATTTTCTGAAGTGTGGTTTCTAGAATTTATGGTTAGCCCTGTCTATGGAATGACTCTTCATGTTCAGATAATGTTTTAAGTCCCTTTTTTGAGAATTACATATAACTAAGTATTCTTAATTTCCCTTAGTTCTACTTTTCATTCTAAACCTTTGATGTCCATTTCCTTTCACCTGAAATACCTTGTAGATCCACTAGCCAAGTTAGATTTTCCCTTTGATATCCCCGATTCATCTAAAAACTTATTAAAATTTCCACTTGATTGCATTGCCTAATGACTTAGATATTTCCCTTTTCTATCTATGCTGCGTAGATCATCATGTACAACCAAACAATCAAACAAACTCATGCTTCATAACTAGCCTAAAATCAAACCCTTAAAAGAAAACAAGCTCACATCTTTGCAAACAATTGAGAGATCCCTCTCTGAGACTAGGAAGGCTAGGTCCTAGAGCTCTAAAGACTAGTTTTTATTTTGCCTTGTCACTTGGTATGCCAATATTCCAAATCACGGGACTCCAACACCATACAAAGTTTCATCCAAGCCATCGATGAACATGTACACCCTCCTTGTTGCAGACAGATTAGGAACCATAAATGATAATCTCAGAAACTCAGCGATATAAGTTTCTGCATTTCCTGACTGATTTAACTTTGCAAGGCTCATGAAAGGTGCTTCTGGATCCTTTCTGTCAAACCTCTCCACTAGTCTTCTAGTGAATTTAGATTAGGAAGTCACATTGGCATGGCCCAATGTAGACAACCCATGGAACCACCAATTGTGTGCTTCACCTTCAAAGTGCAACACTGCAATCTTGATGGCTTCAATCTCAGGGACTTTGTTCAAATAAAATTATATATCCAGATTTTCTACCCATGCCTTGGAAGAACTGGAGAATGACCCATAAAATTTGGGCAAAAATAATCTACCCATAGAGTGGTGTCTATCATGATTATGAAAGAACCCACCATCTCTATACTGCTGCCTCGATCTTCTTTTATCCTTGAGGTGACAAAAATCTTGGAAACTCAAGTGGTCCCTAAATCTCTTATTCTAATATTAATATTACAAAAAGTAGTCTTCAAGGGATGCTTTCTCTTGTGGTCCTTCATTCTCCACAGCCAAGAAGCTAGGCATAGTGGAGCGTTGTGGAGCTTGTGGGGCTTGTGGCTGGTTCACTAGTTGACCAGTCCAGTGATGAGACATGTCAGAGATTTCCCCTGGATGAAATCTCCCAGGAGATTCCCTCATTATTTCCATTCTCATCTCTTTGATCTCTTTGGAAATATCTTTCATGGCCACCAAAAGAGTTCTTGCAAACTCTTCTCCTTCTTTATCACTTGCAGTCTTAGGGGCTTTACCCTTGTCTTGATCATCGGTAGTGTAATCAAAATTCTTGTGACTTCTATTCTGATACCTCTTCTCCCTCTCAATAAGAGGTTCATCTTCTTCTGAATGAAACATGGCTATGGTTCTCCAAGGAAATCATAGGCTGTGCCAAGAAAGGAGCTCTGATATGACTGTAATATTCCAAAATTGGAATGTCATAACAAGCCTGCTAAAATAACGCACTCCTGGGAGATTGATGCACAAAAATGAGTTTACAGGCCTTGGATCCCTTAGATCAGCAGATCTAGAGTCTAGATGCAAAAGGGGAGCAAAAAAAAATCAAACTAGGTGTGGTAAACAGATCTCCCACCACCTAGTCTAGCTGAAAAACACCCTACAAGAGGGACTGTAGCTATGCACAACAAACTGCTTCAGAAATAACACAGTATTGGAAAAAATGAGCAGGAGGCCATCAAACATGATTAAATTATGAGTATACATTAGCAAATCAAAATTACAATGATGCTATTACATTTTGGAGTAGAATACAGGAGACAATAGAGCAAGAAATCTTCAGAAAATAAGGCTGCAACACATATATAAACTGCAAAATGGATTAATAGCATTATTTTATGGAGATGGAGTAGATAAAAATTAAATCTCAGATCTAAGACAGATATGTGGACAAAATATCAGATCCATTTCATATATGGAAATTAGAAAGACTTATTTACAAGAACCCCTTGGGGTTTTGACCAAATCATGCATTACAAAGAGTAGATCTGAGTTTTAAGTTGCAGATCTACAAAATGATTCAGGAATTTCTAAAGATGACTTTACATTAAAATATATCAGATCTAAACAGCACATGGATCAGCAAGCTAATCCATGGATCACCAAAGTGAAAGGCAAAGCCTAGCAGCATAGATCTCTCATTAAAAATGGGGTCAAACACCCTGCGAACCCTCTACTGAAAATAACACAGTCCCTCAAGGAAAACTGCAATGTAGCTTGAATAACAATTATGGCCTGATTCCAAGATACAAATCTAAAGCTCAAATAGTGGATGCACTCTTCCAGGAGGTTAAAAGACACACTCACTGAGAAGAGGCTCCAATACAAGCTATATATTTGCAGATCTAGAGTTCCACTTGCTGCAACCTACAAAAGCAAAAAAACCCTCACTAGATCTGCATTGTAGTTGGAATTATAGCTTGTCCCAAAGCCTGATAGTGGATCAAATTAGAAAAACTCCTCCAAGAATCCTCAATGGAAGAGTTGAAATCCCTGCATAGGAAGTCCAAGTGCTAAGCAGCACAATTCTCCACTAAATAGAAGAGAATAGTATTTGTCTAAATAGACAAGATACTCAGAAATATAAACAATCAACAACCTTCTCTTGTTGCCTTCCCCTTCCTTTTATAAGATGAGGGCCTTTGCAAACCCTAAACCACCTTGATGAGTTAGCTCCTTTCACATGAGGGGTCTCCTTCTAAAACTGCGATGTCCCTCCATGAGGTGCATTGAATCTAGACAGCGCTGTAGATTTGGTCAAGGTTGACCCAGTATCAAAACTCAAACCCCTTTCACACCTGCAAGTGATTTATTTACATGGCCTTGATTTATCCTTGTTCATATGAGCATTGATTTATTCATTCTTTTCAGGAGTTTTACATGTCCTCCTTTATTTATTTATTCATGCAACAAAAAGTAAAACAAAAATGCATATTCTTCTTAGCTCAAGCTAAGTAGGAATATTACAAAGGTTTTGAAAATCTATCAAGGATTCAGAAATACGAGTTTGTTTCCAAACTAAAAATCCTACCTTTTTTAGGCAGTTTCGTAGCATGCTTCAGGCTTGAAGCCAGAAAAATGCTACGAAAATTTCTGTAGGTGCATATTTGCTTTGAATCTAGTTTTATGAAGAGTTAAGGAGGGAAATTGATAATATTTAGTTATTTTAACTAAGAAACATGTCCACATCAAAAAAGAGATCTAACAGGTTGTAGGGGATGGTGAAATGAAATATGTTACTAAAATACACTACGAAAATTTCTGTAGGTGATTTTTTTCTTTAAAACTCAGTTTTGGCATGTTTTATGGAGGGATATCAATGGTTTGTAAGGTTTCATGACATAATGAAGGTGTTGGAACAAAAAGGAAGTCAAAGAGATAGGTAGAAATGCCATTTTTCCTACGCTACTAAAAATCACTATGAAACTCTCTAAAACTGCCTTGTTTTCGAAGCGAGGAGTTTTTGAAGAATTTTGAGTATCTTGACAGCACATCACCCACCTGGATAACTCCAACATGTTAGTGGACCTTATCAGCAGAGAATAATGACTTAAAGGTAGTGCCACATAGCCATCTCATCAATCAAAACAACTTTTAAAGAGAAGGTCATCCATTTCTAAAAATCAACGTTATGTTCCACAGATCTAGGGGAGCTTTAAAGATGTAAAGTGCTGGTGAAATTGGTCATGTTTCCTTCAAGTATGTGACATTAATTATGTAACCATTATGTAACTGTTTCATAGATAGGTTAAAGGAATATAATAAATAGGAGATAGAGTCCTATTAGGAGTTTTTTTCTTTAAAGATAGCTGTCATTTTTCTGTTTTAAGTTAGTGGTTTCAGTTATGATAGGTGTCAGAGTAGAATTCAAAGATATAGATAGATAGGAAGGTCATCTACATTGTGAATAATGTCTATTTATAGAGAAAAAATCGAAGAGTAAGGGTTCGGAGAATATTGCACCAAGTTGTTGCTTGTATGTTTATGACCGTTATTAGTAATAGAAAGTGACATTCTACTTCCAGAACTGAGATTCTCATGAGGTTTTTGATGTGTTATTAATCTAAATATTTATGTTTAATCACTTGCAATAGATTTTATATCTTATTACTCAGAATTCATAATATTATGCTTTGACTTCCTTTAGTGGGTAAATGATTGTGTTTTCCTATGTTATGTGTGTGAATTATCTCTGTTAAAAAACTCTATCTGCCTCAGATTCCATGTGAAGAACCACTATCACTTAGATTATTGATTGTTGAATCCATAAGCCCAATGGTAGCAAGCCTTCATTTTTCAACCTGTAATCATACAAAAACACATCCAATCCAATGCAGAGTTAGTCATCTATTTTCAAGATTACTCATTGAATATCCTTTATTTTTTTAGAGAGCCCTCTTAGATTGGAGAGGCTAATTTCCACTTGTAAGTCGTTTGAAAGATTTACTCCAAGTTGACCATTGAATCAGCCCAACAAGACTCAATTTTGTGATAACATTTTGGCGCCGTTGTCGGGGATCAAACCTGGGTCACCTGTGTGATAGGAAGGAATACTCGCCACTATACTACAAGGACCATAAACTATTTATCTTTAATAGCAATATACTCAATCTTCATTTATTCTAAATATCTACAAAGAATTCAAAAAGGAATATACCTTCAAAAAATTATTAATATATTATTATATGGAGTAATTTTTAACATTATTATTAATATTACTAAGCTTATTCCAAAAGGTTAATATTTATATTAGCTAATATAAATAATTATAAGTGTCAATATTATGTTATTATTTACCATTAATTTTTGTGGTATTTTTAAAGTTTAATGTTATTATTATTATTATTATTTATTTTTATCATAATATTATTTTCCTCATTTTATTAGTTTACTTAAAGTGACATTAATATATGACTCATAATGATAAAATTATTAATGAAGATTGTTGTTTTCATTTAAAATGTTATCACCAAATTGATCTTGATTGGCTGCTCATCAATCAACTCAATGTAACTCTTTCAAACCACTTCTAGCTAAAGATTAGCCTCTTCAGTTTGAGAGGGCTCTATCAAAGGGGGTTTTGTTGAATTCTTAGTTAAACTGAGAGGGGGCGTGAATCAGTTTAACACATGCATTAGCTTTTTAAATTTTTCATCAGCTTATTTGCAACTTACTTTTATAATCAACTTTAGTATATGAACAGTCTTAATATGTTGCAGCAAGCATTAAATTAATGTGACATCAAACTTATTATAAGAGTAGCAAACATTAAGCAGATTTGGTAAATCATCTCAGTACATAGGAAACACAGATAGAGACATCAGATATAAGTGGAAACCCATAAAGGGAGAAAACCACATCTTATTATTTTTTTGATGCAAAGGCAAGCTCCAACTCCTTCTCACCACTGTTTTTCTGCAGGCACCAACCTACAGGAGGCTCGAACCTCAATTCTGCATGCTACAACTTGTAAGGAAGCTCCAAATCCCTTCAATTTTCTGCAGGCACCAACCTACAGGAGGCTCCAACCTTAGTCAGCTACAACTGATAGCTATCAAGCTTCAACTTGATATGGAAGCTCCAACTTCCTCAATTTATCAAAAGAAATGTTTGCTGATTTACCTCAGATATCAGCTCTGTTCTGTAGCATCTCTTTCTACTCCTCTCTTCCTTATCTTCTCTGCCTTAATCTTCTATACTTTTCATTCTCTATCCTTACTCTCTCTAACCTCTCCTTGCATATCAGGCTGATATTATATATAGAGTTCATCAAATGAATATTTCTATTCCACAAAGAATTTGGAATGAATAGCCATACCCTTTAGTCTTCTACCTTCTCATTTCTTTTCCAGCTCACTCAAAAATATAATAATATGCATTAATTTTAATATTACAGTGGGAGTTTTGTTTTCCTACCGGAGACTTGCCAATGCATCACAAACAACAAAAATTGATTACAACATTTACATTCACATTTTTAGTTACACACTTCAAGTTTGCTTAGCTCATTTTCTGGATTTTGGCTTTACTGGATTTGTCTTTTTTGCTGCTATTGAGTGACTGTTATGTATACTTTGGTTCATCTCTGTGTCTATTCATCTGTTCATATATGAGCTTATACTTAATGGTTGAAATTCGCATTACAATTTCAATTCATCCTTTTCCCTGTACAATTCTTTTTCCGTTGTCTCTCTCTCTTTCGTTCTTGCAGGCTCTCTTCTTCATTGCAGTTGTATAATTGTTGTACATATAACTATATTTTAATATAAATGTTGTGAAATTTCAATACTTTTTAATTTATGCATTGGCAATTTGAATCAATGTTGAAGTTGCTCCGTCAGAGGTTACAATCATTGTTGTGACCCAATTAATTTTATATCTGGGCAGAATATTTTCAGTGTGGAAGCTCCTTGATGTTCAGGCTATCCTCACTCTTCTGTTATATTTCACCTTTAAAGCACTCATCCAAATTTTTCAGTGACTTTAAAAACCATTCAGCACATATACAGTGTTCACTATATAACTCTTCATATTATTTGTTGGTCTATATTACATATAACAATCCAACAATAAATTCTCATTATTCACATATGTTAACATATACGATGCTTTCAAAATTATAATGAACCCTTTGGTTTCGTATTTAAATCCCTAGAGAATGCTTATATAATGTCTTCGAGCCCCATAGCATTTTGCACTGTATTATTGAACCCTCTATTCAATTTTAACTGAATACATTCAAATGTCAAAAGACTGTAATGTTAACACCTATTCTCCTTTCGGCATAACCACTTAACCCACACTGGTCCACACATTTATACAACAATCAAACACTGGCCCATACCTTTTTTGTCACCTTGCAACTTCATTCATGATCCAATGGTGGATAATTCATCACTCTTTCAACCTCTGATCCTACGGAAATCGTGCAGTTAACTTGCACGAGGGTTAGTATTCAATAGTTGCGCGCTGGACTAGACCCCAGTGCTTAAATGGCCCTCCACATCCAACGGCGGAGAGCATGTCACCTTGCTCCATACGACCCGATGGATATCGCTTGGCTTATATGCACGAATGATAATGCGCGATGAGAGTGGTTTTCCAAAATCACTTGAGGCCACGTGTCAGGTATTCAATGGAATCGCTCCAAATTCTTAAATACCACTTGCCCGACGAAGGCGGTGTGATAAAAACTGGAAACCTGCCTTTACTGTTCACTCGAGTCATGGTTCCACTACTTTCTCCCTCAGGGTTCTGTGAGCATTTATTATTTATGAGTTCCGCTCTTCTTTCTCAAGGTTCCATCCCTTTGTTCCGTCATCGCTACGTTTCATTTACATTTTAACATGGCGCTTCCATATGTTTAACGCCCAGCTCCATCAAGTTTTCACTGCGCATTCACGGTTCCTCTCTAGGTTCCATTCCTTACCATCGTTTACAATTCCGCCTCTTTCACTACTGTTCTTCATGCGTGTGTTATATTTATGCTTCCATTTTATTCAATGCTGCCTCTGCTACCCATTCATATAACCGATCTGCTTAATAAGATCCTCTCCACTTTCTCCATTGCTTTGATGTCTAATACCTCTACGACTTGTAACCATTCTGACTATCCACAAATTCATGCTCCTTTCCACCTCGCATTGCACAGACTCTGCGTCCAAATGTATCCTCGTTCCAATATTTAACCGAGGTCGTGTATTTGAATTGGATTGAACTATTACCAGTCCTTCTGTTGCTATAGTGAAAATAAAATCTCACTCTGTTCTTCTCATGCTCCAAACTGAGAGCCCTCTATTCTCCTATAAATTTTACTACACCATTCACCAAAAGCTTGTGCCCCTCTTCTCTACTTCAATTTGTTGCTCCTGTCTTCTCCTTTGCCTTGTTTCCATTTCGGGTGCTACTCCTTTGCCATCTCCTTTGCCATCAATGACAACATTTCCAACAGTCTCCCCCTTTGGAATTGATGGCAATATACTTCCTTTGTTTTCCTCCCCCTTTGACATCAATGGCAAGGGGTTGCACATTTCTTAGTGTAGATTCTATCCTTTGATTTTATACTTTTTCAACATTTCTTGCATTTCCTCTCTCTAATATCTTCTGACTATGTACCCTGCTGCTCCAAACTTTGGATTAAATCCAAAATACTGACCCTTTAGCCTTTTCATTGACTCTTTTATGCTGGATGTATTCTTTCCATATTCCTTTGATCCTGAGGACCTGTTTCATGCTTCCCTTGTTGGCTAATCTCCCCCTGGATTGATATTTTCATTTATGTTCTCCCCCTGAAACTATGCTTTCTCTTTATATTAGAGAGTAGCATCTACAGATACTACCCCTAGTCTATCTCTCAAATATTCAAATGGTTCTCTAGCAAGTGGTTTGGTAAATATATCAGTTGTCTATTCTTTTGTTGGTACATATTCCAACTTTACTACCTTCTGAGTCACTTGTTCTCAGAGAAAATGATACTTGATTGGGATATGTTTAGTTTTTGAATGAAGCACAGGATTTTTTGATATACTTATAGCACTTGTATTATCACATTTGATTGAGATAGGTTCATCAATGCTTACCTTCATGTCTTGGAGGGTTTTCTTCATCCACATGACTTTTGTACAACATGCTACTGCTGCTATATATTATGCTTCTGTTGTAGATAGAGAGATAGATGTTTGTTTCTTGTTTAACCATGCCACCAGACTTTCTCCTAGATAGAATGCACCTCCACTTGTGCTTTTCCTGTCATCCATACAACTGGCCCAATCTGCATTTGTGTATGCTTTCAAGGTGAGGCTTTTGCTTTTAGGATACCAAAGCCCATACTGTGCAGTTCCTTGTAGATATCTAAATATTCTTTTCACTGCAAGAAGATGATTTTGTTTAGGTGTTGCTTGATATCTAGCCACTAGTCCTATTGCTAGCATGATATCTGTTCTTGATGCTGTTAGATACAACAGACTTCCTATCATGGATATGTAGATTTTTTTATCTATATCAGCAGATCCATCATCAGCACACAGCTTGCATTCCGTGATCATGGGAGTTGACACAGGTTTGCAGTCCTCCATTTTGAATTTTTTGAGCATTTCTTTTAAGTATTTTTCCTGTGATATGAATGTACCTGTGTTCTTTTTCTGAATTTGAAGTCCTAAGTAGAAACTGAGCTCTACAATCATGGACATCTCAAACTCTGATTTCATCTCTTCAGCAAACCCTTTTGCTAGTTCATCTCTGTTGCTTCTAAAAATAATGTCATCAACATATACTACAACAATCAGGAGTTCATTTTCATGGGCTTTTATGTATAGATTGTTGTCTACTCCACCTCTCTTAAAGCTTTGTTTTTGCAAATATTTATCCAGTCTTGAGTACCAAGCACGAGGAGCCTATTTCAGTCCATATAGAGCCTTCTTCAATCTGCACACATAGTCTTCTTTGTCTGTTAAAGAGAAACCTTCTGGTTGTTCCATGTAGACTTCTTCTTCTAGCATTCAGAAAAGAAGATTTTACATCCATTTGATATACCTTGAAGTCTTGGTAGCATGCAAAGGCCAGAAAAATTCTGATGGCTTCCATTCTGGCTATAGGGGAAAATGTTTCATTGAAATCAAGTCCTTCTATTTGTGAATATCCTTTGCAGACAAGTCTGGATTTATTACTGATTACCTGTCCTTCCTCATTCATTTTATTTTTGAATACCCATTTTGAGCCTATGAAATTTTTCCCAGTGGGTCTAGGAACTAGTTCCCAGGTATTGTTTTTCTCAATTTGGTCTAATTCTTCATTCATAGCATTCACCCAATACTTGTCCTTGTTGGCTTCTTCAAATTTCTTTGGCTCTATTTGTGATAACATGGCTATGTATACTTCTTATGTCTGTTCAGTTAGCTACCTTCTTGTCTGGACCCCTACTTTCTTGTCTCCTATAATCTGATCTTCAGGATGATTCTTCTGAGTGTATCTTGAGGGGGATTTCGAGCTCAGCTTTGCATCTTCTGTTGTCTTGCTTGTTTCATCATCATTTTTTTTTTCTTCTTCATGGTTTTCTGATGGACTGCAGCAGTCTGTATCTCTTGTATTGTTTGGAAGTTCTTCATCAAATCTCACGTCAATAATTTCTACTATTTTTCGAAGAGTCTTGTTGTAGCACCTGTGCCCTTTAATTTTGGAAGCATATCCTAGAAATATCCCTTCATCTGCTCTTGCATCAAATTTCCCAAGATTTTCATCATTATTCTTTATGCAACACTTGCTTCCAAAAATTCTAAAATGTTTGATTGAAGCTGGCTTTCCATGCCATAGTTCATAGGGAGTGTTGTCACTGCTTGGCCTTAAGTGAGATTTATTAATGATATGCACCGCTGTGTGTACTGCTTCTGCCCAGAAGGTTTGAGGAATATTACTCTCTTGCATCATGGCTCTGGCAATTTGTTGTACAGATCTATTTTGTCTCTCTGCTACTCCATTCTGCTGAGGTGTCCCTGCAATAGTAAATTGTTGCTTTATGCCATGATCATTGCATAGGTCTTCAAAGTCATAATTAGTGAATTCACCTCCTCTGTCTGATCTGATGCATTTTGGCTTGCATCCTGTTTGATTTTCTGCTAATGCTTTTAATGTCTTAATTTTTTCCAGTGCTTCCGATTTATTCTTGAGAAATGCAACCCATGTCATTCTGGAGAAGTCGTCTATTATTAGCGTGAAGTAGGATTCTCCACTTGGAGTTTTAGTTCTTGCAGGTCCACACAGGTCCATGTGCACAAGCTGGACTGGTCTTCTTGTTGATAACTCATCTTTGGCCTTAAATGATGTGCAGGTCTGTTTTCCCAATTGAAAAGATTTGCATATAGTATTAGAAGGCCTTTTTATTTCTGGCATGTCTCTGACAGCTTTCTTCTTGCTTAGTCTGATGATGTGATCAAAGCTAAGATGTCCCAACCTTTTATGCCATAACCATGACTCCTCAAGTTTGCTAAGATGACATGCTTCCTCTTCCTATTTCACAATGTAAACATTACTCTCTATTCGAACTCCGTTGAGTAGAGTCTTACCATTGGTGCTTGATCTGACTTCACAATCTTGTGCTCTAAAAAGAACTTCATAGCCTTTATCACACATTTGACTGACACTCAGCAAATTTTCTTTCAACCCATCTACAAATAGCACATCTTGGGCCTTTCCTCTGCCATTGTCTAGGCTGACTGAGCCTTTTCCTTTTATTTTTCCTGATTTATCATTGACAAAAGTAACATTTCCAGATTTCTTTGCATCAAGAGCTATAAACTTACTTATGTCTCCAGTCATGTGTTTTGAGTAGCCACTGTCCAAATACCACTGGCTTTTCAGGTCTTGAGCAGTTAGAGCCAAGTCACATTTATTTACCTTCTTTATCCACTGGAAGCATCCTTTTGTTTGGTATCTTTTGTGAGATGATGAACTACTTCTTCTGAGAGGACATTTGGAAGGCATATGTCCAACTTGATTGCATACACAACATTTGATCATAATTTTTGCAGAATTGTGAGTGTGAACAAAATTTATTTGATTCATAAACCTCCTTGAGGTGTTGAACATCAATCTTTGTCCATACTTTCTACACTCAATGATCTTATGGCCAAATTTCTTACAATAAAAACAGTAACCATAGAAACTATTTTCATACCTGATGTAAGGTTGTCTTCTCCATTTGTTTGTTTGAGACAGTCTCTTCACTGTTTGCATCTTTTGCTGGCTTGAATTACTCCTCCTTGCCTGACAATATGCAGCAATGTGTCCCAGCTTGTGGTAGACATAACAGGTGGCATTCTTCATAGGAGGGAAGAATCTCCTTTGATGGCTTCCAAATTTGACATACTCAGGGGCATATGATCCTTTTTCTATTATCTTAGTATTTATTGCCTTCTTTGTTACTAGAGGTTTCTTCTGATCTCTGTCTTCCTCATTACATGTTTCTTCTTTTGTAGGAATTTTTTGAGCTATTTCATCATTCTTCTTATCTTTTACAAAAATTATCTCTCTATTTTCCTTTTCTTTGCTTTTACTTGATTCTCATTCATAGCCTATTCCCGTTTTTATCATAGGAGATCTTTGAGCATCCATAATTTCGTTCAACTTACTAGAGCTTGTTGTTTGAGAGGAATTTGTAGATATTTTCCTCTCATAATTTTCTAATTTCTTCCTCAGACATACAACTTCTTCTTCCAACTTCTCTTATTCTTGAGTTTTATCCTTGATTTGCTGAAGTAACATGTCTTCTATCTTCTTGGCTTCTTCAAGCTCTACCTTCAGCTGCATGAAGGCTTCTGAATTCTTCTCTTATCTTACATACTTGAGGAGAATGTATTTTTGTTTCTGCACTTCAGTTTGAGTCTGTCAATCTCCTCCAGAGCACTTCTTAGCTCCCCCTCAAGGTCGACCTCACCTTCTTCTTCTTCATCTCCTAGCAGGAGTCCTTCAAGTTCTTCTATGTCCATCAATAAAAATTCAGAGGTTCCTTATTCAATTGAGATTTCATCTGAGTCTTCAGATGTACTGCTATCTTGTTGAGCATAGAAGGATTTTCTGCTAAACTTCTTTCCTTTCTGCCAGTTCTTTGATGAATGTTTCTCTAATTCTTGGGCCTGATTCCTTACTTTCTTGTGAGGAAACTTAGCTGCATAGTGTCCAACTCTTCCACAGTTAAAGCATTTAAAAGGAAGTTTACCTTTGTATTTACCTGAGCCTCTATCCAGTTTCTTGACAAATTTTTCTTCTTCTTCATCCGAGCAAGAGCATATGTCTTCCTCTTCTTCTTTCTTCTTTTCTGTTTTAAAGGTTGCCTCCCTCGTACTTGGCTTCTTTTGGGGGAGCCTCATTTCATATGCTATTAGATTTCCAAGTAGCTGGTTCATGGTCAAGGTCTCCCAATCAGCTATTTCTTCTATTGCAGACACCTTGGGATTAAACCTGGGTGGAAGAGATCTTAGAATCTTTTGTACAATTACAACTTATTTTATGGTTTCACCTCGAGCCTTCATGTTTTTTACTATTTCTGCAACCCTTAGAAAGAAGCTAGCAATTTCTTCATCATCATTCATTTTTAAGTTCTCAAACTGGGCTATATAGACTTGAAGTTTGGCAGTCTTTACCTTATTGTCTCCCTCATGGATGTTCTCCAGAGTATCCCACATTTCTTTGGCAGTGTCTTTGTGCATTACTTTGATAAAATCTACTTCACACAATCCATTTAAGATGGCATTCATGGCTTTTGCGTTAGCTACAAAATCTTTTTTGGTTTCTTTCTCTGAGTCAGTTTCCTTTGGGGCATATCCTAATTCCACAGTAGCCCAAACTAATATTCCTAGAGACATTATGTATGTCCTCATTCTGATTTTCCAGAAAGCATAATTTGCACCAATAAAGAAAGGGGCTTTATTGGTTGAGCATCCTTCTTTACTAGCCATCCTGAGAACCTAAGATCTCCTTTCAGTTGTTAAACTGGTACAAAGGAACCTGGCTCTGATACCAATTGTTGAATGCTTAGTTAAAATGAGAGGGGGGGGTGAATCAGTTTAACACATGCATTAGCTTTTTAAAATTTTCATCAGCTTATTTACAGCTTACTTTTATAATCAACTTTAGTATATGAACAGTCTTAATATGTTGCAACAAGTATTAAATTAATGTGACATCAAACTTATTATGAGAGTAGCAAACATTAAGCAGATTTGGTAAATCATCTCAGTACATAGGCAACACAGATAGAGACATCAGATATAAGTGGAAACCCATAAAGGGAGAAAACCACATCTTATTATTGTTGTGATGCAAAGGCAAGCTCCAACTCCTTCTCACCACTGTTTTTCTGCAGGCACCAACCTACAGGAGGCTCGAACCTCAATTCTGCAAGCTACAACTTGCAAGGAAGCTCCAACTCCCTTCAATTTTCTACAGGCACCAACCTACAAGAGGCTCCAACCTCAGTCAGCTACAACTGATAGCTATCAAGCTTCAACTTGATAGGGAAGCTCCAACTTCCTCAATTTATCAAAAGAAATGTTTGTTGATTTACCTCAAATATCAGCTCTGTTCTGTAGCATCTCTTTCTACTCCTCTCTTCCTTATCTTCTCTGCATTAATCTTCTATACTTTTCATTCTCTATCCTTACTCTCTCTAACCTCTCCTTGCATATCAGGTTGATATTATATATAGAGTTCATCACATGACTGTTTGTATTCCACAAAGAATTTGGAATGAATAGCCATACCCTTTAGTCTTCTGCCTTCTCATTTATTTTCCAACTCACTAAAAAATATAACAATATGCGTTAATTTTAATATTACAGTGGGAGTTTTTTTTTCCCACCGGAGACTTGCCAATGCATCACAAACAATAAAAATTAATTACAACATTTACATTCACATTTTTAGTTACACACTTCAATTTTACTCAGCTCCTTTTCTGGATTTTGGCTTTACTGGATTTGTCTTTTCTGCTGCTGTTGAGTGACTGTTCTGTATACTTTGGTTCATCTCTGTGTCTATTCATCTGTTCATATATGAGCTTAAACTTAATGGTTGAAATTCACATTACAATTTTAATTCATCCTTTTCCCTGTACAATTTTTTTCCGTTGTCTCTCTCTCCTTCGTTCTTGCAGGCTCTCTTCTTCATTGCAATTCTATAACTGTTGTACATATAACTATCTTTTAATATAACTATTGTGCAATTTCAATACTTTTTAATTTCTGCACTAGAAATTTGTATCAATGTTGAAGCTACTCCATCAGAGGTTACAATCATTGTTGTGACCCAATTAATTTTATATCTGGGAAGAATATTTTTAGTGCAAAAGCTCCTTGATGTTCGAGCTATTCTCACTCTTCTGTTATATTTCACCTTTAAAGCACTCATCCAAATTTTTCAGTGACTTTAAAAACCATTCAGCACATATACAGTGTTCACTATATAACTCTTCATATTATTTTTTGGTCTATATTACATATAACAATCCAACAATAAATTCTCATTATTCACATATGTTAACATATACGATGCTTTCAAAATTATAATGAACCCTTTGGTTTCATATTTAAATCCCTAGAGAACGCTTATATAATGTCTTCAGGCCCCATATCATTTCGCACTGTATTATTGAACCCTCTATTCAATTTTAACTGAATACACTCGAAAGTCAAAAGACTGTAATGTTAATGCCTATTCTCCTTTTGACATAAACACTTAACCCACATTGGCCCACACATTTATACAACAATCAAACGCTGGCCCATACCTTGTTTGTCACCTTGCAACTTCGTTCATGATCCAATGGTGGATAATTCATCACTCTTTCAACCTCTGATCCTACGGAAATCGCACGGTTAACTTGCACAAGGGTTAATATTCAATATTTGCGCGATGGACTGGACCCCAACACTTAAACGACCCTCCACATCTGACGGCGGAGAGCACGTTACCTTTCTCCATATGATCTGATGGATATCTCTTGGCTTAGATGCACGAACGATAATGCGCGATGAGAGTGGTTTTCCAAAATCGCTTGAGGCCACGTGTCAGGCAGTCAATGGAATCGCTCCAAATTCTTAAATACCGCTTGCCCGATGAAGGCGGTGCGATCAAAACCAGAAACCTGCCTTTAATTTTCACTCCAGTCATGGTTCCGCTGTTTTCTCCCTCAGGGTTCTGTCTGCCTTTATTATTTATGAATTCCGCTCTTCTTTCTCAAGGTTCCATCCCTTTGTTCCGTCATCGCTACGTTTCATTTACATTTTAACACAGCGCTTCCATATGTTTAACGCCCAGCTCCATCAAGTTTTCACTGCACATTCACGGTTCCTCTCTAGGTTCCATTCCTTACCATCGTTTACAATTCTGCCTCTTTCACTACTATTCTTCATGCATGTGTTATATTTATGCTTCCATTTTATTCAATGCTACATCTGCTACCCATTCATAGAGCCGATCTGCTTAATAAGATCCTCTCCACTTTCTCCATTTCTTTTATGTCTAATACCTCTATGACTTGTAACCATTCTGACTGTCCACACATTCATGCTCCTTTCCACCTTGCATTGCACAGACTCTGCGTCCAAACGTATCCTCGTTTCAATCTTTAACCGAGGTCGTGTATTTGAATTGGATTGAACTAATACCAGTCCTTCTGCTGCTATAGTGCAAATAAACTCTCACTCTGTTCTTCTCATGCTCCAAACTGAGAGCCCTCTATTCTCCTATAAATGTTACTACACCATTCACCAAAAACCTGTGCCCCTCTTCTCTACTTCAATTTTCTGCTCCTGTCTTCTCCTTTGCCTTGTTTTTGTTTCAGGTGCTAATCCTTTGTCATCTCCTTTGCCATCAATGACAACATTTCCAACAAGTTTATCATTTTGAATAATGATAGTACTTTATGGCTAACTCTATGGAATTATAACTTTTTTTTTGTATGATTACAGGTTGAAAAATGAAGGCTTGCTACCATTGGGCTTATGGAGTCAAAAATTAGTAATATTAGTGATAGTGGTTCTTCACATGGAAGTTGAGGCAGATAGAGGTTTTTAATAGAGATAACTCACACACATAACATAGGAAAACATAGTCATTTTACCACTAAAGGAAGTCATAGAATAATATTATGAATTCTGAGTAATTAGAGATGAAATCTACTACAAGTGATTAAACATAAAGATTCATATCAATAACACATCAAAAAACTCATGAAAATCTCAGGTCTAGAAAGTATAATGTCACTTAGTATTTCTAATAATGGTAAAAAACATACAAGCAACAATTTTGTGCAATATTCTCCGACCCCTTGCTCTTTGATGTTTTGTCTATAAATAGACATTCTTTACAATGTAGGTGACCTGCTTGGCTGGCTAGATCTTCAAATTGTACTCTAACACCTATCATGATTGAAACCTCAAACTTAAAATAGGAAAATGGTAGCTATCTTTAAAGAAACAAACTCCAAATAGGACTCTATCTCCTATTTATTGCATTCCTTTATCCTATCTGTGAAACAGTTACATAATGGTTACATAATGAGTGTCACATGCTCGAAGGACACATGACCAAGTTTGTTGGCAAAAATACTGAGAGAGGAGGGGGGGGGGGGGGGGGGTAAATCATTATTTATAACTTACTTAAAAATTTTACATTTTCCTTACTGATTTCTATACGCGACTTTAATGAACCCAACTAGCGTATACATTGAGAAATATTTCTTGTTTCATTTTTCTGGTACTTACTGGAAATCATTTCTCTATCACATCTAAACTGACCTATAGAAACATCATTTTTACATATTTAACAAATATTTTTATATCAAAAGGCTACTCATCAAGTAGGTTTCCATCAAGGAAAACTTCATCAAGTAGGTTGCCATCAAGGACAACATATTGCATCATATTTCCAAAAATATCCCCCTTTGGACTTGATGGAAACCATGATGGTGTTTGACCGCCATAACAGATAGATACATTAATCATAACAATTATTCAAACACCAAAATACTCTCCCCCTTTGACATCAAGGGAAAATGGCGGATCAATACTAAAACAAATTTTCTCTTTCCTTATAGAAATAAGAGCTCTGCAGATCTGATGTGCACTGTATTGACCACGCTCACCATGAGTTCATGCTGAATCTTCAGACAGATTTTTCAATGAAGTACATGACTATATAGATCAATCGAGTATGACATTTCCTATCACCAAGGACTCATACTTACATCAATGATCCAACCAAGTGGAATTACATATTTGACTCAACTACCCAACCAAGTGGGATTACAAATTTGAACAAGTCCTTACATGATTGAATATAAAAATTTTACATCATAGGTCTCAACATGACCATTTCATCAAATTACAGATATGAATTTTTATAACTAGGACCAAAAGATCTCAAGAGAGAGATCATAAAACAGAAGCCAATTAGAATGCCAACAATGCATCCTTTTCAACAATGTAGGTGCTCCCCCTAAGCTTGTGCATCATGAACACCTTCAACAACCAATTCATCAAAGCATATTAATCAAGGAGATAAATATCAAAAAAAGGTACAGTAAGATGAATACTAGAACAACAACAGAGATTACCCAAAAACACCACAGACTGTCCTGAAAGCTGACGCAGAGAATTTCTGTCATCAAAAACCATACACGGTTTTATGCATAGAAACTCGCGTATATACCTGATTCACCTTTATTAAATCAGCGTACTGAATTTAATCTTCTAAAATTAAGCATATTTGATAAGAGAGGCAGAGACAACTCCCAGCTTCTGTCTAAGATATTTGAATGCTTCCTTGGGAAGAGGTTTAGTAAATATATCTACAACTTCTTCTTTGGAGGGAACATACTCCAATTTAACCTTTTGTTCAAGCACTTGTTCATGTAGGAAGTGATACTTTATAGGAATGTGCTTGGTCTTGGAATGCATAACATGATTTTTTGAGATATTAATGGCACTTGTATTATCACTTAGAATGAAGATGGGAGGTGAAAATTTGATTTGAATATCTTATAATTTCTACATCATCCAAAGAAGTTGTGTGCAACATGATGCAGTGGCTACATATTCTGCTTTTTTTGTAGATAAGGCAATAGAAATTTGTTTCTTTCTGAACCAAGATACTAATCGGATCCCCATATAGAATGAACCACCACTAGTGATTTTTTGGTCATCAACATTTCCAGCCCAATTTGCATATGTTTAAGCATGAAGAGTAAGATCAAAATTATTTGGATAACATAGACCAAAGTCTTGAGTTGCTTGTAGATATTTGAATATTATTTTTATAGCCTAAAGATGAGACTCTTTTGGATTAGCTTGGAATCATCCAACAATCCCAACTGCATGCATAATATATAGTCTTGTCTCGGTTAGATAAAGAATACTTCCAATCATGGATCTATAATCTGGTTGAGTCACTATGGGAGAATCATCATGAGAACTGAGGTTACATCCAGTTACCATTGGAGTACTCACAGGTTTGCAATCTTCCATCCCATACTTCTTCATAATTTTCTTAAGATATTTTCTTGGATAGAAATATTCCATTTGTTGTTTGTTGCACTTGTAAGCCCAGAAAATATGTTAGTTCCCCAAGTAATGAAATTTCAAATTATTGATGCATAACAAAAGAAAATTTCTGACTCATGGACTCTTCATTACTTCCAAAAATGATGTCATCAACATACAAAATGATAATCAATAGTTTATCATTTTCAATTTTTGTGTATAAGTTATTGTCAGTAGATCCCTTTGTGAAACCTTGCCGTTGAAGATATTTGTCAAGATGATAGTACCATGCCCGAGGAGCGTGTTTTAGACCATATAAAGCCTTTTTGAGTTCACAAACTAGTTTTTCATCATTTCCCAAAATTAATCCTTCTGGTTGTGTTAGCCACCTGTAAAATTTGATTATTCCAAAGGTGGCTAAATTTGTTTTGAGCCTTCAAGGAACAATTTTTTCCCTGTAAAAAAATGTTGGCTCTTAAAAGACTCTTGAAGGCCTCATGCCTCTGTCCAGTTTCCCACACTACTATTTTACATCCTAAAAAAATCAGAAATCCTATAAAAATCCAAAGTCAAATACTGATGCAAACATCCCTTTCCCCTTCCTTCTCCTCAAAACTAACCTCATTTTATATCCCTCCATTCCCCGTGAAAATCCCTCATTTCCCTGTTTCTGCTATTTCCCCTTATCAAAATCCATATCATAAGGTCTAAGACCCCTTCTTAGCCTTATCGGAACCTTCATTTCCTTTGAAAAAACATTAGAAAACCATAGAAGTTATATATTTCCTATGTTTTGGGCTTAAGCCCCCTCGGGCTAAGCCTCTAACCCTTTTTCGTCCATGAGCCCGAGCGCTCGAACCAGCTGCTAAACCCGTCGGGCGCTTATCCTTTCAAATTTTTCCTCCACCCAAAAAAAAAAAAAACCTTTGTAAATTGTGTTTTTTGGGTTTAAATTTATTTTCAAATTTTTTCGCCCGTATGAATTATGGAGCGATCTCGACCATTGATTTGCCCCGCAGATCAGACAGTGCGGAGCGTGTCTTCCCGTGGTCCCTGCCTCCCGTGCATTGTTTGCCAAAAAACGGCGGTATCCTTTGCACCGCCTTCGGGCCAAAAGCTGTTTTCTTCCATTGGCCATCGATTCCATACGTTGTGTGACGCGTGTCACTTGTACGAGTTGAAAGCCGCCGTGCAACCGTCGTCCATCGCGTGTTATAGTTCATACCAGGATGCCCAGCAAAGTTGACCTCCGCCGTCCGATCTAGGCCCACTCATCCAATGGCTATCACTCTTCGAAAGTGTCTGATGTATAATCAAAGCACCTACGAGATAACCAGGCCATTGTACAGCGGCAATCGCATCTCCGCCATCGATCTGATCTACAGATCGATGGTCCAAAATTCATCACCCAGATTCCCTCTGTTTGACTTTCAATGTCCCCTGATTCCATCTTGACCATCAAAATTGATCCAGATCAACGGCATAGTTTCACTACGGGGGTATACCACCAAGATTTTTCCCCGTACACCCCAACCCCCCGTAATCATCCCCGACCGTCGATCTCAGCGCGAATCGATGGCTCTGATCTAATCCTCCTTCCCCCATGTTTTTTCAACCATTCTGAGATTAAATCCCGACCATTGGATGATGCCATCCAACGGCCCTGCTTCCTCTGCACATCCTCTGATGCAGATTGACCTATAAACGAAGGATTTTGTAACATTTGTTTGTTTTTGCAGGGTTTAATTTTTTTCCACTTAAATGAAGAAATTTCGTAGGCCGAGGATGACGATCCCCCGACCTTCAAATACATCAGAGAAATCGTCCACAGGGTATAGATACACGTTTTTCAATAAGGTTTCATGAGCCTTTGGTGCCGTATGCCCTTGTTAAACCTGAAAAACATCAATGAAGCACAGAGAAAGAGTATCAATTGCAGAAGGCAAAGCGCAGCAGAACGATGACTGAAGACAGTTTTATGGGGATTACGGCTAAGACTGTTATCAAAAGCCTAATCCCCAATCTAAAACACAGTTTAAAGGAAAACCTAAAGTGTTTTATCAGAAAAACCCTCCACCGCCATGAATGGAGGCAAATTGATTCCTCCCAGCAACTAAAGCGCCACCTGTACCTCAAAGTATGCAATCAGGAACATAATTTATTGAGCAGAATCAGATTTTTTTCCTCAACGCAGCCGAATAGTTACTTCTGCCAGGAATTTAATGAAATAATATCTGCAGAGTAACCCTGGCATCACACATAGCCTCAAAGGTCAACAAAAGCTCACACCGAGCTTAAATCATGAGTGTAAATCAATTAATAAAGTGAAACACCTGTACAGTTTCTTCATTGAGCCCCCCAAGGGCCAAGAAAACATTAACTCTGTATTAATTTTATTTGATATCTTTTATCAGATCTCACCTCCTCATATTTCTATAAATACTTCAGTAGAAGATGAGTGAGGGGTTGGTTGTTGATGTAATTGATGAAGCATTGTAATGTAATTGAGCGGAAGACTCCTGATTGTAAATAGTGTTTCACTGGCTCTTGGAGCTCTACCTGTAACAGATAGGTTAGGTTGTGAAAGAAAGATGAATTAACACACTGGAATTGAAGATTGTAACTGGTTTGGAGCATCAATACGAGTTGATTTATGGGATCCTGGTCTATGTTTACGGTGATGTTACTCTCATTGTAACTTGTGATTTATTTTCTGTTTTCATTATGTTTCATATTCTTCTGTAAAGAACAGTTTAAATGGTGTTGGGACCTCCTGTATACCAGTAACCTTCTCTGGCTGAAAAATCTTTATTTAAATATTTTCTTTCAACTGTGTTATTTGAAAATGACTTAATTCAATTTAAGCATAGGAATGTTGGCATTCCCTCGTCTTATTTTCTTAGCTGAATATTATTTTTAAATGTTACTGTCAGTATATGCTGTGTGAAGATGAACTGAGGAAGATATGGTGAGCCATGGTCCCAGTCTTGTTTGCATAACTGTTTGATTGTTTCCCTTAGAATGTGTTAAAAGCTGGATAGTTTCAAAGTAATTACCAGATCTTAGGCCATTCTGTGTTATCTCTGTGATTGTCTTGAAAGTAGCCAAGTAAAGAAGAGCTGGGAGAGGATTTGTGGTGAGCTCGGCCCGCTAGTTTCTACTCCAAAAGTTGCCTTCGAGTTTCCCTTTTTTTTTATATGTTTTCTATTGGAAGTGTATCAAAGGCTGGTTAGTTTCAAAGTACTTACCAGATCCTGGGCTGCTCTTTGTTCTGCATCTGTTTATTTTCCCTTTGTAATGTATCATTTCATTCCATAAATCAAACTTTAAAGAGATCCTTAGACATAGATGACTTTCCCCATGGACCACTCTTGCCTCTTGATGTTCCAATTAAATCCTATTATGACTCCATAGCCCAATGGACTGAAAACCTGCCATTATCTTCCATCTTGGCTAAAGCTTATTCTGGTTGCTTGCAACTTCTCACTTTTGAACCTCTTTACCTTTGGGACTTTTCACCTCTAAAAGAAATCATGTTCAACCATCCAAAAACAAAAAAAACCCTTGGACTTCATAACTAGCCTAATATCATTACCCAAAACTTCAAAGACAAATCCATCTTTGTAATCATTGGAGAGATCCCTCTCCAGATTCAGGAGGGCTGGATCCTTGAATCCCAAAGTTGGTTGAAACGATGTTGTTTCTGTAATTAGACTCTGCCAATCTTGCTAATAAATTACAGATTCCTAACATTTTTGGCGACTCCACTGGGGACCTGAGTTGAGTTTTCATCTTATTTTCCTTTGATATTCATACAAAATTTTTGAGAGTAAAAAGCATATTTTTCAAGCACTACCAAGAAATGGTAATCATGATGAAACTTGTTTGAATCAGTGACAATCTAGGTTAACCCTAGGATTCTCATAAGGCTTTATCTAACCTTGAAAAATCAGCTAGCTTAGCCATAAGAGTAGACTGTCTTTGTCTCACAAATGTAGCTAAGTTTTGAAACAAGGTTAGGACATTCTTAGAACCACACAAATAAAAATAACTTAGAAAATACCAAAAATATTTCAGATTGGTGGTAAAACACTTACTCCTACATTTCACTCTCTTTGTGTTTTACCTTATACTCTTAGACAGAGTCTGGAAAGGGCTAGGTAGCCTCCATATCTCATCCTCTTTTGGAGGTGAAATATCTGGTGAATGCCCTCCCAGTCAATCTCTGGTTAGAGTTTGTTGTGTTTCCGGATATCCTTGAAAATTGATATTTCTCAAGCACTGTGGTGGACAGTGTACCTCTTAGAAAAAATTCTAAACTTTCCACTTGGCGACTCCACAATCCTGAGCAGACCTTAAGAATCCACTAGGAAGAACCCTTATCATTATAATATCATTCAAATCCAGTTAGAGGACTGTTGGATTAAAATTGTGAAAACAGATTAGTTAACCTATTAAAGATTGTCATACCTGGCTGAACTTTTCTTGTTATTTGGGTCTAAAAACACAGCATAGTGGCTCCTAGAAATATTCACACTAGAGCCCATCCTAACCCTGATCCACCTGAGATAGTTGATAACCCAGACGAATCCTTAGGAAGTCTCCTAAGATAGAATCTTCAACTATTCTCAGATCACCCCTAAGAGCTAATTCGGTCCCTGGAAATATTTCAGCTCTACAACAATCACAAGCTGACTTAGTTAATCCCTTTAGGACTAGGTCCCTTGATGATTTGGATCAGATAGATTCTGAGTCTTCACTTTCATCTCCTGAAACAAGTGAACATTTTGGTAGAAGAGGAACAACACCTCTTGATTTTCATTTTCTTCTTAACTTAGGTGTCTCTCATCCAAGATCAGCTCAGCAATCTACTGCTCTTCCATCCAATTCTATTCATCCTTCATCCACTATTCAAACCACTCCATTTCAGCCCACACCTCCTCTTGTCAATCCACCCCTTGTAAACCCAACCCCACCACATATCATGGCAGCATGGTATGCTCCCTTAGTCCTTCCTGTACCATTAGTCAACCTTCCACAGGACTATCAGTCCAAAATCCCATTGTATGATGCTAGCAATGCGATAACTGCATCACAACATGTAGATAAGATGAATGACTACTTTGACAGAAATGAAATTGATAATGATTCTGTCAAGATTAGACTATTTTCTCAGAGTCTGGGGGGAGAAATAAGAAAATGGTTTAAAGGCTTAACCCCCAGTAGCATTAATGATCTCCAAGGTTTCCATCAAACATTCTTAAACAAATTGGAAGTAAAGAAGAATCCTCTCCAAGTTCTTGCTGACTACAACAATCTCCATAGAAACCTCGGGGAAAGTGTACAAGCCTATTGTACTAGATTTAAAAATGTGTATAATTCACTTTCCCCAGAACTAAAACCTCCACAGGGCTCAGCCTTAAACAAATTTCCTGAAGGATTTGATTATGATATGACCTACTCACTCAGAGAGAGAGATTTTGCAACCCTTGAAGACATGCAAAGAGGTGCTCTTTCTGTGGAAGTCAACCTAATGGAGAAGAGAGCAAGGATGAAAGCTGAAAAGAGAGTATATTTTAGAGAGGAATCCACACCTACTACCTCAAACTCAAATATGGAAAGAATGATGGAAGAAATGATGAGGAAAATGAGCATTCTTGAGAGAGCACAAGCAAGTCAAAACCAAACCGCTCCTCAAAACAGAAACCAAAACCAGAATCAGAATGTAAGAAGAAACCAACCTCCAAACAGACCCAGGGAATATGATCAACAGATCACTCCTCCCTTTCATCAAAACTATGTGAGTGAGGTTGAGGAAACGGATGAAATAACAAAGCATAATGATATAAACATGTTGGAGGTAGATAATGATGACTTTGAGATTTGTTCTGATAAGAAACAAGGTCTATACACACCTTATGATGACAAAAGATAGGATGATGAAAATCATTATCAATACATGGAAAATATCGTCATAGAGACTCAAAAAGAATATGACCTTAGAAGCAAGACTAGTCAACAAACCCCCAACACCAAAACCTCTAACAAATATTCTCAAAATAGCACTACAACCAAGGCTAAAACAATCAAACAAAAGGGTAAAACAGTGGCTGTTAATTCTGGTAAAGGTAAAGATAAAGACACTCAAAATCTTGAAAAACAGAGTGCAAACATTAGTAGTACTAACACTTTAGCTAGTACTCCTATTACAACCGTTGTGTCAAGTGTAGATAAAAAAAATCAGCAAGCTATTGTTGCTAATAAAGCGATAGCTAATAAGGCTGAAACAAGTGCCTTAAAGAATCAAAATCCTTTCAGCCTAGAACAGCAAATCTCAAAGATCAAAATTTCTGTTCCCTTAACTGAGTTAGCTGCCCATCATGTATATAAAACCCAAATTTTGAAGGCTCTAAACATAGAGGAAAATGAGGACACTCTCAATCTTAATGATGACCAACCAGAGCTCATTTTTGGTCCAAAGATTGAAGGAAGATATCAAGAGGGACCGGTTCCTCCATTTTATGTGAGTTTAAATGTTCATGACAAGATTCTACACAACGCTATGCATGACTCAGGGGCTTCTCATAATTTAATGCCAAAAGCTGTAATGGAGAGCCTGGGTCTTGAAATCACCAGACCTTATAAAGACCTATACTCCTTTGATTCAAGCAGAGTAAAATGTCTAGGGTTGATCAAAGACCTCTATGTTAACTTAGCCCAGATTCCAGCCAGGTCTTTAGTTATGGATATTGTTGTGGCTGATGTACCCCCTAAAGTATGGAATGTTATTATCAAAATCCTGGGGGGCTAAGTTACAGGGGACCATGCAAATGGAAATGACCTATGCGACTATCCCTGTTTTCAATCAGACTAGAAGACTTTACAGGGAGTCCCATATGCAATACACAGTTACAAGTCAAGACAGACCACAAAAATCTCCTCTGTATTCTGTAAGTACAAGCCTTGATTATTTTATCATGTTTAATGATGAAACACTTACTGAACAAATCACTTTAACAGAATTAGTGACCAAAATGGAGGAAGAGGAACATAATGCTGAAGTGTCTAAGCAGTTTGCTGTATTTGAAAACATTAGCAAACCAAATACAGGTCTTGAACTACAAGTCATCAATCCATTAGACTTAAATCTTGATATTCAAGAGAACAATCCTCAACCCGATGAGAAACTTGAGGATTTAAAACAAAAAAACTTAGTGCTGATATTCAAGAAGCATCTGGAAGCACGGTAGTTGATGAGGACATTCACCAAATAGATAAAACTGATAAAATTCCTCTGTGGAGCATGTATTTTGATGGGTCGTGCACTAGAATTAATGCTGGTGTAGGCGTTTGGATCTGCAACACTGAAATTAAACACACAGAATGCATTTCGTGAAAGTTAAACTTGCAATGTTCTAATAACATAGCGGAGTATGAATCCTTTCTCTTAGGCTTACATTTGTTAAAAAGGTTAGTAGCCCAGATAATCAATGTGTATGGGGATTCTGAATTGATTATTAGGCAAGTCAATGGGGAGTATAATGCAAATCATCCCAGACTTAGGGCCTATCAGAATGATGTCATGGATCTTTTGAAAACATTTGAGGAGTCCAACCTGAGTTTTGTCCTGAGAAAAAGAAATCTTATAGCCCACAATTTAGCCTTTGCAGCTAGGACATGTCTAACGCCATATGAGACCGAAGATTTCTCAGCTCAGATAAAATTTAAACCAGTTGTGCCTGATAATAAAAAATATTGGCAGGTGTTTGATGGCTATAAACAAATAGAAGACTTCATGCAATTCAGAAATGAATTTGAACTGCATAGTTCATATTCAGACTATGATGCAGACTGCAGTGAAGAAAATTTTCTTGGTGAAGAATAACCTTCTCCTGAGCTTGTCAATATTAACCTTCAGACTAGCAAACTTAGAAACAAAATAGAATTGAGTGCAGAATCAGAAACAAAGGAATTAGAAACTCTGCATTCTAAAGATGAAAGTTTGCCAAGTGGTCTAGCACCTTTAGAAGAGTTGTTTGATTTATTGATGTGGCCAAAAAACCTAAACTGGAACCTGTAGAGACTGAAGTGGAAGAGTGCAACATAGGCAGTGAGGAAAAACCGAAAATGATCAAACTATCCAAAACTTTGCCAGCTCACATTAAACTCAAATACATTGAGCTGTTCAAAGAATTTTCTGATGTTTTTTCCTGGAGTTACGAAGATCTTAAGTCCTATGACACTAAAATAATACAACACAAAATCCCTCTTAAAGAAAACCAAAAACCATTCAAACATAAATTGCGCAGAATAAACCCTGTACAACTACCTTTGGTCAAGAAGGAAATCATGAAGATGTATGATGCTGGTATTATTGTCCCTATTAGATATTATGAATGGGTATCTAATCTGGTGTCTATTAGGAAGAAGACTGGAGAAATCAGGCTTTGTATAGATTTTAGAGATTTAAACAAAGCTTCATTGAAAGACAACTACCCTTTACCAAAAATGGATCATATTTTACAAAGGGTGGTAGGGTCCAAAAGAATTTCTTTTCTTGATGGCTATTCAGGGTATAATCATATCTTAGTTCACCCTGCCGATCAATTAAAGACACTTTTACTACACCATGGGGCACTTTTATGTATATGAAAATGCCTTTTGGTCTAATGAATGCTGTAGCAACCTTTCAGAGAGCCATGGACATAGCATTCTCGGAAGAACTCAGCTTCTTCATCATTATCTATCTTGATGATGTAACTCTGTTTTCAAAAACAGATGAAGAACACTTAGAACATTTGAGAACAGTTCTCGAGAAATGCAGAAAGTTTGGAATATCCTTAAACCCTAAGAAGACACTATTCGGTCTCCAAGAAGGTAAACTTCTTGGGCACATTATTTCTGAGGAGGGTATAAAGATAGATCCAAAGAGGATTGAGGCCATATTGCAAATCTCTCACCCTCGAAACATAAAAAAGTTGCAGTCTTTCATTGGAAAGATTAACTTTTTGAGGAGGTTCATCCCCAACTTGGCTGAGCTCCTTAGGAATATCACAAACATGTTGAAGAAGGACCAAGGGGTAAAATGGACCTTGGAAGCAAAGACATCCTTTGAGCTGGTGAAACAAGCATTAACCAAAACACTGATTCTGATAAGTCCTGATTTTTCAAAGGATTTTTATATCTTCTCACTCGCATCAGAACTTACCATAGCTTTTGTCCTTTTACAGAAAAATCCACAAGGACAAGAGCAGCCTATTGCATTCTTTAGTAAGGCATTGAGGGATGCCCCATTGAAGTATAACATTATGGAAAAGCAAGCTTTTTCCTTGGTTAAAGCTTTAAAAGATTTCAGGGTATACATCCTTCACTCACACATCATTGCCTTTGTCCCAAATTCATTTGTTAAAGACATTCTAACACAGGACCCAGATGGTAAGAGAGGTAAGTGGATTGCTATTATTCTTGAATATGATTTAGAGATAAAACCCACTAAGCTCATCAAAGGCCAAGGTCTAGCTAGATTAATGGCTGAATCAAATTGTGAAGTTATTGATATTCATATGATTAATGCTTTAGATGACCAAGAAGAATTCTCAACTCCCATTGTTGAAGACCATTTTATGAATTCCCCTTGGTATGCTAATATTGTTTATGTTTTGCTCAATTTAAATACACCTCCCGGTTTGACAAAAACAAAGGCAAGGTTCTTGAAGCTGAAAGCAGTAAAATATTGCATTATAGATAGATGTCTTTATTGGAAGAATGCAAGTGGTATATTGCTTAAATTTTTGCCTAAGTTTGATGTAGAGAAGGTTAAGCAGGAATTCCATTAAGGAGATTGTGGGGGTCATTTGTACTGGAAGTCAACAGCCAACAAAATTTTGAGGGTTGGTTTCTATTGGCCTACTCTTTTTCCTGATATACACAAGATGATCATTGCCTGTCATAAGTGCCAACTATTTGAAGGCAAAAGAAAACTGCTACCCCTACCTCTGCATCCAATCACTGTTGAAGCTCCTTTTCAACAGTGGGGACTTGACTTCATAGGAGAAATCCATCCACCATATTCTGCCCAGCATAGGTGGATTCTCACTGCTACAGATTACTTCACCAAGTGGATAGAAGCCATTCCTTGTAGGCAGGAAAATGATTCAGTTATCATAAAATTTATGGAGACTAACATTCTCTCCAGATTTAGCTGTCCTACCAAAATTATCACTGATAATGCAGCAGCATTTGGATCAAAGAGGATGGTTGAGTTCTGTCATAAATACCAAATAAAATTGGGGCATTCCATAGCCTACTACCCTCAAGGTAATGGACTTGCGGAATATTCAAAAAAAAGCTTAGTGAACATAATCAAAAAACTGTTGGAGGACAATAAAAATTCTTGGCACACAAAGCTGGTCCATGCACTTTGGGCTGACAGATTAACTTTGAAGAAATTTATTGGTATGTCACCTTTATAGCTTGTGTATGGTACTGATGCAAATTTTCCAAATAGGATTGGTGTACCAGTGATGAAGTTGATTCAAGAGTTGCAGACTGAAGAAAATGACATGACCAAAAGAATAAATCAGACCATTCATCTTCAGCAAACTAGGGAGGAAGTGTATAACAAAGCATTGCAGAAACAGGATAGCATCAAAAAGCTTTTTGACAGAAGAACAAAAGCCAACAATTTCAAGATGGGGGACAAAGTTTTAAAGTGGGACTCAAGGAGGGAAGAAAAGGGCAAGCATGGAAAATTTGACAACCTATGGCTTGGCCCTTACTCTATTCATTCAGTTGCTGGTAATAATGTTTTTTTCTTACAGGAACTGGATGGAACATAATTGTTTGGGGGTCCTGTCAATGGAAGGATGCTTAAGTATTACTTCTCTTAATCCATTTTATGTTTTGAAGCCTTTTTTTTTTATTCTTTTTCCCATTATGAATATTCCATCCTCCATTTCTTTCAAAGTTGTGAAAATTCAAAAATACAAAAACAAAGAAAAGAAAAAAAAGAGAGCAGAAATGAAAAAAAGAAAGGCAGAGCCCCATGCCAAAAAAGAGAAACAAAACTGAAAGTGTGCAAGCTCAAATGCCACTCCTCAAAAACACACTTCTAGTTAGTCAAACGGTTTAATCTTGACTAATTAGCTTTAAATTTTTCTGCTGATAGGATAGTGAATTCGATTTGCCAAACTGTTCAATCTGAGCTTATCAGAAGATAGATTAGGATAGAAATTGAAGGTTCAAACAAGCTCAAAATCCGAACCAAAAGAAAAAGACAGCTCAAACAAAAGCAAAAACAGAGCTGTGAAGAAAAGAGAAGGTCTTGGTGAGAGACTTTCAGATCATAGAAAGTCAAACAACTTAATCTTGACTTGACCATTTTTAAATTTTTGTTGTAGAATTTAGAGAATGAAATTCTGTTGGACAGTTTAATCCCAACAGGAAGTAGATTAGGTAGAGAAATATCTGAGCTCAACTGTTTAATCTGAGTTCAGGGAGAAATAAGGAGTAGAATTAGATTAGTTTTTTTGCTTTCAAAAGAATAAAATGTTGTGAAAAGAGTTTGCCAATCCAAGTGCACTCTGATGAAGAAAAAATGTTATATCAGTAGGATTGGGTAGGTTGAAAGTTGTATTGATGAAGTCCATTATTCTTTCATAACTGATACTATTTTTCAGAAGCAAAGCAAGATCATCCAGCAAAAAAAGAGCAATCCAAAGGATGAGGCACCTGGTCAGCCTCCCAGAGAAATCAAGTCTAAATTCTGGATGCCTTCAAGAAGGCACCACCCCCAAGTGGAGCCACTATTAGCCACCTGTAAAATTTGATTATTCCAAAGGTGGCTAAATGTTTTTTGAGCCTTCAAGGAACAATTTTTTCCCTGTAAAAAACTGTTGGCTCTTAAAAGAATCTTGAAGGCCTCATGCCTCTGTCCAGTTTCCCACACTGCTATTTTACATCCTAAGAACCTCAGAAATCCTATAAAAATCCAAAGTCAAATACTGCTGCAAAAATCCATTTCCCCTTCCTTCTCCTCAAAAATAACCTCCTTTTCTATCTCTCCATTCCCCATGAAAATCCCTCATTTCCCTGTTTCTGCTATTTCCCCTCATCAAAATCCATATCATAAGGTCTAAGACCCCTTCTTAGCCTTATCGGAACCTTCATTTCCTTTGAAAAAACATTAGAAAACCATAGAAGTTATATATTTCCTATGTTCTGGGCTTAAGCCCCCTCGGGCTAAGCTCTAACCCTTTTTCGTCCATGCACCTGAGTGCCCGAACCAGCTGCTAAACCCGTCGGGCACTTATCCTTTCAAATTTTTCCTCCACCCAAAAAACATTAAAACCTTTGTAAATTGTGTTTTTTTGGTTTTAATTTATTTTCAAAGTTTTTCACCAGTATGAATTATGGAGTGATCTCGACCGTCGATTTGACCCACAGATCGGACAGTGCGGAGCACGTCTTCCCGTGGTCCCCGCCTCCCATGCGTTGTTTGCCCAAAACTGGCAGTATCCTTCACACCGCCTTCGGGCCAAAAGCTGTTTTCTTCCATTGACCAGTGATTCCATACACTGTGTGACGCGTGTCCCTTGTACGAGTTGAAAACCGCCGTGCAACCATCGTCCATCGCGCGTTATAGTTCGTACCAGGATGACCAGCGAAATTGATCTTTGCCGTCCGATCTGGGCCCACTCATCCAATAGCTATCACTCTTCGAAAGTGTCCGATGTATAATCAAAGCGCCCGCGTGATAACCAGGCCATCGTAAAGCGGAAATCGCATCTCTGTCGTCGATCTTATCTGCAAATCGACGGTCCAAAATTCATCACCCAGATTCCCTCCGTTTGACTTTCAACGTCCCTTGATTCCATCTTGACCGTCCAAATTGATCCAGATCAACGGCGCAGTTTCACTATGGGGGTATACCCCCAATATTTTTCCCCATACACCCCAACCGCCCGTAATCATCCCCGACCGTCGATCTTAGTGCGAATCGATGGCTCTGATCTAATCCTCCTTCCCCCATGCTTTTTCAACCATTCTGAGATTAAATCCCGACCGTTGGATGATGCCATCCAACGACCCTGCTTCCTCCACACATCCTTCGATGCAAATTGACCTATAAACGCATGATTTTGTAACATTTGTTTGTTTTTGCAGGGTTTAATGTTTTTCCTCTTAAATGAAGAAATTTCGTAGGCTGAGGATGACGATCCCCCGACCTTCGAATACATCAGAGAAATCGTCCACAGGGTATAGATACACATTTTTCAGCAAGGTTTCATGAGCCTTTGGTGCCATATGCCCTTGTTAAACCTGAAAAACATCAATGAAGCACAGAGAAAGAGTATCAGTTGCAGAAGACAAAGCGCAGTAGAACGATGACTGAAGACAGTTTTATGGGGATTACGGCTAAGACTATTATCAAAAGCCTAATCCCCAATCTAAAACACAGTTTAAAGGAAAACCTAAAGTGTTTTATCAGAAAAACCCTCCAACACCACGAATGGAGGCAAATTGATTTCTCCCAGCGACTAAAGCGCCACCTGTACCTCAAAGTATGCAATCAGGAATAGAATTTACTGAGCAGAATCAGATTTTTTGCCTCAACGCAGTCGAAGAGTTACTTCTACCAGGAATTTAATGAAAGAATATCTACAGAGTAACCATGGCATCACACAGAGCCTCAAAGGTCAACAAAATCTCCCACCGAGCTTAAATCATGAGTGTAAATCAATTAATACAGTGAAACACCTGTACAGTTTCTTCATTGAGCCCCCCAAGGGCCAAGAAAACATTAACTCTGTATTAATTGTATTTGAGATATTTTATCAGATCTCACCTCCTCATCTTTCTATAAATACTTCAGTAGAATATGAGTGAGGGGTTGGTTGTTGATGTAATTGATGAAGCATTGTAATGTAATTGAGCAGAAGACTCCTGATTGTAAGTAGTGTTTCACTAGCTCTTAGAGCTCTGCTTGTAAAGGATAGGTTAGGTTGTGAAAGAAAGATGAATTAACACACTGGACTTGAAGATTGTAACTGGTTTGGAGCATTAATACAAGTTGATTTATGGGATCCTGGTATATGTTAACAATGATGTTACTCTCATTGTAACTTGTGATTTATTTTCTGTTTTCATTATGTTTCATATTCTTCTGTAAAGAACAGTTTAAATAGTGTTGGGACCTCCTGTATACCAGTAACCTTCTCTGGCTAAAAAATATTTATTTAAATGTTTTCTTTCAACTGTGTTATTTGAAAATGACTTAATTCAATTTAATCATAGGAATGCTGGCGTTCCCTCGTCTTATTGTCTTAGATGAATATTATTTTTAAATGTTACTGTCAGTATATGTTGTGTGAAGATGAACTGAGGAAGATATGGTGAGCCCTGGTCCCAGTCTTGTTTGCATAACTGTTTGATTGTTTCCTTTAGAATGTGTTAAAAGTTGGATAGTTTCAAAGTACTTACCAGATCTTAGGCCATTCTGTGTTATCTCTGTGATTGTCTTGAAAGTAGCCAAGTAAAGAAGAGCTGGGAGAGGATTTGTGGTGAGCCCGGCCCACTAGTTTCTACTCCAAAATTTGCCTTCGATTTTCCATTTTTTTTTATATGTTTTCTATTGGAAGTGTATCAAAGGCTGGTTACTTTCAAAGTACTTACCAGATCCTGGGCTGCTCTTTGTTCTGCATCGGTTTATTTCCCCTTCCTAATGTATCATTTCATTCCATAAATCAAACTTTAAAGAGATCCTTAGACATAGATGACTTGCCCCATGGACCACTCTTGCCTCTTCCTGTTCCAATTAAATCCTATTATGACTCCATAGCCCAATGGACTGAAAACCTACCATTATCTTCCATCTTGGCTAAAGCTTATTCTGGTTGCTTGCAACTTCTCACTTTTGAACCTCTTTACCTTTGGGACTTTTCATCTCTAAAATCAATCATGTTCAACCATCCAAAAACAAACAAAACTCTTGGACTTCATAACTAGCCTAATATCATTACCCCAAACTTCAAAGTCAAATCCATCTTTGTACTCATTGGAGAGATCCCTCTCCAGATTCAGGAGGGCTAGATCCTTGAATCCCAAAGTTGGTTGAAACGATGTTGTTTCTATAATTAGACTATGCCAATCTTGCTAATAAATTACAGATTCCTAATAGGTTGTTCTATATAAACTTCGTCTTCTAGATCAGCATCGAGGAAAGAAGATTTTACATCCATTTGATAAACTTTGAATTGTTAAAAACTTGAAAAAGAAAGAAAAATTCTTGTGGCTTCAAGTCTGGCTATAGGAGAAAATGTTCCTTCAAATTCTATACCTTCTTGTTGAGCATACCCTTTACAAACAAGTCTAGCTTTGTTTCTAAATGTATACATTAGTTTGGTTCATTAAAGTCGCGTATAGAAATGAGTAAGGAAAAAGTAAAATTTTTAAGTAAGTTATAAATATTGATTCACACCCCCCCCCCCCACCTCTCACTATTTTTCCCAACAATTGGTATCAGAGCTTTGAAGATCTTAAATTTTTCAAATGCTTCATCTTTATGTTTTAGTAAACCGATCCAACACATTCTAGAGAAGTCATCAATAAATAAAATATAGTATTGTTCTCCACGAGGTGATTTTTTCCTTACAGGTCCACATAAATCAGTATGTATAAATTCAAGAGGCTTACTTGCTGATCCTTCTTTGGCATTGAATTTCAACCTGGTTTTCTTATTGAATTGGCATGATTTTCATATGGTACTTTCAGGCAGAGTGATGTTCGGAAGATCATGAACAACTTTGAGTGTGCTAGATTTTCTTATTTGAGAGAAGCTCAAATGTCCCAATCTTCTATGCCATAGCCAATTTTCTGAAGATTTACCTAAATATAATTTCTCTATGCCACCTTTCAATACATACAGATTGCTTGGTGTTCTAGTTCCTTTTATTACCGTTTTTCCTATGTCAAGTTCATGTACTACACATTCTTTTGAACTAAAGACAACTTCATTTCCTTGATCACACATTTGACTCACACTCAATAGTTTATGCTTTAATCCATCCAGATATATAACATTATTAGCTTTCACCTTTTCTTTTAGAAAAACATAACCTTTTCCTTTAATGACAATAGGAGAGTCATTTCCAAAGGTAACATTATTTTCCTTCTCTAGAGAATTGTATGAAAAGAGTTTATTTTTATCACCTTTCATTGTTTTGAGCATCTTCTATCAATGTACCATTGATTTTCTTCCCTTTCTACAAATAAATCTATGCCACAACTTTCAACCTGTAAGTCCTTATTTCTCCATACCTTGGAATTTGAAGGTATATGCTCTTTTGGCTGAAATTTTCTCTTGCATTCAGATCCTTCATGTCCAAATTTATTGCGATAAGAACATTCAATTTCATTTTGAAGAGGAGAACATTTTTTAGAAGTATTCTTCTTTATTCCAATCTCATTTCTTTGCTTTATTTCTTCTCTGGTCATGATGGTTTTCTATGCAACACATTGAGCATATTTATGACCAAAATTATGACATGAGAAACATTGTCCATTAAAGAAGAAATTTCTGTGATCATGAAACCTTCTATTTATGTTTACCTTATCATTGATATTTCTGTTATTTCTCTTCCTTGAATTGAAGCGGTCATGCTTTACCTGGGTGGTCTCTTTGTTCTTTTGTTGAGTGACAAAATTTTGTTGGTTGACTTTAGCTGCATTTAGATAGCTTGGTGCTGATGATTAAGAGGATTCTCCAATATATCCAAGACCTGTCTTTACAAGAGGAGAGTGTTGTACCTTGATAATTTCATCTAAGGTTTCAAATCCTTTAGAAAATATAAGATTTAAGGTTTTCACTTTCTCAATTTCCTTTCTTAGAATTACTATTTCACATTCTAATTTCTCATTGTGCTTCTCCTTTTCTATAAGCTGATTCTTTAGAGTATCTATGGAAATTTTTTTTCTTCCAAACATATTTTGAGATGATTTATTTCTTCAAGAAAATCATTTTCTTCTAATGCATCAATAAAAGTATATTTAGCCTCACTAGAGTCTTTTTCAAAAGCCATGAGCAGTCTAATATCTTGATCATATTCTCCTTCTTCACTATTTGATTGACCATCACTATCTTCATGAGTATAATAGCTTTTTCTATTGATAAACCATTTATTATTTCCTTTTTCCACTTCCTTTCCCTTTTCATAGTTATCTTTATGGGGACATTTAGTCGCATAATGACCAACTCTTCCACAAGCAGAAAATTTAAAAGGAAGCTTACCTATGAACCTTCTAATGCCAAGTTGTAGATTCTTTACAAAATTGATCTCATCTTCTTTTGGAACATACCCTGATCCTTCTTGTTCTTCCACTTCCTTTCCTTTTACAGCAGCTCTAAAGATGACTTCTTTGACTTCAGATGGACCTCCTTTCCTCATTTCATATGCAAACAGAATCCCATGAAGTTGAACAACTGTAAGAGTTTGTAGATCTTATTTCTCTTCAATAGCAGACACTTTTGAATTGAATTTGGGAGTTAGAGATCTTAAGATTTTTTCTACTAGAGTAGTCTCAGTTATGGTTTCACTTAGATTTCTCATATGATTTACAATATCATCTAGACGTAAAAAGAAATTAGCAGGTTTTCCTCATTATGCATTATGCATTTCTCATATTGAATTATGAGAGTTTGGAGTTTAGCACTCTTTACCTTGGCATGACCTTCATAGATCTGAATTATTTTGTCCCATATCTCCTTTGTTGTATTCAACTAGATGAATTTGACAAATTCTGATTTATTCAAACTTCCCAATAACGCATTGATCACCTTTGCATTGGTTTCATAATTCTTTCTTACGACTGGATCTGTTGGAACTAAAGCTGGATATTGATAACCTCCTTCAACTATAGCTCATACATATGCTCCAAGATACTGAAGAGAGGATCTTGTACTTGTCTTCTAGAATATTAAATTGTTTCCATTGAAGAGAAGAGGCCTGATAGATTTTGTCCCATCTTGATTGCTCATCTTATCTGATCTTCCTTCTAGCGATTAAGCTTCTTCAGAAGGACTTGCTTTGATACCAATTGTTGGGAAAAATATTGAGGGGGAGGGGTGAATCAGTATTTATAACTTACTTAAAAATTTTACTTTTTCCTTACTAATTTATATACGTGACTTTAATGAACCCAACTAGCATATACATTGAGAAATATTTCCTGTTTCATTTTTCTAGCACTTACTGGAAATCCTTTCTCTATCACATTTGAACTAACATGTAGAAACACCATTTTTACATCTTTAACAAATAGGTTTCTATTAAAGGGTAACTCATCAAGTAGGTTGCCATCAAGGAAAACATATTGCATCATATTTCCAACAAATTTGACCACTTTACATATTTAAAGCACCACTAGATTTTTGGAACATGACCCTACTTTTTAGGAATGGATGGCCTTCATCTTTAACGCCGTTTTGACTGATGAGCTGGATGCATGGCACTCCCTTTGAGTCATGAATCTCTGCTAATCAGTTCTACTGACATGCTATAGGTCTCCAACTGGAAAAATGAGCTATTGAGATTATCAAAACCCTTCAAAAATTACTCGCTACGAAAACATGTCAATTTTAGACAGTTTCATAGAAAGTTTTAGTAGTGGAGGAAAAATGGATTTTCCTTCTATATTTTTTACTTCTTTGTTGTTCCCACACCTTCATTATGTCATGACATCTTGCAAACCATCGATTTACCTCCATAAAACATGCCAAAACTGAGTTTTAAATCAAAAAATCATATACAGGAATTTTCGTAGCATATTTCTGGCTTCAAGCCTGAGGTATGCTACGAAAATGTGCAAAAAACCAGAAAATGTTGTTTTCAATCTTGTCTTCAGTAAAATTTGGTAACACTTCTTACCAAAATTTTATCACCAAATTGAGTCATGTTGGGCTACTGTAATGGTCAACTTGGAGTATCTATTTCAAACCAGATTTTGAGTGAAGATTAGCCTCTTCAGCCTTGGAGGGCTCTCTTAATTTATCAAAGGATTTGCAATGAAAAGTCTACTAGATGGATAACTCTATTAATGTAACTTGATTTTGATTGATTGCAGCTTGTTTCAGACCCAAGATTCATTGTATGTTCTTATCTATGCTTTTTTTAATTAGTCCTTTTGATCTTTATGTAGTGGCTCATGTGTAATCACTTGGAATTCAGTAATATGCTCCAATTTCTTGTACACATGTAGTTGTTTTTTTGTCCTTTATGTGTGATTTGATAAGAATATAAGTGCCTTGGCTTCCATGACATTTTTTTTTTTAATTGAGGTTTATACTGACTCCATGAGCCCAATGGTAGAAATTCCTTTAAATTTTCAACCTGCAATCAATCACAATCAAGTTAAAGTCATAGAGTTAGCCATCTAGTAGAGTTTTCATTGCAAATCCTTTGATAAATTGAGAGAATCCTCTCAGGCTGAAGAGGATAATCTTCAGTCAAAAGCTGGTTTGAAATAGTTACTCCAAGTTTACCATTGCAGCAGCCCAACAAGACTCCTCTCTCATAAGAGCTAATACAATAATTATCTAGTATTACTATCAACCATATTCATTTGATGTTTTCATGTTCTCTTTACTATAGATTGTTAGGTCCTTATATTACTAGTATAGTCCCTTATTGTTGTTAGTGTAACCCCAATATTGTTATTTTTGTACCCCTTGGACTCCCATATTGTTATTATTGTGCCCTTAAATTATTATTTTTAGGTCGGCTAGGATTACATTGTGGCCCCACTAGGATTACATTGTGGCCCCATGGACTCCTATATATAGAAAGGAGGTTTTGTCATTTGTATCATCCAAGAATGTCTCATTCATGTAATGTATTGGAGGTTTCCCCATTGAAGTGGCTTATTTCTAAGGCATTGATATCTCTTTTCTTCTATTTTTGGAGTTGGTTTCACAACATTTGGTATCAGAGCTTTGGATTCTAGGGTTTCGCTACACCAAACAGGTCGTCGTGGAATTTTCGCTATAACTTTTTTTTCTGCGATGGTTAAGAAGATAAAATTTATAGAGCACAAAGCCACAATCCTGAGGAACATCTTTGCAAAATTTTAGAGCTTATTTCGCAATATTTTCGGAGATATGATCTGTGGAAGTTAGGTCTTTTTTAGGGTCCCGAATTTCATATCAAAGAGGTGATCATGGGAAAATATTCATAACTCTCTCTCTGAGAATTGTATTGGAATTATGTAAAAGGTGGATGGAAGTACACAAACTATAGTTTCCCTTCTATCAATTTCAGATCCAAAAGAGCAACAATGACACGTGGAAAGTCGTACAAGTTCTCTCTAAGAACGAGTCCATAATTAGGTCATTGTGGGAGATTGGACATAACTTTGTCTTGAAGAATCCAAATCAGGTCATACTTGTGGAATTCAAAAGAGGATTTAGAGGGCTACCTTAGGGCCAAATTTCATATTTTGAAGATCCAAAATCACAAATATAATTTAGTTTCAATATCGAGCTCCTCAAAAGCAAGAAAAAGGTGTGTATTTGTTTTGAATTACATAAGTATCGTTTGAAAGAAATTATTTAGAATTTATTCCAAGGGCATATTGAAGAATAGATATCAGTATTGGGTTCTAAAATGCCCCCTAAAAAAAATTCAACACCCATTAAGCCTTCAAAAGGCTCTACTATGACTCAGGAAGATGAAGAAACACAACATGAGATATCAAAATTACAAGAGAAAGTTCACTAAATTTCATTATCGCAAAGAGTAAAAAAAAAATGAAATGGAAGTTTTGAAGAAAGGCATGGAAACTAAGATGGATGGTTTTAAGAAAGGCATGGAAGCTAAGATGAATGTTTTGGAAGCTAATATGGATGGCATGGAAGTGGGCATGGAAGCTAAGATGGATGAAATGGAAGCTAAGATCAATGAAAAAATGAAATTCAACGTGGAAAACATGAAGAATGATCTAAAAGTAGACATTGAAGGTTTGGCAAAGTTGATACAAAAAATGTTTCCTGATGGCGAAAAGATAGTAGAGGAAACTCATGATGAAAACAAAATAATTGTTAATCTTGATTTCATAAACTCTAATGTTGGATGGAAGAACCACCATATTCCAAAGATGGATACGAGGAAGTTTGATGGAAAGGACCCCGTAACATGGATACTACAGATGCAGCAATATTTTGATCTCAATAATGTGCAAAACACACAAAAGGTATGCATTGCAACTTTACATTTAGAACGAAATACATTTTTATGGTATAGATGGCTTTGCTCTCGTAAAAAATTTGTCACTTAGTCAATTTTTACGGAGGAAATGATAGCACATTATGAGGATACAAAGAGCAACACCTTCTTTAGCCAATTGATAAATCTCAAACAAAAGGGTTCAGTGGCGGAGCACATTGAGGACTTCCAAAAATTGAATATAAGGGTAAATGATATTCCAAAGGAACACAGGATTGATGTTTTCATAGGCACTTTAAAGGATAATATCCAACATGAAGTTCACATTTGGGAACCTGATTCATTGGAGAAGGCATTCAGGTTGGCAGAAAAATTGAATGTAAAATTATGGCGAGAATGAAGCCTACCACTCACATCTATAAATACGGAAGTGTTGCTACTCCTAGACTTCCACAACCTACAAGGTTGACACCACAACAATTGGAAGAAAAAAGAGAAAAAGGGCTTTGCTATAGTTTTGATAGAAAATACACTAAAGGTCATAAGTGTATTGAGAAGACATTATTTTACATAGATTGTGAAGAGGAGGAAGAAAATGAAGAAGAAAATTCAAAAGTAGAGGATATACACCAAGAAGAAATGATAGAAGAAGAAGAAATGAGTCCGAACATATCATGTAATTTATTCACAGGAATTACCACTGCTCAAACTCTCAAGATAGAAGGACATATCAAGAAGAAAAAGGAAATAGTGTTGATTGATTCGGGTAGAACCCATAATTTTATTCATTGTAAGGTAGCCAAGGAATTGAATTGTTTCCTATACCCAGCACCAGACTGTCAAGTGATTGTTGCAACTGGAGGAACTATAAATTTCTCTGGAAAATGCCATAATATCAAGCTAGTGATGGGGGAATATGTATTGAATAGTCCAATGCTTTCCATCCCAATGGGAGGTGCTGATGTTGTACTAGGAGTACAATGGTTACAATCTTTGGGGACAATAGTTTTTAATTTTCAAGAACTTTTCTTGAAATTTTTTTCTGAAGGAAAGGAAATCTAATTATGGGGTATCGCATGGAATCCAGGAAAGATAATAATCTCTAATGTTATGAAAAATATTCTGAAGAAAGAACAACGGGGTGTAATTGCACAATTATGCTCACAAGAAGTTCCAACATCAAAATCATCTATTTCTCCATATCTCCAAAAATTCTTGGACAATCATTCCAAGGTGTTTGATACTCCCAAAGCACTCCCACCTATTCATGATCATGATCATGTTATTCATTTGATTCCAGGAAGTGTTCCTCCAAACATCAGGCCTTACAGATATCCTTATGTCAGAAAGAGAGAAATTGAACGTATGATTGCAGAAATGCTAGAGGCTGGTATAATTCAACCTAATCAAAGTTCTTTCTCTGCTCCAGTAGTATTGGTGCACAAGAAAGATGGATCATGGCACATGTGTCCGGATTATAGGGAGCTCAATAAGCTCACTATTAAATATAAATTTCCCATTCCCATGATTGATGAATTATTGGATGAATTGCATGGAGAAATTTATTTTACGAAGTTGGATCTTCGTTCAGGATATCATCAAATTAGAATGAAGACTGAAGATATTCTGAAAACGGCATTTCGAACTCATGAGGATCATTATGAATTTTTGGTCATGTCTTTTGGCCTTACCAATGCACCTTCTACATTTCAAGGGTCGATGAATTCCATTTTCAAACCATTCCTTAGAAAATTTGTGCTAGTATTTTTTGATGATATACTAATCTACAGTAGGTCTTGGAAGGATCATGTTATACATATTAACAGGGTGCTCAAGCTACTGGAGGAGAAACAATTATATGAAAAAACATCCAAATTTTTCTTTGGAGTACAAGAGGTGGAATATCTGGGTCATATTGTATCTCATGAGGGTGTTAAGGTAGAACCTAAAAAAATTAAAGCCATTAAGGAATGGAAAGTCCTCACAACCATAAAGCAATTGCGTGGATTTGTCGGGTTAACAGGGTATTATCGCAAGTTTGTTAATAATTATGGGAGAATAGTAGCACCTCTAACAACATTATTGAAGAAAGAGGAAATTTCATGGACTCCTGAAGCAACTAAGACCTTTGAAAATCTTAAAGAGGCAATGTGCTTAGCACCAGTCTTAGCTACCCTAGACTTCACAAAATCATTTATTGTGGAATGTGATGCCTCAGGAAATGAAATTGGTGTTGTTTTAATACAAGAAGGAAGACCCATTGCTTTTGAAAGTCATTCAATCAAAGGAAAGTATTTACAAAAGGCTACTTATGAGAAGGAGATGTTGTAAATACTACATGCACTAAAGAAATGGAGACCTTACCTAATGGGGAGACACTTCAAGGTAAAAAATGATCATGATATTCTTTAAACATTTTTTGGAACAAAGAATATCTTCAGAAGAGTAGCAAAAATGGGTCACAAAGATGTTGGGTTATGACTTTGAAATCGTCTACAAAAAAGGGAAGCTAAATGTTATTGCAGATGCACTCTCAACAAAGGATGAAGAGGTGGAAGCATTGCTTTGTGCCATTTCAATTATCCAACCAGATTGGATAATCGAAGCAAGGGATGAATGGATGAAGGATGAAGAAGTGTGGAATCTCATTCAAAATTTAGAACAAGAGCCTAGTACATCTAATACATTTAGTTGGAAAAATGATTCCTTATGGTACAAATATCGCTTATATATTTTCAAGAATTCCCAACTAAAACAAAATATTCTTTTGGAATTGCACATCCTCAATCCAATGGTCAAACAAAGATAGTGAATAAATTTTTGGAAGGATATCTTCGTTGTTTTGTATCTGATAAGCAAGCACAATGGGTCAAGTGGTTACCTCTTGCTGAATGTGGTATAACACTTCTTTCCATATTGCAGCAAACATGACACCATTTATGGCACTTTATGGATATCATCCACCATCCATCACATCTTCTTTAAGGGAAAATGCTAGGGTTCAAGGAGTGGAGGATCACATCGAGCATCAACAAGAAGTTCTCCAACCCTTAAAGTATAACCTAAATTTGGCACAAAATCGAATGAAACAACAGGCAGATCAACATCGTAGTGAGAGAAGTTTTGATGTGGGAAACTGGGTATTTTTACGGCTACAATCATATAAAAAAATGTCCCTCAAGCAAGCTAAGAAGGATTATAAATTATCACCAAAGTACTATGGTCCTTACAAGGTTTTGCAAAATATTGGTACTATGGCATACAAATTGGAGCTTCCTGCTTCTTCACTAGTGCATCCAGTTTTCCATGTTTCACGCTTAAAAAAGGTTATAGGGGACAAACTTCCAATTCAAACAATATTGCCAGAACTTGATGAGGAAGGAAAAACCATATTGGAACCTAAAGCAGTCACAGAAACAAGAACTTGACAACTACGAAATCGATCAATTTCAGAGTATCTCATCAAATGGAAGAACTTACCCACGAAGGATTCTACATGGGAGGATGAGAATTTTATATAAAATCACCCGGAGCTACTCAAGCGTTGAGGGCAACACCTTTTTGAAGGAGAGGAGCATGTTAGATCCTTATATTACTAGTATAGTCCCTTATTGTTGCTAGTGTAACCCCTTATTGTTATTGTTGTACCCCTGTAACCCACATATTTTTATTATTGTGCCCTTAAATTATTATTGTTAGGTCGGCTAGGATTACATTGTGGCCCCATGGACTCCTATATATAGAAACCAGGTTTTTTCATTTGTATCATCCAAGAATTGTTCATTCATGTAATGTATTAGAGGTTGCCCCCTCAAAGTGGCTTATTTCTAAGGCATTGATATCTCTTTTCTTCTATTTTTGGAGTTGGTTTCACAACATAGATAAAATAGTTTAATGTAGAATATCTTTACTTTATTGTTCTTCTTTAAACATGAAAATATAAACGTGAGTCACTATGGAAGCTATTTTGTTTTTGAGCAATAATTTTAAAGAGAGGATTATGGATGAACAGAGATGAATTTGGAAATACTGAGAGAGGTTGTTTTCAAGCAAAAAAGAAGGAAAAATAACCTATTTTACTTTTCTCACAGGTGCTACCAGTTTGGAGGTTTGAAGATGTCTCCGGAACCTATTTTTAGAAAAAAATAAAAAACAAATAAATAAATAAAATAAAATAAAATAAAATAAATAAAAATAAAAATAAAAAAAATCCCTATTTTATACATGTTTTTCAAATGAAAATTTTGGGCAACTGGAGATGGTATTTAAAAACCAAAGATATGTTTTTCTTCAAAAAATTATGATCTACAAAAACATCCATTTTTTCAAAATCTATCAAGGATTCAGAAATATGAGTTCATTTCTAAACTACAAATTTTGCCTTTTTTAGTCAATTTCATAGCGTGCTTCAGGCTTGAAGCCAGAAAAACACTACGAAAATCTCTGTAGGTGCATACACTAGTACATTTGGCAGAAATTCTGACACTTGGTTCCAACACTTTTGACCAAATGTCGGAAATTTCCCCAAATTTTTACAAATTTTTCAAATCCCTCCCGAAACCGTCGCTATACCGACATTTAGAGACAAGTGTCACAATACCGACACTTAGACAAGGTGTCACAATTGCGATGTTTGGAGGAATCCATCGCAATATCGACACTATGCCCCAAAGCGTCGCTATTGCACGGCTTCCTCCAAACGTTGCAATTGCGACACTTAGTCTAAGTGTCGCAATTGTGACGTTTTGAGGAAGCCATCGCAATAGCGACGCTTTGGGGCATAGTGTCAGTATTGCGACGAATTCCTCCAAACGTCGCAATTGTGACACTATGCCCCAAAGAGTCGCTATTGCGACGGCTTCCTCCAAATAAAAATGATTTGAAATGCAAAAATCAAATGTAAAAATAAAATGTGCACTCATTTGAAATGCATGCTCATTTGAAATGCAAAAATCAAATGTAACTGAGGAATGAAACTGCTTGCTATGAAGAAAAGTCTAGGAATCAGCATTGAAAGCTAAGGTCCTAGTCTCGCTAAGCTAAGGGGTTAAATAAGCAGAGGTCTGAGGTAGAAATCAAACACAAGGTCACTTCATTTTTCGGGACTGAAGGGGTCGAAAGGATATCTTCAATGACATGGGTTGTGTTTTGCAACGTACCTGATAATTGTCCTTGCTCAGTGGAAATAGAGTTACCATAGAAAAGGGTATGGTTTTTGTAATAAATAGTCGAGGTAATGGACAACTTGGTAGCATCATGGATGTGTGCCTTATAAACAACTCAAAAGAACTGATCACGTCTTGACTGTAACCTCAATTTCTTCTTCCTATAAACATTGGGCAAAGAAATTCGTCAATGGATCTCGTGGTACCCACGATATGATGAGGGAGCTCTTAATTCGGGTTAGTTTCTCTCTACAACTACTAGGGACTGTCCATTCATCTACTATCACGAAGTAGCGGGTGAGGACATAAAAATGATTTTATTAAAAACTACATGCGCATTCGCCCTCAGCATTCACCCTCGGCTCTTGCAGAATAGCATTCACCCTCAGCTCTTGCAAAATGGTAAGTTCTTCATGAGTACCTTCCTCTACCAAAATGGGGATGGCCCTATTTGGGTTTTTTTTGTTCAATTCCATTGGATTGTGTTAGGCTATAGGGTTCTCTCTAGATGTCTTCCAGTGTTCTTTCAGATGAGTTTCAAAGAGGATGTGTAATATGTGTTTGCGCTTGCATGAATTTGACTCCACCAGTTTCATGAAGTTTAAGCTATGAATTTTAGTTCGAAAAACTCATGCATGTGCACAAGTTTGGAGTATCAATAAATTTGAGGCTGAGGTACTGAGTAAAATAAGAAACACATTGATATGAGTTCATCCAATTGAAGATGGGATAGATCAACTGTTTCACACTATGAAATGTACTACAGATGCAAATCCAAAAAAATCTACAACTTTATAATTCATATTGCAGGTGCAGATCCAAAAAAATTACAATTTTATAACTCGAGAATTGCCAGATCTACAAATATTTGGGCAATTTTAAAATAGAATCGGCAACTAGTCGATTAGATGGCTCGATCACTACCAGCAAAGAACAAAGATTGAAAACTAGATCCATAATGGTTGAAAGAAACTATATGCGCACTTTTATGGCTCAAAGAAAACTCCAAATTTATATGGTTATCTGGGAAATTTTACATTGAAGAGCCCTTTTAAATCCAAAATTGAAAACTCATTTTGTTTAAGAACTACAAACATCTATAGAATTTACAAAAAATATTTCATAGATCTACAAAGATTTTCAATGAATTTTATATCTAGATTATATTACAACAGATCTAGGGTTCTTTCGGGTATCTTCCAGTGTTAAATTTTTTTACCACAAAACAAAGTCTAGGTAGGGATAAGAAGGCAACTTATGAAACAATCTACGTGGATAAATGTGTCTTATCTCCTTCACCAGTCATGAATGATTTATTTACCAAGAACACCTCTGATTTGATATTCATTTTCTGCTTCATCCATTTCACTTAGAAAAAGGATAAGGCTATCCCATGAAGTGCACCCTTTTGGTGTCTAAAACTAACCCAAAGTCCACCCTTATAACCTACCAGCAGGTGCTCTATATGCTGCTATCCAGAAACTACAGACACATTAGATAAGGGATAAGGATAAGGGATCTGTATACCTTTTCTTCACTGTTTTCCAAATGATAGATTTGTACACTTCTCAAGTTTGTTTACTGGCAGAATGATAGATCTGTATACATTTTCTTCAATAGGTCAGTAAAGATAAGCGATAAGGATAAGGGATCCAATTGTCGCTACCAGTCCTGGTCACTAATTCATCAAATGATTGCTCAAGGACTGAGAAAACTCTATCTAGATTCTAAAGAAACTGAATTCCCCATTTGACAACTTCCAAAATAACAATGATTTTTAATTTTGAAACTTTCCAGCACGAAGCTCCAAATTCCAATGTAAAAAAATTTGCGTGAAACTGGAAACTCTAACACCTGAGACTACATCACTTGAAATTTAGAAAAAAAAAAGCACTATAGGAAAAAGCAATCCCGTGGAATGTGGTTATCGGCTTGACTATCTCACAAACAAGCATAGCAGAACTGTTACTTGACTCATGCCATACTTTCTGGGTTGCCTTTACTTGATTTTGGTCAAAATTGCCAGAGAATCAAGGGGTGGAAGGATTTCAGTTGTATCACCTAAAATCACCCTTACACCTACATTTGACACAAGCAAATCAAATGTATGACATCTTCCCAGTCAAAAGTCAATTTTTTTGGGTTTGTAAGTGTTGTGTTTAATGCCCATGTGAGTGAAGATATACCTGAGAAAACTCTGTCATATTTTTAATTCACTGTTGATCTGTTTCCCATGGAAGCAGATAACAGTTTGAATTGCTTGTAATTCATACTATATACTATTAAAAGTATAATTTTGCTAGCTTAAAGAAAAAAGATGAAGTTCATACTAAGGAAACTACTTGCCACCAGAAAAAGGCAGCTATAAAAAAATATACATATACAAAGAGAAAAAGGAACCATCAAAGAGGAGATGAATGGTCACTGTATAAAACTACACCAGTGAAAAACACTCAACTCCCACCCTCTGTAGTCAATGCCCACAAGAACAACAATATTTTTCAGCAGAATTCCAATTGTAGGAGCAGCCAAGGTTTCTTGCTCCCAAGTTATATGTCCAGATGCATACAAAGCTTTCATTGTAGAGTGATATGCACGAAGTTCTAATTTATGTACTTTTGCTGCTCCTTTCTCTTTAGTCAAAGATTTATCTTGCCTCCGGTTTGGGTATTCACATGAAGACATAGCATCATCGAAAGAGCTATAGACTACAGTTCATGATGAATGCTTTTGATTTGAACATAAAATATCATTTGACATATAGCTACTACTACTAGTAGGAACAGAACAATGACAACTCTCAGCTTCCTCAATTGAACGATTTAATCTATCTTCAAATGAAGACATGCATACACATTCCTCACCCACATGTTTTCTAGGGAAAGGAAAGGTATCTACCTTTTCTAACAGAGGACGTGATGACTCTCCCACTGCCTCATGGTTCCTCGATTTCTGGATTGCTCTCCTTTTCTAAGGAGCAGCCTCCATGTTGAAGAAATTTTCCTTGTATGCAAATTGCATTTGAATGCCTGATTTTCTCTTTGTAGCCTTTAAAGAGACATGAGATGTAAAAGGGTTTCACAAATAGGAATCTTTTTTTTCTTACTGTAGCACTTAGAAGGCCTGTAACAGCAGTTACATATAGTATCAGCTGTGTAACAGAGGAAGTGTCACCCATCAAGATTGTAAAAATGCTAGGCTTGGGTTGAATTGGAATTTTTATTTTAATATCTTGCATTTGACATAAAGGTAGTAATTCCTTCCAACCATGGTCCAATTGTCACTACCAGTCCTGGTCACTAATTCATCAAATGCTTGCTCAAGGACTGCAAAAATATTAGTTGTGAATATGAAATTAATATTACGAGCTTTTTCTAGGGGATGAAATGTGTGTAACTGACAAATATCTGTTGCTACCAAAGATCCTGTATTTGGTTCTTGGTTGCTGGAACCATATACTTTGGATCCATAATAGAGGATAGATTAGTAGAGATTTTTAGCTTACTGTTATCAGGGTGATGAAAATTAGTTCTAGCTTGCAAAATTCTAGGTTGCATTGAACCAATATCTGTATTAATATCTAGCATTTGACATCAGGTGTAGTAATTCTATCGACTCCCCTCAGGGTTTTGCCTTGTTTACTTTTCTTTCCTCCAACTGTAGTAGATGTAGTTGAAGTCATGTAAGATCAGTTTCAAATTTCAATAATACACATGCATTAGGTCTTGTAGATTGGGCCTTTCTTCTATCCCCAAGCATTAGTTGACTAAGGGTTATAGGCATTTATTCTATCCCCAACAGTAGTTGACCAAGGGTTTCACGATTTTTTTATTACATGCCCGGCGGTGTTTGAGCAGCCTTGGAAATTCCCTCCATAGAGGGCATCAATCTGTGAGGCAAAATTCATCTTGTTAGGATTGCACACAAGTTGTGACCTTTGCATTCATCTGCTTGTAATTTAGGAGTACCCCATGAGCTGCTTGTTTAGAACCAAAGAGCATGCAAATATAATGTTTAAAAACTCTGCAAAAAGTTTAAACATGGCAACAACTAGACTCTGAATTCTCATCATACTATTTATGTGTCTTGACATGGAAAAAACTAGACTCCGAATTCTCATCATACTATTTCAAGGTTGGTTTCTGTATTGATACCTAATAAATTTAAGATCATTATGTGTTGTTACACTATGTTCTCTCCTGAATATACATTCTTGACAGAAGTAGCCACTAGTACCTTTCAGTGAGTTTTCTACTGGCTTCAATCTCAAATTGTATATTGGTAACCTTGATAGCTCCACCTTTTGGTAGCTCCAAGATGGAGTATTTTTTGGAGGAGACATTTTCCCTTTTGGAAATATTGAACTAAGCCCGTCAGTTGGTGTCTTGAATTATGGACAAGTTTGTGGAACTCTGTTTTATTTATTTTGCATAACATATTTTATTTTGGGCATTAAAATTGTTTCCTAACATTGTCCTTTTGCCTGTTTCAAATCCAACAATTCATGCCTGTAATTTTTGTTCAAAAGTATCTTGAACTTTAGAAGGTTATTTTCAAATTTGACCAATACAGTTTGCAAGGTTTCCTTTGAACGAGCACATCAGCACATTGCATTTGGTTATTGTTTGGTGTATATGCATTGACCCATTTAAAATTAAGTGTCTTCTTTTTCTGAAGTGCCACCCTTCAGTGAGTGGGAAAAACCTATCTGGTTGGATCATATGGGAATGCCTATTAGTGGATGGAAAATGTGCAGCTATGTTGGAAACTACTGAGGTGTATTCAGTATCCATATTAACATTCTTTGCAGGCCAAGATCATTAATATTCTATTTCCTAGTACAAAGGTTTTCTTTTTGATATTCTACTATCCAGTATGAGGTAATATTGTGAGGTGCTTCACTTCGAGCAAAGTATTCTTAGTTGTCAATTGGGTCTTGTATGAGGGGCCGAGAGGAAATTTGTTATCATTCAAAACCCAGGTTCAAATCCCACTATGTGACATGTCCACTCTTTGTGAGCTAATTGTTTATTGAGGCTCTTTGTGGGCTAATTGTTGATTTAGGATGGCAAGGTACCGCAATCACATCCTTTCCTATGTGATGGAGGGTGGGAGCTTGGCAATATGGATAGAAAAAAGCAGAATGGATCTTCCTGAGCTACTAATTCCTGGCTCATTAACCTCTTACTTGTAGCTTCTATGTGGCTGCAGTCACATCAGGCCAGACAAATTTCCAATACTAAGTCAGTCAGACAGTGTGGAATCTAGATCACCCAACCAATGGATGGTAGGAATATTGTCACCAACTTCATTTAGGGATTGAGTGTTAGGATAGTTGATGGTTGGCAGCATTTTTTATTTAGGGATTCTTCCCTAGTGCCCTTTGGATACTCACCTATTTTGTTCTTTTGGGATTCCTAGTGTTACCGTATATCTTTAAGCCTTCTTTCTTCACTTTCACTCTACCCTTATCTTTTCTAGATTTGATTGGTAAATGAAAAGGAGTTGCTTCCAAAATTGTTCCCTAAAATGATATGGTCTGTTAACGCTTTTGTTAAGACTGGATCTATGGGAAAAACTACATTTTTATCACTAGATTCTGTCAGGGCTAGAGAAATAGAGTAAAAATATGGTTGTTAAAAGAAATTTATATTAAAATTTATAGGCTATATATGTCAAATAGAAAATATAGTAAAAATAATTCAATATAACGAATTCATTTTATATCTCTCGTAAATGTTAAGGGAAAACCGAAAATTTTCATTAACTGTGTTGCTTAAGGGAGGAGATATGCTAAAGAAAAAGGGCCAGAGAACAACTCCAAGATTCCTCATGTATAATGTTATGAATATAATATATCGACAAAATGTATGAAAATTTACATGCTAGCATGGACAAGTGTAGATTATCTGAAATATGTGTAATTTTCGAACTTACTAATTGGTTATTGTGGCTCTCCAGGCATATTTTGCTTGTCAAATTGTAAACCTACCCTTACATGTGTTCTTTGGATTGGAATTTATTTCTTTGCATGTATTTCTCTAAACTTTTGTACAACCCTTGACTTGTAAGCTACCTGTGACAAACTGTATTGATGATGTTTTAGATCCCCACTGCATTGTGTTTTGGTATGTCACCATGGTTTATGATATGGGACAAGGATTCAACATTAGTTGTATCAATTGCATGTTCTCCTATAGTCATGCCGTTGTTTGAAGCCTCATGCTACTATCATGCTTTGCATCTAATGGAAAATAATTAGCAATCTGAAGGTTCTTTTAGAGAAAATGTTACATGGAGTTTACAACTACACATATTTTACGTTTATGATTATTTTGAAGTTGTTTAAAAATATATTTATGTTGGTATTTTAGGGTTTATTTGAAGGGTTAAAGGCCTATAGGAGAGCTAATGGACGGATAATGCTCTTTCATCCAGAAAAGAATGCATTGCGACTCACAATGGGTGCAGAGAGCATGTGTTTTCTAGCTCCATCAGTAGAACAATTTGTGGAGGCTGTAAAACAAACAGTGTTGGCAAACAAGCGCTGGGTAAGATTGTGCTTCTATTTGAATGACCTTAAAGGCTTTTTCTTTTCCATACCCCAAATGTTGCATTTCTAACAGATTGGATTTGGATTATTTATGTATTTTATTTGGTTGCAGATACCACCCTTTGGCAAAGGCTCTCTTTATATACACCCACTACTTCTTGGTAGTGGAGCCATTTTAGGACTTGCTTTAGCTCCAGAGGTTAATTTTCTTATATATGTTTCCCCTATTGGAAACTATTTCAAGGTTGGTTTCTGTATTGATACCTAATAAATTTAAGATCATTATGTGTTGTCACACTATGTTCTTTCCTGAATATACATTCTTGACAGAAGTAGCCACTAGTACCTTTCAGTGAGTTTTCTACTGGCTTCAATCTCAAATTGTATATTGGTAACCTTGATAGCTCCACCTTGATAACATATCCCTTTCTCTCGTTGGTTTTCTCTTGCCCCAATTGGTCCTTGTGTGTCAATGGAATTATTGGATGAGATGTCGTTTAATTGGACATGTTTCATTAGTGCAATGTCATCACATATTGCTTTTACCTACAGAAGTATATATTTGAAGAGTTTCACAATGATGCTACCAGGAAGATGAAAATGTCCAGAAATATTGTCGATGGTTTGAAAGAGTATTGCTACAGGTTCCATGATGGAGAAATACCTCTCAGTACCATTTTTGAGAATTTACAAGACAAATGTTGGAAGGATAGTAATAAGCTCTGTAATTTGTATTGTATTGCATCTGCATTTGCATTGCCATTGCTGATAAGACATTTTAAAGTCCGGGAAGCACATCAACATCCATATCAGGATTTATCGATTACAGCTTTGTGGTAGAGGCTTCTGCAAGTAGATGAACCATGTCACTATAGCATATATGTAGAAACATAAAAAACAAATTATCCAGTAATAATGGAACACACCCATATTTATTTTAAATGAATATAGTATTCATAACAGTTGAATGGAGCTTATTTAGTGTTGGTTATTTTTAACAACCTTATCTTTCATTATCTGAGGGAACTTTCATTATAGTTTCATTACAGTTTCCAATTCCTGTTGTCATTTCATTACAGTTTCTTCCATTATCCGAGGGAACTTTCAATTACAGTTTCATTACAGTTTCCAATTCATTAAAGTCTTTTATTACAGTTTCGAATTCCTGTTGTCATTTATCGAATAACCCATACTGCAATGACCATCGGATATTTCATTTTTTTTATAAAAATTTAACCTGTCGTCGCTCGAACGATGTAGTTTGCGAATGTAGATCTAAGCCCTGTTCAAGATTTGCATCGGAATAAAATTATTGATGATGTGAGACAAGCCCTTCCAGCAACATCTGCTAACGGGCATTCAGAATATTTTCATTTTTTTTTTTTTTAAATTGAACCCGTTGTCGCTCTTCTGATGCCCTATAAGCGTTAGTCTTCCGACGCCTTATAAGCATCGGTCTTCCGACGCCTTGAACTTTTTCCATTTCCATCGGTCTTGTGACGCTTTTGAAAGTGTGGTTAGCCATAGATTGTTGCGATGATTTGGAGGCGTCGGTATTGCGGCGCTTTGTGAGCATCGGTATTGCGACACTTTGTAAGCGTCGCAATTACGACGCTTTGCGAGCCTTGCAATTGTGACGCTTACAATGTGTCGCAATACTGACACTTGTGGAAAATGTCGGAACAAGCGTTGCAATACCGACGCTTTATGGAGGTGTCAGAATTGCAACTCTAAGGCTAACCACACTTTTTCCAGCCTCAAACTGTCGCTCTTGGGACGACTAGGTGTCGCAATTACGACACTTTGGCCATCGGAATTTGGGCCCAATTTACTAGTGATATTTTCTTTGGAATCTAGTTTTATGGAGAGTTAAGGAGGGAAATTCATAATATTTAGTTATTTTAACCTAACAAACATGTCCACATCAGAAAAGAGAGCTAACAGGTGGCAGAGGATTTTGAAATGAAATATGCTACTAAAATATACTACTAAAATTCCTGTAGGTGATTTTTTTTCTTTAAAACTCAGCTATGGCATGTTTTATGGGGGGAGATCGATGGTTTTCAAGGTGTCATGACATAATGAAGGTGTTGGGATAGTAAATAAGTCAAATAGATAGGTGGAAAAGCCATTTTTCCTATGTTACTAAAACTCGCTACAAAACTGTTTAAAACTGCCATGTTTTCATAGCGAGGAGTTTTTGAAGGATTTTGAGTATCTTGATAGCACATCAGCCAGCTAGAGACCTCCATAAGGTTAGTGGACCTTATAAATAGATATTTATGACTCAAAGGGAGTGCCACACATTCACCTCATCAATCAAATCATCATTTAAAGAGAAGGTCATCCATTCCTAAAAAGCAGGGTTATGCTATACATATATAGGGGTGCTTTAAAGATGTAAAGTGCTGGTGAACTTGGTCATGCGTCCTTGGAGCATGTGAAATTCATTATGTAACCATTATGTAACTGTTTCATAGATAGGGTAAATGAATGTAATAAATAGGAGATAGAGTCCTATTAGGATTTTGTTTCTTTAAATATAGTTGTCATTTTTATGTTTTAAGTTAGTGGTTTCAATTATGATAGGTGTCAGAGTATAATTCGAAGATCTAGCCATCCAGGTAGGTCATCTACATTGTAAATAATTTTTATTTATAGACAAAACATAGAAGAGAAAGTTTTTGGAGAATATTGCACCAAATTGTTGCTTGTATGTTTTTTACCAATATTAGTAATACAAAGTGACATTCTACTTCCAGACCTGAGATTCTCATACGGTTTTTGATGTGTTATTGATCTAAATCTTTATGTTTAATCACTTGCAGTATATTGCATCTCTAATTACTCAGAATTCATAATATTATGCTCTAAATTCCTTTAATGGTGAAATGACTGTGTTTTCCTATGTTATGTGTGTGAATTATCTCTGTTAAAAACCTCTATCTGCCTCAACTTCCATGTGAATAACCAATGTCACTTAGATTACTAATTGTTGACTCCATAAGCCCAATGGTAGCAAGCCTTCATTTTTCAAATTGTAATCATACAAAAACACATCCAATTCAATGCAGAGTTAGTCATCTATTTTCAAGTTTACTCATTGAATATCCTTTATTTTTTGAGAGAGCCCTCTCAGACTGGAGAGGTTAATTTTCAGTTGTAAGTGGTTTGAAAGAGTTACTCCAATTTGACCATTGAAGCTACCCAACAGGACTCAATTTGGTGATAACATTTTCAAGCTTTGCAATCAGACAAAAACACTTGCAGAAGTATTTTAAGAAACTGAGATAGGTTATTTTCAAGCACATATCAAATAAAAATAACCTCTTTCACTTTTCTCACATATGCTACCAGTTTGGAGATTCGAAGATGTCTATGGAACCTATTTTCAGAAAATAGAATTTTCATGTTTTATACATGTTTTTCAAATATAGATTCTGGACAACTGGAGATGGTATTTAAAAAACAAAGAGAGATTTTTCTTCAAAACATTTTGATCTACAAAAACCTTGTCCAGTTTTGCAAAATCGATCAAGGATTCAGAAATATGAGTTCATTTCTAAACTGAAAATTCTGCCTTTTTTAGGAAGTTTCATAGCGTGGTTCAGGCTTGAAGCCAGAAAAATGCTATGAAAATTTCTGTAGCTGCATATGTGCTTTGGAATCTAGTTTTATGAAGAGTTAAGGAGGGAAATTGATAATATTTAGTTCTTTTAACCCAACAAACATTTCCACATCATCAAAGAGAGCTAATAGGTGGTACAGGTGGTAGAAGGAAAAGGCTAAGGACAAAAATAACCTCGCTACTAAACTACACTACGAAATTTTTGTGCATGACTGTTTTAGCAGTCAACTTCAAGTTTGGTTTCAAACCAAATGAAAACGTATTTTGGAAATATGAAAGAGGTTTTATTCAACGCCAATCCATCTACAAAAACCTCTCTCAGTTTCTACAAAGCCATCAGGATTTGGAAATTATACACTCATCTTTGAAACTTATTTTCTAGAATTTTCATTAACCAGATTTATTAAAAATTTGTAAAAATCAACTTGGAGGAGGTCCAGCTCAACATCCACGTGGAATAATGACACATCAGCACTCTAGTACACTCAGAAAATTATTTGGTTATAGTTGATAATGGTTATTAATTGATTTTTTGAACTATTAATGAAATAAGAGTCCTTTTTGCATTCAAACTCTACAAATTAGTAGATATATTAGCTCTTATCAACTTTATTTAGGACAGTAAAGTTATGAAAGATAAATGTCATGGAAAGTAGCAAAGAGATTGAGAAAATAAATGAAGTTGTTGCCCAACCAATAAACATCATATATATGTCTTCACTTGCAAAAGAAGAACTGGTTATCAAACAAAGAAAGGGTAAATAGAAAATTATTGAGAAATCAGAAATTGAAACCCTTAAAGAACTGTTAAAGGAGGTAGGTAAGGAGATATCAGTCTTGAAGCAAGAAGCAAAGAAACACAGAGCTGAGAAGGTTAAGTTTGAATAAATGAGGAAAATTGGGGAAGATCAAGGCACAAGTGTTTCAAAAACCTTAGTCAATATAGAAAAGTTGATAAACTGGACTAAGAATCATACACTCAAAATAAAGGAATAGTTTATTGTTTATTCATAAACATTTATCTAAGAAATAAAGAAAATGACCTCTTATATAAATGTAATTTAGGAAAATTTATCACCAAATTGAGTCATGTTGGGCTGCAACAATGGTCAATTTGGAGTAACTATTTCAAACCATCTTTTGACTAAAGATTAGCCTTTTCAGCCTGAGAGGGCTCTCTCAATTTATCAAAGGATTTGCAATGAAAAATCTACTAGATGACTATGACTGTAACTTGGTTGTGATTGATTTTAGGTTGAAAATGTAAAGGACTTGCAACCATTGGTCTTATGGAGAAGTCAATGACAATAGATCTCCTTGTGGAAGATAAGGCATGTAGATATTTAAATGAAAGGACAACATACACAAAATTTACTCAATAGATAAATGTTCAAAGGAAATCAAAGCATGAGAAACATGAATTTTGAGTAATGAACATTAAGATATTGAAAGAAAGATATTTAGAAAGATATACAATAGTTTAATGCTTGAAGGAAGTCGGAGCATGAGAAGCATGAATTCCGAGTAATCAAACATCAATATATTGAAAGAAAAGTAGCAAGATACATAGGACAAGGTATTGGTGTCCCTTGTTTTGATAGTTTGGAAAATCAAAAGACAAGGCAACATCAGAACCAATCTTTAGAGTTCCAGGATCTATTCCTCCTATTCTCAGAGAGGGATCTCTCAAATGTTTGTTTACAAAGGTTTATCTTGTGTGCTTAGCATATGGATTTTAGACTAGTTATTAAGTGCAGGTGTTTGTTTGTTTGTTTGTTTGGTTGGAATGACACAACAGAACATGAAAGGCCTGGGAAAGATATATAGGACAGAAAAATATCTAGTTCATTAGGCAATGGAGTCAAGAAAAGGTCATAACAAACTTATCAAAGGATATGGGATATCAAATGGCAAATCTAACTTGGCCACAAGATCCTTTTGTTTTTGGGATGAGATGAACATAAATGATTTGGAAAGAGAGTTTTAATTCTCAACAAAGGGAATTTGAAAGCATAATTTGAAACAATAAATATTTCTTTAATAGACAGGGCTAACCATAAATTCTACAAATCACACCTTTAAGAAAACAATGATTTCAAAACAACTTTTAAAATGAAATCTAAGATTCGGGGAACACCCTATTTCCTCAAATATTTTAGTTTAAAGCACTTAGAAACATAAAATATTTACTGATAATTACAGTCATAGAAGAGGGAACACCTAAAAACATCTATGATCATAATTATAATGACCTTTAAGCCAACTCTTTAAATGAGGACAAAGGGCAAGATCAAAACCGACCTCTTTGATTCACTGTAAGCAAAGAACTTCAAAGGGAGACTTGAATAACAATTTTTAAGTGGCAGCAGACAAGCAGGGAGAACCATAAATCATGCTGAAACCAAATGTTCGAACTATTAAGGAAATAAACAAGCATGCAGATTAAAGAGAGAGATTAAAGACTCTAAAATACTTCAGCAGAAGAAAACATGAAACAGTGAAGGATGAATAGGTCTAAGGTGCTTCCAAGAGTAATTTCTTAACCTAAAAATTTCAACCTAATGTAGTAAGAAATTATGGAACATAATGAAAACAGGGGAAAACATAAAACAGTTCAGAATACTTCACCAACAGCCAAGCTCAGGGATCCAATGATAGAGCCTGCTCAGGAACAAGTATGCAACAACATCATCAAGGTTTCCAAGACTTCAGTTTCTTCTTCAACTTCAACGAACTATGTATTTATTTCAGAGAGTTTCAGTATTACAAATTGTGATCAAACAACAACCAACCCCTATCTCATCTTCTTCAGAAGTATTTATAGAAGAAATGTGGAGGTAGAAAAGGAAAAAATATCTTCTAAGTTCAATTAATACAGAGTGATGACTTCTCAACCTTTGAAAGGCTTGATGAAGAAGTTTTACAGGTGTTTTACTGCATTAACTGTTTTATAATTAATATTTAAACTCGGTGGGAGCTTTTTTGAATTCAAGGCTCTGCATAATGTGGAGTAATCCTAAAGATATTTGTTGCATTAGCTTCCTGTGGCAGAATTAACTTCTTGGCAGCGCTAGAGGTAGATATTTCTTTAATCAATAACTTCGGCCTCTGGTTTGAATGGTTTGAGGCAACAGGTGGCTCTTGTAGTAGCTGAGGAATCAATTCACCTCAAATGCAGGTGGTGGAAGCCTTTCTGTCAGTTTAAACACTTATGATTTCTTTTGACTGTGTTTTAATCCAGGGAATTAGGCTTTTGATAATTATTCTTAACTGTAATTCCGTAAATCTATCTTCAATCTTCTTCTCTGTTGCGCCCTATTCTTCAAACTTATACTCTTTTAAATCTTGTTTTAAACATAGTGTCTTGTCAATGTGCAGGGCCGCACAGGGCTCTTTATGGTATCGACGCTCATAAAGCGTTGATAAAACATGGAATGGAGCCCTACGAATGGCTTCTTTTAATGTATAGAAGGCACGAGAAACGTCTTTCTCGGCCTTCGGCCTTTCTCTTCAATACCATGGAGAAACATTTAAAACACCTGCAAAACACAAAAATAGTTAAGAAATCCTACATCATTAGGTTAAAACTGCTTCAGAAGGCAGGAAATATTGTGGCTGTTGGATGGCTGCATCCAACGATGGAGGTTTTTTCAAAGGAGGTTAAAGAAGAGTGCGGAAAGTAAAGAACAAAAAACCATTGATCGCGTGACCGACCTTTTGAAAAAACCCTTTGGTAGAAGCGGAGAGCGACGAAAAAATGCGGAAAAGATCTGGGCCATCTGAACCAAACACGTGGATGGTCCAGATCTAATCAGAAGATCGCAATCGGGGGTAAGACTTAAACTTTGGAAAAGTGGGTTTTTAAGACTTTACAAAGGAAAAAACGGATCGGGGAAGGAAAACAGAAGGTATTAAGCACCAGAGGTGGGCCCACAAGATATATATAAAATATGATGTGATCAATGTTTTATAACACAAGGATGATCGCATCGCAATTTTTAAACACAGCAACAAGACCTGCGCACTTGAATCTTTCTGATGCGATTAGCGCTCGGGGTAATAACTCTTGGTTTTTCAAAATAAACATGAGATCTGGAGTTATATCAAAAGGGAGCCAATCGCATCGGAGTTTTTGTGTAAAAAAACATATGCGGTCATTTGATTTATTCCGATGCGATAAGCGTCGATGGGACTAGCGCTTGGTTTCGGGGAAAGGGCATGTGGGGGAAATGGTTAAGGGGATTTAGCCAAAGGGGTTAAAGCCTGTAATAAAAACATGAATTTTTATGATTTTTCCACATTTTCAAAGGTTATCGATGGTTTTGGTAAGGCTAAAAAGGTGGGTTTTAGACCTTATAAAAATGGATTTTCATGAATGGAAGAAGGAGACTCATGAAAAATAGAGGGATAATATGAAAAAAGGGGGGAGAAAATGAAGGTTAATTTTGGAAGAGAGGGAGGGGGAAAATGATGGTCTTTCAGCAGTCTTTCCTCATGAAATTAGCAGAATTTCTGCGTATAAAATGGCAAACTGCAATGAAGATTTTGGACAGAGGCATGAGGCCTTAAATGAGACTTCAAGAGCCAACATTTTTTAGTAAAAAAAAATTGTTCCTTGAAGGCTCCAAATAGTCTTAGCCACCTTTTGATATAAAAAATATTATAGGTGGCTAACCCAAGGTTCATGAAAACATCAAATGAATATCAGGTGAAGGAGAAAGCCCACAGTCAGTGTATATTACTGATCAGAACAATTTACAATAGTAGTAGTCACAAGTAACATCTTCCAACCCTTTCTAACCCTAAAAATCCTCTCATTTATAGAATGAGAACTCATACAAATGATTTTCCACCTTAATCACCTCTAATTCCCACCTCATATACCTATTTCAAGCATGATTCTATCACTTGGAGACTTCCAAGGGATATTTCTATTTTGCAAAGTTTGAATACAAAAAGGGCTCTTCTTTCATTAATAGTTCAACAAATCAATTTAATAACCCTTATCAACTACAACCAACTAATTTGATTAGTTTACTAGAGTTATGATGTGTCATTATGCCACATGGATGCTAAGATGGACCTCCTCCAAGTCGAATTTTTACAATTTTTCACAAATCTGGTTAGTGAAAATTCTGAAAAATAGGCTTCAAAGATGAGTGTATAATGTCCAAACCCTGATGGATTTGCAGAAACTGAGAGATTTTTTTTTTATATTAAAATATTATGAAGAAAAACATCTTTCCAATTTACAAAATACTTTTTCATTTGGTCTGAAATCAAACTTGAAGTTGACTGTTAAAACAGTCATGTACATAGATTTTCATAGTGTAGTTTAGTAGCGAGGTTGTTTTTATCCTTTGTCTTTTCGTTCTGGCACCTCTTCTAGTCAAATAATGTTTTTGAGGTAAAAATTAGTGAATATAATCAACCTCCCTCCTTGGATCTTCAAAAAAAATGTTTTTATAGGCAAAAAGGCATCTTCAGAAATTTCATAGCATATTTTGGCATTCAAGCTTGGAGCACGCTATGAAACTACCTGATAATGGAGAATTGTTGGGAAAAATAATGAGAGGGGGGGGGGGGGGTGGGGTGAATCAATATTTAGTGCAAACTTAAAACTTTTTAAATTTTTCTTTCTCTACAACCCATACGCTACTTTACTGAATAAAACTCGCGTATGCACGCGGATATCCTTCAGACAACTCGTGTATGTCCAGAGATATAATTATTGCATTTAATTCTTAACTTGGATCATTGTATCATTCATTCATCAGATGTATAGTAAGTAGTAAACATATGCAGTAAGAACAGAATAAATCATCACACATAAGAAACACACATGAACACCAGGATTTAAGGTGGAAACCCAATTTGGGAGAAAACCACCGATGCCATCGTCTCAGTCTTCAATATTTATTATGTAAAGAAAACTTCTTACAACCATGTACTGGCGCAGACTCATACCATCATGCAGGCACCCACCTGCAGAAGGCCATAACCTTATCTCGTTTACCAGGCTCTCCTGGAAGGGAGCTACAACCCCCTGCTCTCGTTTACCAGCCTCTCTTGGAAGGGAGCTACTACCCCCTGCTTTCGTTTACCAGCTACTACTAGAAGGGAACCACTACCCCCTCACTAAAGGCTTGACCCTCAATACCACTGCAGACCACGTTTCATAAATTTTCAAACTGGATCAAACATCTTCAACACAAACCTTCACTTATCAACAAATATACTTTGCCCAGTGCTTCAAACAGAACAGTGAAACCACTGTAACTAGAATATCAGAGATTACCCAGACTTCATAATAGATATGCAGAAAAAAATTTAACCATGAGCAACCATTAGTTCAAATACCATACGCGCTTTTATTTAATCAGACCCGCGTAGACACGCGCTTTTCATTAAACGAACCCGCGTATACATTTGTGCATTTTTCAGTAAACCCTAATTTCCCATACGCGCTTTTATCAGATAAGATCCGCGTATACACGCACTTTTTCCACAACAAACTCGTGTATACATCTGTAAATGAAAGCTTTGCAAAACAGACCAGATCTAAAAGCTTACCCAGATTTCTTCATCACTTTCAGCAGATTTTGTGCCAGATCTTCACCAGTTCTTCTTCTACAGATCATCTTAGAGATTCATCACCATCAGATCTAAGGATTTAGAAACATCCATGGGTGCATCATAGATTTAGATTTATCAATCAAGAACAAATTTCAATCATGCAGATATACTTCAAAGTGAAGTATTCATTCAATACCGAGACACATGCACACCCCTGCACCATGATCTTCTTCTCCTTATATAGATTTAGCCTTTGTCAATACCATGAGCCAAAACCACTCCACTTCCAATGGTATTCCTGGACGGGATCAAATAGATAATCAAGCGCTCAATACAATGGGTCAATACCATGGTAAATTCCCCTGGTTATACAAATTTAGAGCGCAATAGGGCATACATGACTTGGCACGTACTTTTCCACGTAAATACGCGGCTTAGCCTTAACAGACCCGCGTGTGCCTTATGACATACCATATTCATCATTTCTCTGACAGTTACTGCAATTATTTCTTCTGTTACTTCTGAGCTGATCTATAGATACATCATCCTTCCTTATTTAACACAAGGTTGCTTATCATAGCCAACTCATCAAGCAGGTTTCTATCAAGAACAACTTCATCAAATAAGTTGCCATCAAGGACAACACATTGCATCATATCGTTGACAGTCTTATTTCATCAAGTAGGTTGCCATCAAGGACAACACATGCCAACAATCTCCCCCTTTGGACTTGATGGCAACCATGATGGTGTTTGATCACCACAACAGATAGATACATTGATTATAACCATTATGTAACCATCATGATATTCTCCCCCTATTCAAACACCATGCTACTTCTCCCCCTTTGACATCAAGGGCAAAGGGTGGATCAAAGCCAAGACAATGTTTTTCTCCACATGTAGAAAGAAGAGCTCTGTAGATCTGATGTGAATTGAAGTTACAATGCTCCCCCTGAGTTCATGCTGAATCTTCAACATAATATTCAATGAAGTACATGACTCTATGACCTTTCCTATCACCAAGGACTCATACTTACATCAAGGATCCAACCAAGTGGATTTACATATATGACTCAAGTAACCAACCAAGTGGGTTTACAAAATTGAACAAGCCCTTTCCATGACTGAATATTACAATTTACATCATAGGTCTAAACATAACCTTTTCATCAAATTATAAATATGACTTTTTATAACCAAGACCAAAAAGACCTCAAGAGAGAGATCATATTTCAAAACTATCATAATGCCAACAATGCATTACATTCAGCAATGCTAATGCTCCCCCTGAAACTGTGCATCAATGCATCCTTTCCATATGACCAAAGCTCCTCCTTAGCTTGTGCAACCCGAACACTTTCAAAATAAGAGAGTTGAAACATCACCATAGAAATCATACAGCATCAAAGATATCAAACAGCACTACAGCTGTGCTGAAGAATGCTGACCCCAAACAAAAATTGTCAGCAACCAACCATACGCGGTTTTCTTTGTATAAACTCGCGTATATACGTGACTGTATTTCAGGAAACCCGCGTATCCAATTTAATCTTCTGAATTTAAGCAGTTCTGATTTTCTGCAAGGCAGAGACTACTCCCAGATTCTGTCTGAGATATTCGAATGCTTCCCTGGGTAGACGTTTGGTAAATATATCAGCAACTTGTTCTTTGGAGGGAACATACTCCAACTTCACCTTTTGTTCAAGCACTTGTTCACCTAAGAAGTGATACTTGATGGGAATGTCCTTGGTCTTGGAATGCATAACAGGATTCTTTGAAATACTAATGGCACTTGTATTATCACACATAATGGAGACAAGAGGTGAGCACTTGATTTGAAATTCTTGTAAGGTTTGCATCATCCAAAGAAGTTGTGTGCAACAAGATGCGGCAGCCACATATTCTGCTTCTACTGTAGATAAGGCAATAGAGTTTTGCTTCTTGCTGAACCAAGATACTAACTGGGGCCCCATATAGAATGCTCCACCACTAGTGCTTTGCCGATCATCAACATTCATATACCATTGTCTGCGTGGTGTGCATACGACTCGATCAACATTCTTTGGATACCATAGTCCAAAGTCTTGGGTTCCTTGCGTGTTTGAATATTCTTTTGACAGCCTGAAGGTGAGATTATTTTGGATTAGCTTGGAATCGTCCAACAATCCCAACTGCATGCATAATGTCCGGTCTGGTCCCAGTGATAAGTGAACTACATCATGGAGTACGTGATACCGGATTTGATTCATTGGGGAATCATCTATGTCTTCGGTTACATCTCAGTTATCATTGGTGTACTTACGGTTGCATTCTTCCATGCCATACTTCTTCAGAATTTGTAAGGTATTTTCTTGTGATAAATGTATACCATGCAGCAGTTTGATACAACACTCCTAAAGAAGAATGTTAGTTCCAAAATAAAGACATTTCAAGTTACCACTTCCACCAATGACAAATTTAGAGCCCTAAATTCCCATTCTTCCAAAAATGATATCATCCTTACCACAACCACGATCAAAATTTTATCATTTTTGTTTTGTGTATAAGTTTGCTATCAGAAGGAATTGTGAAAATCCTTGTTGATGAAGATATTTGTCAAGACGATAATACCATGCCCTTGGAGCTTGTTTGAGACCATATAGAACCTTTTTAAGTCTACAAACAAGATTTTCATCATTTCCCAAAATGAATCCTTTTGGTTGTTCTATATAAACTTCTTCTTCTAGATCACCATTGAGAAATGAAGATTTAACATCCATTTGATAAAATTTGATTTGTTGAAAGCTTGAAAAGGCAAGAAACATTCTTATGGCTTCAAGTCTAGCTACAAGAGAAAAAATTTCTTCAAAGTCTATACCTTCTTGTTGAGTATACCCCTTGTAAACAAGTCTAGCCTTGTTTCTTACAACATCCCCATTCTCATTTAACTTGTTTTTGAATATCCATTTAGTTCCAATGACATTTTTGTTATGAGGTCTTAGTACTAATTCCCAGTGTGATTAATGTCTCAATAACGTCAGTCTCTTGTTCATGCAGACCCAACATTCATCTTTGCTAGCTTGATTGACATTTTGTGGTTCAATAGTGGATAGAAATTCCAGATAGCTAGGAGATCCCACAAGAGTTCTTCTTGTTTGGACACCTCATCCCTTTTCTCCAAAAATTTGAGATTCTGGATGATTCTTGTGAACATACCTGGATGAGACCTTGTGGATAAGTCATCTTGAGTTTCTGTTCAAGTTCCTACTGTCATTCTGTTGATGTGAGGGCCACTGAAGTCACCATCATCTTTGTTTTTTTTTCTTCCTTTGGGGCTGTAGGAGACTCATCAATAACAACATCAATACATTCAACAATCTTCCGAAGTCTTTTATTGTAACATTTATATGCTCTACTCGTAGAGGAGTAACCAAGAAGTATTCCTTCATCTGCTCTAGGTTCAAACTTGCCAAGTTTTTCATCATTATTTTTGATAAAGAATTTACTTCCAAACACTCTAAAATGCTTCACAGATGGAGAATTACCATACCAAAGTTCATATGGAGTTTTGTCACTATTTACACGAACATGTGCCTTGTTGAGAATGTTTACTGCTGTATGTGCTGCTTCTCCCCAAAATGTGTCAGGTGTTCCAGAATCATCAAGCATAGCTTTAGCCATTTGTTGAACTATTCTATTCATTCTTTCTGCTATGCCATTTTGTTGTGGAGTTCTAGCTACAGAAAATTGTCTTTTTATGCCATGTTGTTCACAAAATTCAAGGAATTCATTTGAAGTATATTCTCCTCCTCGATAAAATCTAAGACATTTGAGTTTTAGATCTACTTCATTTTCAACCAGAGCCTTGAAGATCTGAAATTTCTCAAATTCTTCATCTTTGTGCTTCAGCAACCCAATCCAACACATTCTAGAGAAATCATCAATAAATAAGATGTAATATTGTTCACCATGAGGTTAATTTTTCCTCATAGGTCCACATATGTCAGTATGAATGAGTTCAAGAGGCCTACTTGAGGATCCTTCCTTGGCCTTAAATTGCACTCTAGTCTGCTTGTCGAATTGGCAATATTTGCATATGATACTTTCAGGTAGAGTAATATTGGGAAGACCACAAACAGCATTATGTCTGCTTGATTTGTTGATTTGAGAGAAGCTTAGATGCCCCAACCTTCTATGCCATAGCCAGTTTTCTGAATATTTACTCAAGTAACATTGTTCTTTGCAATTCTTCAATACATATAGGTTGCTTGGAGTTCTTTTTCCTTTTATAATTTTTTTACCTGTATCAAGATCACGAACCACACATTCTTTTGAACTAAAGATAGCTTCAGTTCCTTGATCACACATTTGACTTACACTTAACAGGTTATTTCTTAATCCATCCACATACATGACATCATTAGCCTTCACCTTTTCTTTTAGAAGCACAGACCCTTTTCCTTTAATTACAGCAGGAGTATCATTTCCAAAAGTAACTTTCTTTTCCTTTTCTAGTGTACTATATGCACGAAGTTTGGTTTTGTCACCTGTCATGTGTCTTGATCATCCGCTATCAATGTACCAATGATTTTCTTCACCTTCTGCAAATAACGCTATGCCACAATTTTCAACCTGTAATTCCTTCTTTTTCCATACTTTGGAACTTGAAGGAAAATGCTCTTTTGGCTGAACTTTGCTCCTGCATTCAGATTCTTCATGCCCAAAGTTATTGCAATAAGTACATTCAACTTCATTTAGAAGAGGAGAAATTTTTTTATAGGTATTATTCTTTGTTTCAATATCAATCCTTTTCTTTCTCGCTTCTCTTGTCATGATGGTTTTATATGCTACACATTGAAAAACTTTGTGACCAAAATTGTGACATGAGAAACATTGTCCATTGAAGAAGAAATTTCTGCGATCATGAAATCTTCTACTTGAATTTACCTGTTGATTGGTGTTTCTTTGAAAGATATTCCTGTTAGTTTTATTTGAATTGAGATGATCATGCTTTACTTGTAAATATTCTTTATACCCTTGCTGAGTGGCGGAATTTTGTAAACCAGTTGTAGCTACTTTTAGATAATTTGGTGCTGAAGCCTGAGAAGATTCCCCAGTATATCCAAGACCTGTCTTAACAAGAGGAGAGCGTTGTACCTTGATAATCTCATTTAAGATTTCAGATCCTTTAGCAAATCTAAGATTCAGAGTCTTTTCTTTCTCAAAATATTTTCTTAGACTTACCACTTCACATTCTAATTTCTCAATGTGTTTCTTTGCTTCTTCAAACTGCCCTTTTAGAGTCTCTATGGTTATTTTCCTTTCTTCTAAGAGTATTTTACATTCTTCTAAGTGTATTTTGAGTTGATTGTTTTCTTCAAGAAAATCATTGTCCTCTAGAGCATCCACAAAAGTATCATGTTCTTCTCTAGGTTCAAATGCCATGAGAAGTCTAAGATCTTGTTCACATTATTCCTCACTATCAGATAACCCATCACTATCTTCATGAGTATAGTAACTTTTTCTAGTGCTAGATCGGTACTTATTCCTTCTTGCTACTTCTTTCCCTTTTGCAGAGATTTCTTTATAAGGACACTTAGCAGCATAATGACCAACTCTTCCACAATCAAAACATTTGAAAGGAAGCTTACCTCTGAACTGTCCTGTGCCAAGTTGAAGTTTCTTTACAAAATTTACCTCCTCTTCTTCTGAGATATATCTTGATCCTTCTGCTTCTTGCACTTCTTTCCCTTTTGTAGAAGCTCTAAAGATGACTTCTTTGACTTCAGATGGTCCTCCTCTTCTCATTTCATATGTAGTTAGTATGCCATGAAGTTGCACCACAGTAAGATTTTGAAGATCATGTTTTTCTTCAAGAGCAGAAACTTTTGACTCAAATTTTTTCGTTAGAGATCTTAAAATTTTCTCAACCAAGGTAGATTCGGTTATTGTTTCTCCCAGATTTCTCATAAGATTTACAACATCATCAAGACGTAAAAAGAAACTGGCAATACTCTCATCATTATGCATCTTCAAATTTTCATATTCAATTCTAAGAGTTTGGAGTTTTGCACTTTTTAGCTTTGCATCACCTTCATAACTTAGAATGATTTTGTCCCACATTTCCTTTGCTGTATTCAGATGCATGACTTTGAAAAATTCAGATTCAGTCAGACTTCCCGTTATAGCATTGACCGCCTTTGCATTTGATTCATAATTCTTCTTTTCAGTCAGATCTGTTGGTATTGTAGCTGGATATTGATATCCTTGTTGAACAATGGCCCATACATCTACTCCCATAGACTAAAGATAGGATCTCATCCTTGTTTTCCAGAAGATTAAATTGCTTCCATTAAAGAGCGGAGGCTTGATAGATGATGTTCCATCTTGATTGCTCATCTTGCTTGATATTCCTTCTAGCGGCTAAGCTTTTTCAGAAGGACCTGCTCTGATACCAATTGTTGGGAAAAATACTGAGAGGGGGGGTGAATCAGTATTTAGTGCAGAATTAAAACTTTTTAACTTTTTCTTTCTCTACAACCCATACGCTACTTTACTGAATAAAACTCACATATGCACGCAGATATCCTTCAGAAAACTCACATATGTCCAGAGATATAATTATTGCATTTAATTCTTAACTTGGATCATTGTATCATTCATTCATCAGATGTATAGTAAGCAGTAAATAGATGCAGTAAGAACAGAATAAATCATCACACATAAGCAACACACATGAACACCAGGATTTAAGGTGGAAACCCAATTTGGGAGAAAACCACCGCTACCGTCGTCTCAGTCTTCAATATTTATTATGTAAGGAAAACTTCTTACAACCATGTACTGGCGCAGACTCATACCAGCACGCAGGCACCCACCTGCAGAAGGCCACAACCTTCTCTCATTTACCAGCCTCTTCTGGAAGGGAGCTACAACCCCCTGCTCTCGTTTACCAGCCTCTCCTGGAAGGGAGCTACTACCCCCTGCTTTCGTTTACCATCTACTATTGGAAGGGAGCCACTACCCCCTCACTGAAGGCTTGACCCTCAGTACCACTGCAGACTACGTTTCATCAATTTTCAAACTGAATCAAACAGCTTCAACACAACCCTTCACTTATCAACAAATATACTTCGCCCAGTGCTTCAAACAGAACAGTGAAACCACTGTAACCAGAATATCAGAGATTACCCAGACTTCAGAATAGATACGCAGAAACACATTCAACCATGAGCAACCATTAGTTCAAATACCATACACGCTTTTATTTAATCAGACCTGCGTATACACGCGCTTTTCATTAAACGAACCCGCGTATACATCTGTGCATTTTTCAGTAAACCCTAATTTCCCATACGCGCTTTTATCAGATAAGATCCGTGTATACACGCGCTTTTTCCACAAAAAACTCGCGTATATATCTGTAAATGAAAGCTTTGCAAAACAGACCAGATCTAAAAGCTTACCCAGATTTCTTCATCACTTTCAGCAGATTTTGTGCCAGATCTTCACCAGTTCTTCTTCTGCAGATCATCTTAGAGATTCATCATCATCAGATCTAAGGATTTAGAAACATCCATGGGTGCATCATAGATTCAGATTTATCAATCAAGAACAAAGTTCAATCATGAAGATATACTTCAAAGTGAAGTATTCATTCAATATCGAGACACATGCACACCCTTGCACCATGATCTTCTTCTCCTTGTATAGATTTAGCCTTTGACAATACCATGAGCCAAAACCACTCCACTTCCAATGGTATTCCTGGACGGGATCAAATAGATAAACAAGCGCTCAATACAATGGGTCAATACCATGGTAAATTCCCCTGGTTATACAAATTTAGAGCACAATAGGGCATACGTGACTTGCCACGTAATTTTCTGCGTACATACGCAGCTTAGCCTTAACAGACCCGCGTATTCCTTGTGACATACCATATTCATCATTTCTCTGACAGTTACTGCAATTATTTCTTCGGTTACTTCTAAGCTGATCTGTAGATACATCATCCTTCCTTACTTAACACAAGGTTGCTTATCATAGGAAACTCATCAAGCAGGTTTCTATCAAGAACAACTTCATCAAATAAGTTGCCATCAGGGACAACACATTGCATCATATCGCCGACAGTCTTATTTCATCAAGTAGGTTGCCATCAAGGACAACACATGCCAACAATCTCCCCCTTTGGACTTGATGGCAACCATGATGGTGTTTGGTTACCACAGCAGATAGATACCATGTCACTCTCCCAAATATGTCACATCATTACCTTCTCTTTATTCAAACACCATGTCACTCTCCCCCTTTGACATCGAGGGCAAAGGGCGGATCAAGCAAGGCAAATGTTTCTCCACATACAGATAGGGCTGCGTAGATGCGACAACATGAAGTTACCATGCTCCCCCTGGGTTCATGCTAAATATTCAAACATATTATTCAATGAAGTACATGACTCTATGACCTTTCCTATCACCAAGGACTCATACTTACAGCAAAGATCCAACTAAGTGGATTTACATATATGACTCAAGTACCCAACCAAGTGGGTTTACAAATTTGAACAAGTCCTTACATGACTGAATATTACAATTTTACATCATAAGTCTCAAAATAACATTTTCATCAAATTAAAAATATGAATTTTTATAACCAAGACCAAAATACCTCAAGAGAGAGATCATATTTTAGAAACATCATAATGCCAACAATGCATTACATTCAACAATGCTAATGCTTCCCCTGAAACTGTGCATCCAATGCATCCCCTTTCCATATGACCAAAAATCCTCCTTAGCTTGTGCAACCTGAACACGTTCAACAGCCAATCATCAAGGCATATTTACCCAATATCAAAGAATAAAACAGAAATATAAGAGCTAAAACATCATCAGAGATTCCAAACAGCAAACAGCGTTGCAGCTGTGCTAAAGAATGTTGACCCCAAGTAAAATTTGTCAGCAATTAACCATACGCGGTTTTCTTTGTATGAACTCGCGTATATACGCGACTATCTTTCAGGAAACCCGCGTATCCAATTTTATCTTTTGAATTTAAGCAGTTCTGATTTTCTGCATGGCAGAGACTACTCCCAGCTTTTATCTGAGATATTCGAACGCTTCCCTGGGTAGAGGTTTGGTAAATATATAAGCCACTTGTTCTTTGGAGGGAACATACTCTAGCTTCACCTTTTTTTCAAGCACTTGTTCACGTAAGAAGTGATACTTGATGGGAATGTGCTTGGTCTTTGAATGCATAATAGGATTCTTTGAAATACTGATGGCACTTGTATTATCACACATAATGGAGATAGGAGGTGAGCACTTGATTTGAAAGTCTTGTAAGGTTTGCTTCATCCAAAGAAGTTGTGTGCAACATGATGCGACAACCACATATTCTGCTTCTGCTGTAGATAAGGCAATAGATTTTGCTTCTTGCTGAACCAAGATACTAACCGGAGCCCCATATAGAATGCACCACCACTAGTGCTTTTCCATTCATCAACATTTCCAGCCCAATCTCCATCAGTGTAAGCATGAAGAGTAAGATCAGCATTCTTTGGATACCATAGTCCAAAGTCTTGAGTTCCTTGTAGATATTTGAATATTATTTTGACAGCTTGAAGGTGAGACTCTTTTGAATTAGCTTGGAATCATCCAACAATCCCAACTGCATGCATAATGTCTGGTCTAGTCCCAGTGAGATAAAGTAGACTTCCTATCATAGATCTGTATTCTGGTTGATTCACCGTGGGAGAATCATCATGAGAACTGAGATTACATCCGGTTATCATTGGTGTACTTATAGGTTTGCACTCTTCCATGCCATACTTCTTCAGAATTTGCTTAAGGTATTTTTCCTGTGATAAGAATATGCCATCTGTAGTTTGATGCACTTGCAAGCCAAGAAAGAATGTTAGTTCCCCAAGTAAAGACATTTCAAATTCTTGCTACATAACAAAAGCAAATTTCTGACTCATAGATTCTTCATTACTTCCAAAAATGATATCATCAACATATACAACCACAATCAATAGTTTTTCATTTTCAATTTTTGTGTACAAGTTGCTATCAACAGATCCCTTTGAAAATTCTTGTTGATGAAGATATTTGTCAAGACGATAATACCATGCCCTTGGAGCTTGTTTGAGACCATATAGAGCCTTTTGAAGTCTACAAACAAGATTTTCATCATTTCCCAAAATGAACCCTTCTGGTTGTTCTATATAAACTTCTTCTTCTAGATCACCATTGAGAAATGCAGATTTAACATCCATTTGATAAAATTTGATTTGTTGAGAACTTGAAAAAGCAAGAAACATTCTTATGACTTCAAGTCTAGCTATAGGAGAAAAATTTTCTTCAAAGTCTATACCTTCTTGTTGAGTATACCCCTTGCAAACAAGTCTAGCTTTATTTCTTACAACATCCCCATTCTCATTTAACTTGTTTTTGAATATCCATTTAGTTCCAATGAAATTTTTGTTATGAGGTCTTGGTACTAATTCCCAAGTGTGATTCTTTTCAATTTGATCAAGCTCTTCATTCATGGCTTGAACCCAACATTCATCTTTGCAAGCTTGATTGACATTGTGAGGTTCAATAGTAGATACAAATGCCAGATAGCTAGAAGATCCCACAAGAGTCCTTCTTGCTTGTACACCTGATCCCTTATCTCCCAAGATTTGAGATTCTAGATGATTCTTTTCAACATATCTGGATGGAGCCTTTTTAGATAAATCATCTTCAGGTTCTTCATTGGGTTCACTGTCTATATTATTGCTATTTGATGTAGAAGGACATAAGTCACCATCGTCTTCATTTGTTGTTTGTTTTTCTTCCTTTGGGGCTGCAGGAGACTCATCAATAACAACATCAATACATTCAACAATCTTCCGAAGTCTTTTATTGTAACATTTATATGCTATACTCGTAGAGGAGTAAACAATAATTATTCCTTCATCTGCTCTAGGTTCAAACATGCCAAGTTTTTCATCATTATTTTTTATAAAGCATTTACTTCCAAAAACTCTAAAATGCTTCACAGATGGAGAATTACCATACCAGAGTTCATATGGAGTTTTTTCACTATTTACACGAACATGTGCCTTGCTGAGAATATTTACTACTGTATGTGCTTCTTCTCCCCAAAAAGTGTCAGGTGTTCCAGAATCATCAAGCATATCTCTAGCCATTTGTTGAACTATTCTATTCATTCTTTCTGCTACGCCATTTTGTTGTGGAGTTCTAGCTACAGAGAATTGTCTTTTTATGCCATGTTGTTCACAAAATTCAAGGAATTCATTTGAAGTATATTCTCCTCCTCGATCAGATCTAAGACATTTGAGTTTCAGATCTACTTCATTTTCAACCAGAGCCTTGAAGATCTGAAATTTCTCAAATGCTTCATCTTTGTGCTTCAGCAACCCAATCCAACACATTCTACAGAAATCATCAATAAATACGATATAGTATTAATGTTCACCACGAGGTGAATTTTTCCTCATAGGTCCACATATGTCAGTATGAATGAGTTCAAGAGGCCTACTTGATGATCCTTCCTTGGCATTAAATTGCACTCTGGTCTACTTTCCGAATTGGCAATATTTGCATATGATACTTTCAGGTAGAGTAATATTGGGAAGACCACGAACAACATTAAGTCTGCTTGATCTGTTGATTTGAGAGAAGCTTAGATGCCCCAACCTTCTATGCCATAACCATTTTTCTGAATATTTAGTCAAGTAACATTGTTCTTTGCAGTTCTTCAATACATATAGGTTACTTGGAGTTTTTTTTCCTTTTATAATTGTTTTACTTGTATCAATATCACAAGCCACACATTCTTTTGAACTAAAGACAACCTCAGTTCCTTGATCACACATTTGACTTACACTTAACAGGTTATGCCTTAATCCATCCACATACATGACATCATTAGCCTTCACTTTTTCTTTTAGAAACATAGACCCTTTTCATTTAATTATAGCAGGAGTATCATTTCCAAAGGTAACTTTCTTTTCCTTTTCTAGTGTACTATATGCACGAAGTTTGGTTTTGTCACCTGTCATGTGTCTTGAGCATCCGCTATCAATGTACCATTGATTTTCTTCACCTTCTGCAAATAACGTTATGCCACAATTTTCAACCTGTAATTCCTTCTTTTTCCATACTTTGGAGCTTGAAGGAAAATTCTCTCTTGGCTGAACTTTGCTCCTGCATTCAGATTCTTCATGCCCAAAGTTATTGAAATAAGCACATTCAACTTCATTTAGAAGAGGAGAAAATTTGTTATAGGTATTCTTCTTTGTTTCAATATCAATCCTTTTCTCTCGCTTCTCTTGTCATGATGGTTTTATATGCAACACATTGAACAGCTTTGTGACCAAAATTGTGACATGAGAAACATTGTCCATTGAAGAAGAAATTTCTGTGATCATGAAATCTTCTACTTGAATTTACCTGTTGATTGGTGTTTCTTTGAAAGATATTCTTGTTAGTGTTCTTTGAATTGAGATGATCATGCTTTACCTATAAAGATTCTTTATTCCCTTGCTGAGTGGCATAATTTTGTAAACCAGTTGTAGCTGCTTTTAGATAATTTAGTGTTGAACCCTGAGAAGATTCCCTGGTATATCCAAGACCTGTCTTTACAAGAGGAGAGCGTTGTACCTTGATAATTTCATTTAAGGTTTCAGATCCTTTAGCAAATATAATATTCAAAGTATTTTCTTTCTCAAAATATTTTCTTAGACTTACCACTTCACATTCTAATTTCTCAATGTGTATCTTTGCTTCTTCAAACTGCCTTTTCAGAACCTCTATGGTTATTTTCCTTTCTTCTAAGAGTATTTTACTTTCTTCTACGTGTATTTTGAGTTGATTGTTTTCTTCAAGAAAATCATTGTCCTCCAGAGCATCCACAAAAGTATCATTTTCTTCTCTAGATTCAAATGCCATGAGAAGTCTAATATCTTGTTCACATTCTTCCTCACTATCAGATAACCCATCACTATCTTCATAAGTATAGTAACTTTTTCTAGTGCTAGACTAGTTCTTATTCCTTCTTGCTACTTCTTTTCCTTTTGCAGATATTTCTTTATAAGGACACTTAGCAGCATAATGACCAACTCTTCCACAATAAAAACATTTGAAAGGAAGCTTACCTCTGAACCGTCCTGTGCCAAGTTGAATTTTCTTTACAAAATTTATCTCATCTTCTTCTAAGATATATCCTGATCCTTCTGCTTCTTGCACTTCTTTCCCTTTTGTAGAAGCTCTAAAGATAGCTTCTTTGACTTCAGATGGTCCTCCTCTTCTCATTTCATATGCGGTTAGTATGCCATGAAGTTGTACTATAGTAAGATTTTAAAGATCCTGTTTTTCTTCAAGAGCAACAACTTTTGACTCAAATTTTGCTGTTAGCGATCTTAAAATTTTCTCAACCAAAGAAGATTCGGTTATTGTTTCTCCCAGATTTCTCATACGATTTACAACATCATCAACACGTAAAAAGAAACTGGCAATACTCTCATCACTATGCATCTTAAAATTTTCATATTCAATTCTGAGAGTTTGGAGTTTTTCACTTTTTACCTTTGCATCACCTTCATAACTTAGAATGATTTTGTCCCACATTTCCTTTGCTGTATTTAGCTGCATAACTTTGACAAATTTGGATTCAGTCAAACTTCCTGTTATAGCATTTACCGTCTTTGCATTTGATTCATAATTCTTCTTTTCAGTCGGATCTGTTGGTATTGTAGCTGGATATTGATATCCTTGTTGAACAATGGCCCATAAATCTATTCCCATAGACTGAAGATAGGATCTCATCCTTGTTTTCCAGAAGATTAAATTGCTTCCATTGAAGAGAGGAGGCTTGATAGATGTTGTTCCATCTTGATTGCTCATCTTGCTTGATCTTCCTTCTAGCGGCTAAGCTTTTTTAGAAGGACCTCCTCTGATACCAATTGTTGGAAAAATAATGAGAGGGGGGGTGAATCATTATTTAGGGCAGACTGAAAACTTTTTAACTTTTTCTTTCTCTACAACCCATACGCTACTTTACTGAATAAAACTCGCGTATATATGCGGATATCCTTCAGACAACCCGCATATGTCCAGAGATATAATTATTGCATTTAATTCTTAACTTGGATCATTGTATCATTCATTCATCAAATGTATAGTAAGCAGTAAACAGATGCAGTAAGAATAGAATAAATCATCACACATAAGTAACACACATGAACACCAGTATTTAAGGTGGAAACCCAATTTGGGAGAAAACGACCGCTGCCGTCGTCTCAGTCTTCAATATTTATTATGTAAAGAAAACTTCTTACAACCATGTACTGGTGCAGACTCATACCAGCACACATGCACCCACCTGTAGAAGGCTACAACCTTCTCTCGTTTACCAGCCTCTCCTGGGAGGGAGATACAACCCTCTACTCTCGTTTACCAGCCTCTCCTGGAAGGGAGCTACAACCCCCTCACTGAAGGCTTGACCCTCAGTACCACTGCAGACCACATTTCATCAATTTTCAAACTGGATCAAACAGCTTCAACACAACCCTTCACTTATCGACAAATATACTTCGCCCAATGCTTCAACCAGAACAGTGAAACCACTGTAACCATAATATCAGAGATAACCCAGACTTCAGAATAGATATGAAGAGACACATTCAACCTTGAGAAATCATTAGTTTAGATACCATACGCACTTTTATTTAATCAAACCCGCGTATACACGCGCTTTTCATGAAATGAACCCGCGTATACATCTATGAATTTTTCAAAGAAAAACCTGACTGCCCATATGCTCTTTTATTGAACCAGATCATCGTATACACACGATTTTCGTGAAATGAACCTGCGTATAGATCTATAAAAGATAAACTTTGCAGAATAGATCATATCTATGAACTTACCCAGATTTCTTCAATTTCTTCAGCATATTTGTGCCGGGTCTTCATTACTTCTTTTTAGATCATCCTAGAGATTCATCATTTCTAGGTCTAGAGATATTGAACCTTCATCATATTCATAGGTGCATCATAGATTCAGATCTATCAATTAAGGACAAAATTCAACCATCCAGATATACTTCAGAGTGAAGTATTCATTAATGCCCAGACACTTGCACACCTTGCACTATGATTTCCTTCTTCTTAAATAGAATTAGCCTTTATCAATACCATGAGCCAAAACCACACCACTTTCGATGGTATTCCTGGACGGGATCAAATAGATAATCCAGCGCTCAATACAATGGGTCAATACCATGGTAACACCCCTTGGTATTCTAAATTTGGAGCGCAAAAGGGCATACGCGACTTGGCACGTTTGTTTCCGCGTGCATACGTGAATCATCCTTAACAAACCCGCATATGCCTTGTAGCATACTTTGTTCA
>CM076578.1:61943532-62030737 GCA_034641835.2 Pinus albicaulis | reverse complement strand
TTCAAATCATTCTCCGCGGGCTTTTCCCGATTCAAACTTAAAACACGGGTAACGCTTCCCTCCAGTGTAAACAGAGCGTTTCCCTAGTCACTAACGCGGCCCATTCACTTATTAGCTGCATTATAACGCTCTTGTGTTTTTATAGATGAGCGTTACCCTGGCAGAAATAGGTTTAATTTAGGTCTTTGTACTCCTTCCATATTTGTCTTCCCCTCTGAGCTGATGAGTAGGTATTTTGACCTGTAAAAGATGCCCCCTAAAGTGTGAGGTTAGAGACGAAGATGATGGCTGAAATAATTTATAATTTGTGTAGAGATAAAGAGATTGAAATACTGAGGAAAACCTGAAACAACAACATATGTCAGAAAATATAGTATCTGCCTTGAGTCGGGCATATCCCATGCTCAGTAGCTTAAACAACATTATTTCTCTAGAATAGAGATATGAAGAATCTGTCCACCGATAGGCACAATGTGGAAGTGTCTGTCATAACATGATCAGGCTGAGGAAGCTGTCTCCATAAACAATATCGCAACTTGGGGAAGGAAACACAACTTTAATGATGTAGCCTTTGCCCCAAGGTCTTAACCGCTGATTCACGTAAACTGCATATTTCTCAACATGTGAATGAAGGAGTTGTTTTCAAACATGTGAGAAATCATCTAATTACCAGTTGATAATGAAAACTATTAACAGACGCGAAGGTGGCCACCGATAATGATGATGGTCCCTAAGATGCACAGTACAATCTAGCGAGTGTGAATAAAATGAGTTGAAGTCGAACACTCGTAGAATCATTCGACCAGGAGCCAATGATGAAGACCCCTGATCAAACATAGGACTACCTGCCACTGATGTCTGCAATTATCTGAGTATTGATGGGTTTCTGGATCAACTTCCTAGATAAGGTGTTGAAGTCGATAGGAAGAGATATGTTGAAAGGTAGGCACTGAGGCGTCCTACATCAGTCAACACGAAACGGAAACCAACTGATTTTTTTTATGATTGAGATAATGAAGAGTAAATGGGAACGTCGGACGACAAATAATTTCTGGCATAATGAGCGGTTTGGTTGATAGCAGGAGTAGTAGATAGCGAGATCTGCTTGAACAATAGAAGGCACTCTAGCAAGGTACTAGGAAGCTGAAGCTTGATGAACACCAAAGAGTGTGTTAGGATTTTACTGGTGCAGGGACACTGGGAAATGAAGGCTAATACTCATAGATGGTAGGGTTCGGCTAACTGCAAAAGAGTTTTCTGGGAAGTGCCATGTTCAAGAATTTTGCTGCCAAATCGACCTTTTTTGAAAATGAAACAGAGGTAGTATTCATTTTGTCCAAATTTTTCCCCATCTGATTAAGTTTAGCGAGTCCATACGAGTAAACTCGGTGAATTTTTCATGTTTAGAGAGTCTGAAAAATGTCAGGAAAGACAACTTTGTGCCCCATATTATTAGGTTTAACGAATCCAGATGAGTAAACTCGGTGAATTTTTCATATTTAGAGAGTCTGAAAAATGTCAGGAAAGACAACTTTGTGCCCCATCTGATTAGGTTTAACGAGTCCAGATGAGTAAACTCGGTGAATTTTTCATATTTAGAAAGTCTGAAAAATGTCAGGAAAGACAACTCCATTGGGGTACCTTTGTCATGTCTTGATAACCGGGCACGACAAAGGGATAATAGTAAGCCCGAAACAGTTCATTTTCCGTAAGTTAGTCCATTGAAACCGGAAAAGTGAGAAATCTATGTTCGATAGACGTCTACCTCATTTTGTTATGAGTACGAGGAGACGGAGTGAACTCAATACTCTTTGTGAAATTTTAACGAGTCTGACAAAGAAAAACTCGGTGTGCTCTGTGAAATTTTAACGAGTCGCGCGGAGAAAACTCGATTACCTCCGTGAAATTTTAACGAGTCACACGGAGAAAAATCGGTCACTTTTTTAGTTTAAAGAGCTTTGAAAAAGAGAAAATAATGGCTCCATCCTTTCTGTCGTGGTAGTTTAACGAGCCCGACAAAGGAAACTTGGGGTTTTTTCAGTTTTATGAGCGAGAAAAAGATTCCTAAAAAGAAAGCTCAGTGCTTCTTCATGATTTTAACGAGTCTGAAGAAGAAAACTCTAGGTTTTTCGGATTAACGAGCAAGAAAAAGACCATACAAAAAGAACGCTCGATATCAACTTTGTATAAGTTTAACGAGTCCGAAGAAGGGAACTCGAGGTTTTTCGGATTAACGAGCAAGAAAAATACCGTAAAAATAATGCTCGATGCTTCTTCGTGTAATTTTAACGAGCCCGAAGAAGAGGACTCGAGGTTTTTCGGATTAACGAGCAAGAAAAATACCATAAAAAGAATGCTCAAAATTTCTTGATCTCTTTCTCGTCAATAGAATTATCTATGTCGGGAATTTTCTTGTGATACCAAGCAAACACATCGCGGAATTCTTTGAAAATGGATGTGAAGTGCACAATTTCCTCAGGATTGCAAGCTTCTCCAATATGAATATTTTCCACGATACCCGTTTTGACCAAGATATCGATGAGCATTGTCTTAGAAAGATTACCCATGTTCCCTTATGAATCGATAGTTTGAATAGTCGTGTAAGCAGAGGGAACCATCTTATGTGGGTCAAGGGATGGGATTTTAGTTTTTATCACATCCGAGTCAATCATCGAAGCACGATGGTGAAACTCTTCCCAAAGTCATTCTTCTAACGACATGATCTCTCGAATATCTTCGTCTGTTGGACAGACTTCATTGAGGAGATCCTTAGAGAGAACTGTGATGGGAGGGAGGTTTGTACCTTTGGTCGAAACCATAGCAGTGGAGGGTTTAGATGTGATTTGGATGGCTTGGTAATCCAAGTCGGCTGGTGAGAACGACATCTGATCTCCGTAGGAATCAACGTCTGAAGGTGTCGGGATGATCCAAGGGTCGATAGAGCCATCCAAAGTGGTGGATATCATTGCAACTGTATGTGGGATCTCTGGCGGCGGGAGAGGAAAAAAACGTAGTAGGGAAGATGCCTTCAGAAGACTGGTACCAATACTGACGTAAGAGTCAGAAGTGCCTCCTATTAGAGGTATAGTGCTACTTGGTAACGTGGAATAATCAGGGGTGCAGAAGGATAACTGATCCACTGTGACTATTTTCCCATCCAATGGAAATAGGACGAGTCGGAAGACCAAAGAAACAATGGCAGTCATGGCATAAGACCAACTTCGACCGAGCAATAGATTATAGTCGAGATGGTGATCTACGACTTCAACGTCCACAGTTACCATTTTCCCACTCAGAGTGATGGGAAAGCTAGCAAGGTATCCGTTTGGGAGGAAATTGTGGCCATCGAAAGCTTTGAGGGAATTCGATGGCGGTGTTAAGGTAGTAGAACCTAAAGCGAGCCAGCAAGCTTGTGACATAACACAGGTCGAAGCACCTTCGTTTATGACAGTGCGATGGATTGATCTCCCTTTCGACACAACCTGCACCTGGAATGCGAGTTGGTGTGAGAGGCGAGGTTTAGCCTTTTCCATATCAAAGATAGCTAGCATGGAATCCTGGGGGTCTATTCCACCAATGGCCGAAAGCAAGGCTTTCCTTTGTGCTGGACAGGTTTGTAATACTTCAAGAGCAGACATAGCTGATGGTGCCTGCGCCAAATATTCTACAATGTTGTAGTTTTGGGCTGCACGTGCAGAGGTGTTATGAGTCGTGCGTCGAAGTGTCCCTTTGGGGGGACAAATCACGGGGTCAACAGTAGGTCGTTCAATATGCAAATCATTTGGCGGCGGTGGATTTGAACTAGTACCAGGTTCTTGAGCATCTATGGTAGGGTTTCCATAAAGCTTGGCTCGAGTTTGAAGGTCAACACTCTCAATGCCATAAATGGTAGATGGTCCTTCACCGGAAGGATATGAACCACCATTTCTCTGTTGATGGGGTTGTGGCGGATTTTCAACCATGTGTTGATGTTGCTGTTGTTGATTAGGGAAAGGATTATGAAGAACGGCAGGTGTTCGCCCAGAATCCTTGTTGGCAATAAAATCGGTGCATTCCTGCAGCTGAGGACATTTGTATGTCAAGTGGTCCTCCGCATAGATTTTGCAAGGAAATTTCATGGGTTTATCCTTCCCTTTGTCATTTTTGGCAGCGTTTTTCTGATTAGTGTTATTCTGATTATCCGACTGCTCTTCCGAAGAAGATGACTTTTTCTTGTTCTTCTTATTTTTCCCGCTAGGTTTTTGTGAGGTTTGCACCGTATTTACCTCAGCGGTAGGAAGAGTAGTCGTTTGGTGAGGGGCGGTGGCAGCCGAAGATGGCTGGGAGGCATGCCCCCGAGACTACATTGTGGCTACGCCAGAGATCATGCCAACGAGACCATCGGCATGAGCTCTGGTTTTCTGAGTAGCCGAAGGATTTGGGTTGCCAGGGGCATGGGGGAGAAAATCATATAGCGTGCCAGATTGCGAATAGATTAAATCTAAATGTTGGGCACGACGGATGCATTGATCTTCTGTAACCACACTAGAAAGGCCAATGTCTTTAGCTATGTGGGGTAAGAGAGACTTGCAAAACCAATTGGCTAAGAGATGATCCAGAATTGGCGCTTTGACCAGCCTCCTCCTACGTCTCCATTCATGAATGTGATCGGAGATGTGGGTGGTGGTGTCTTGGCGGTGCGAGGTTAATAGGTCCATTCCGGTCTCAAATCTAATTGGTAGTTGGAAGTTCTTTAGAAACTCCATTGGTAGAGCACCAAATGTATTTATGGTGGCACGTGGTAATTCAATGTACCACTTGGCAGCATTGCCTGTAAGCGTGCGGGGAAATAGTTGAAGTCGGACACTATCATCTACCATGGAATTGGATATAGACCATAGGTGAAAGGTAGTGATGTGTGCGGCTGGGTTGTCCCCATATTTCTTGTCAAACTTCGGGATGTCGGAAGGAATCTTATGTGGCACTGGAGGCCAAAGCGAGTTGTGATTGATGGGATCATTAGTCAGTTTATGGATATTGGGGATGTCCAAAGCTGCCAAGAATGGGAATTGTGGATTTTCCCCCGAATCTAACCAAGGCAGTATGGGCTGACTATTTAGACCATAGGGTCCACCCATCAATGTGTTACTAAGAGGATAAGTAGGACTTTGGTAAAAACTTCCTATAGGCGGAGGAGTAGGGATATACGGTTGTTGTCCATAGGGCATGTTGTATTGTGGGGCGAACTGTTGGTTGCCCCCAGTATAAAAGTGCCCTCCCATTCCAGATGGAGGTTGGGGTTGGTTAGTCCAAATTGATGCAATAGAGTTTCCCGGAGGCAAGTTACTACTTGCATAGTTTGGCAATGGCATAGACCCTACACCTATATTTGAACCACTTAAGGGAAAAGTATTAAAATAGGTTGTCCTATTTGTCCTAAGGATTGCAGAGGAAGCGAAATGTTCCCTGATACCTGCATGCTGGTGACACTGCCCCCTGGCATAGAGGCCAAGGGGTTTGAACTCAGCAGAGGGTTCCAATCGAAAGGGTTGCTAAAAGGTACCGAAGTAGTCATACTCATGGGAGGAGCTACTGTGGGTCCCAACGTGGTCACGGTAGAAGTAGATGCCGAAGGGTTCAGTAAGATACTGACAGTTTTGATGACCGTAGTGTTGGGAGTAGGTATATGTTGACTACTGGGGTTACCCAGTGATGGCATAGAACTGGCCATCGGCGGGGAGGATGGTGGCGAACCTAGGATGGTTGCCATTGGCATCGAACCTGTGGATGCCGGTGGTGAAATGGATGTTGGTGCGGCCGAAGATATATCTTGGCATGGTGGAACCTGAATTATCACAGGCCCCAATGGATTAGTGAGCAGAGGATTGTAATGAGGTACAACCCCTTCAGTGAAAAGGTCCTCTGGAAATTCCGGATGATATGAGGCTATGTGATAATCAAGATTAGTTAGTGGAGACTGCTCTTCCGTAGAAGGCACAGGGTCACCAAGGTTCAGTTCTTCCTCAATAGTTAGAGGAGGTAAACCTTGCTGTCGTCTAGACAGACGGCGTGGGTCGGGGGACGCCACGGTGACCTATTAAATTTTAACAAATTTTAATAAATTGTGATGTATTATAAAGTCTCAGTGACAGTAACCACACACCTAAAAAAGAAAAAGGGACTCTCTAAAATCAATCAGCAAGCAACCATAATAGGGTGCCCTGTCTGAGTACTACCATTTGCTGGTGATGAAATCCAGTATCACAATAGTATACAGAGAGGGTTGGTTGAAAGTACAGTTACGGTCACTCTAGAGCTTCGCCGGAACCTCATATGATAGGTGTAAGCACTCTCGTGAAGACGAGTACCCTCCTAAAGACCGAAGACAGAGTGGGTCCGTCTGTTTCCGGTACGAGGACAGCCCGTCCTAGTCACCTTGTGTAAGTCCCTAAAAAGTATGGCCACTAAAGATACCTCAAATCACAAACATCATCAGGGGGGTCCACGGTCAAGGACAGTGTGCTATATGGGCAGAATACCTAGATCCTCGATCTAGTTTCGACATCCCCGAAGGGAACCCCAATATATAACACACCCACAAGATGCAGTCGAAGGCAGGCTACCTTCTTGTGCACCCAAGTGTTGTCTCGCGCTGAGCTCCGGTAAAGGAACGGTCCCGATAATATGAGTGCAGTAGGATTTTGCTCGTTAATGAATCTAGTTTCAAGTTTTGAGATCTTGGGTAGTTTTCTCACTGTTCCTAATCTAAGATCCTAGCTTGAACTACTGTTTGTGTGAGCTCAAAAAAGATTAATGTGATTGATTTTATTATCGCTTTATTCTTAGTGTACTTGATTGTTAGTCTTGCGGAGAGGGAGTGGACATATGAAATGTGATGAGACTCTGACTCAAGAAACCATGCAAAACATGCTCTAGATATTAAATTCGATGAAAAGTGTTTCTACAGGGAGAGGTTTCTTTTCAAACATCCATGCACTAACATTCAAATAGCACAGTTCAACTTTTAAAGATTCAGACTTCTATCTACCTCTTTTAAACAGTCTATGAACTGAAAATTTCATAATAAAGTCAGCTATATGCAGAATAATAATAATAATAATAAAAATTCTCTTAAAAATTAAATGCTTTGGACACTAAATTTTCAAACAAGAGAAACAACTAGAATTGCCATCTTAGCAGACAAGCACAGGGACTCAGTCAGCAAAAGGTACTAATGGCCAAAAAACTCTGCAACTAAAACACCATCACAGCAGTGAACAACAAGGTTTTGGTTGAGTAACGCTCTGTCTGTGAGTAAAGACAGCGACTAAGGAATTGTATTTAAACAGAGACAGTGTTATAACGCACTAGACAACCTACAGGGGTAGCGTTAGCCAGGGAAAAGTTCTTCAGTTGGTCAAACAGGAACAGGATTGAACTCTGCGAAAGTTTGATATGTCTACTGGGCATCAAAAATGGTCAGAAGGATTTGTGAACAGAGGAAAGAAGAGAGGAGGGAAGAAATAGTCCGGAAAATATGGGGAAACTCCCTAGTGGAGTCGCCAATTCTGCTATAGGGTAAACTGCTTGGGTTGTTGGTTTTCGAATATCCCTCTTAGGGCTTTTCGATGCCCGAGGCAGACAGTAAGATTAGCTGTGTTGTTCAAAAATATGGCATGAGCATGTTCATATTAACTTAAAATAACTTGATGGAATGCGATAGAGAATTACCTCTTTGACGATCTTGGAGTCCCTTGGAGAGCGCTAGGCAGCGAAACAAGAGTCCTTCTTCACCGGATCCAAATCTTAGTCCTGCAATCAGTCAAAGCACCCGTGTAATTTCTAAAATAACATATATCCTATAAATCAAGTCAATATATAACGAACTACTAAATTCTACACATCTGAGCCATTCATATCATGCAATGTAAATGTTCAAACAATAATGACAATATTAAGCATTGAATGGACAAAACGAACACAGTTCTATTGATTTTGAAAGAAGGAGGATTACAACCATCGGTTGTACCAAGCCCTCCTAAGTCTCCCAATCTCTTTTATCTCTCAAGTGAATAGGTCCAAGTCAACAAGTCCTCTAGGAACCTCTTTGACTCTTGGCCTTCACAACACTATTCTCTATTCCACAAGTATGCCAAAACCTTTAGCAATCCTTCGACCTTCAACTAAGAGCCTTCAGCTCCTTCTTGTAGGAGAGGGAGAGAGCCATTGTTGCCCTTCTATTTCCACTAGTTTGGAATGGAAAGAACTTAGATGTTTCTTTAATCTCTATGCTTTTGCCTCCTTTGGAGTTCAGTCTTGTTATAGCAATGACCAGTAATGAACTGGTGCTCTGCAGTTTATTTTGTGAACTAACTCTCTTGTGAGGGAAAGTCGGAGATTCAAATCATTCTCTGCGGGCTTTTCCCGATTCAAACTTAAAACATGGGTAATGCTTCCCTCCAGTGAAAACATAGTGTTTCCCTAGCCACTAAAGCGGCCCATTCACTGATTAGCTATGTTATAACGCTCTTGTGTTGTTATAGATAGGCATTACCCTGACAGAAATAGGTTTAATTTAGGTCTTTGTACTCCTTCCATATTTGTCTTCCCCTCTGAGCTGATGAGGAGGTATTTTGACCTATAACAGTGCCCACAACCACCCGTCGTTCAAACTTCATTCGAAAACACCGTTTTTTGAACTGGCCCAGTGTATTTTCCTCGTGTAGCCTTCGTTTAGATGCTATGCGCCTGTGTGTAAGGGTGTAGCACCTGCTCATTTCGTTTCAAAGTGCCAAAATTTCCAGTTTTTCTCAAAGGTCAATGTTCATCACTGCAAAGAAGTTTTCGAGGTATTTATCACTATTTTTGCGCCTCAGTTGCTCTTAAAACATAAAGGACATTTTGAAAATTGAATTAAAGGAGAAAGAAGTGTTAAAGGAAGAAAAAAACCTATTTTTATTTAAGGGTTGTCTAGTTGATTTTGGAGAAAAATAGAAAGATCAAAATGCCTCCAAAGAAAAGGGTAAAAAAGGGAGGTCAACACAACAACTTTGATCCCACCACTCTTCAAGAAATCACTACCTCTCCCTCAATCTTGTCCTGTTTTCAAGAGGTAGGCTGCTTTGAATTTTGCGGAAGAATACCAGAGGTCACTAGCCACCCTCATCTAACAGAGTTATTTTCCCTGAGGTTGGATGGAAAGCAAGTTCACATAGCAGGTTTAGATTTTGAACTCACTCCTAAGGCAACCAAAGTCCCTAACATAGGAGAAGAGTGGTTCAAACAATCATACCTTGACCTCAACCACTATCAACCTTTTCTCAAGCCAAATCATCAAGATACATGCAGCTCAATTTTTCCTTTCTCACACTTGCTAGATGACTATGCAGCCCTCATGAAAATAATCATGAAGTTTTTCACTTGTGAAGGTAGATACTTCCAAGTATATTCCTATCACATCAGACTCCTTATGCATTTAACAAAAACTAAGTTGCTAAACCTACCCTTTTTCCTGCGAAAAAGTATAAACAAGATGTCTTCCATTGTTAGAAAAAATCCTCCAACTTAGCAAAAAGAAAGTTTATTTCATCACTCTCTCATTAATATCATTGTCCTTCACTAGTTGAAGCAAAAGGGAATCCCTTGAGAAACTTTCATCTCTCACCCTGATTTCACTTCTCCATCTTCTATGCTACTACAATTCAAGCCATTTTTATCCCAAGACCCTCCTCATGCTCATTTTTTTCCCTCCACACCTTATGTTTCCTCTTCTTCTCATGAGTCTACTCCCAACAAAAACCATCCTCCACAGACAGCAGTGAGAAAGAAGAATGTAGTAAAAGCAAAGAACAAGTGGGTAATGGTGACAAATAGTAGGATAGTGAGGGAAGCAATAATAGAGGTAAAGGAAAGCATGATGTGGCAGACAACCCACAAGGAGAAAATGAAGACAGTGATGAAGAAAGAGGCAACCCATAGAGACACAATGAAGATATTAAAGAGGAAGGCAGCCCATAGCAATAAAATGAAGACAATGATTAAGTGGCAGGTAGCCCACAAGGAAAAAATGAAGACAATGATGAAAGAACAAGCAGTCCATAGTAAGAAAATGAAAACAGTGATCATGAGGAAGGCAGTCCACATCAGGAAAAAACTGAAAACAATGAAAATCATATAATCAGTCACAACAAAGAGGGAAGTAATAAAAAAATTCATGACAACAAGAAAATGGATGAAGGCAGGGATAGCTTTGAAAAGGAAAAACAGTAGACCTAGAAATCTCCCACCAAACGGAAAAGGAGCATGAAATTTTCGAGTTTACTCTTGATAATGCGTTCATTACAAATATCAAACTTAATGAACAAGGAAATTCCCCATAGCAAAGCAACCAAGAGGTGCAACAAAAGAATGTTTCTGGAGAAGAAGACAGCCCCAAGGCTGCAGGAGACCAAACAAAACAAGCCCAGGTATTAATTCCTCCTCTCACTCATCACCAACAAGGTCAAGAGCATGTGTTTACTGCCTCTCCAGGGCAAGGGGCCATGCTTCCTTCATAAAAATTATAAAAGGCTAAAAAAACCAAAACATCAAGGAAGAAAACCACTCAAATAGTGACTAGAAATGTCACTAGGGCACTAAAGAGTAGAGGAAAATTTCCAAAGAAGAGAAAATTAGAATTGCCCAAGAAAACCAGAGGAAAGAAAATCATCAAAGGCAAGGGCAAGGAGAAGATTGAAGAACAAGAAAGAAGTCATGAGCATGAGAGGGAGTTTGAGATAATACAAATAGACAGTGATGCTAAAGATGATGAGGCCAGTATTCTTAGATTTCTTTTGCAAAACTGGGAGGCTCAGATTAAAGATTTGGAAAATGGCCTAGAAAGGTCAAAAGACATCATTCACTATTTTCAATTGAAAAATAATCAAATGAGTGGATATATGGCAATATTTGAGGCTCAAGCGCTCAAATATAGAAGGGAAGCTCAAAAGTCACAAGTGAGGCTAGAAGAATACATGGGTGAGTATGCGGAAGATGATGAAGAAGAAGGACCAGCAAGAAAGAGACCTAGGACGATGGGCCTTAGAGAAGCATTACAAAAGCAAAAAGAAGAGGAATCAGATCGTGAACAAAAATACCCTCTTATGGAGTTCTCTTCCAAAGAAATTGAGAATAATAGAGAGTCTTGGCTTGAGAGGGAAAATCAGCATTTGGAAACCAAATTGGAGAAACCTAACAAGGATTTGGGCCTACAAAGAAGAATGACTGAGCACTACAAGAAGTTGAATCAGTTTGCCCGAAAGAAACTCAAAGCTGCCCAAAGGAGGCGCCCGGTGGAAAAACATGGAAAATACCTATCTCAGCTTGGAATTATTGCTCAAGCTTCATTTCATGTTTCTAAAAACCCTTAAGGGGTCTACTCACCAAATTTGGGCATTTTTGGACACATTCTTTTTTTTTGTAAATTTTAGGCCTAAAAGCATAAAATCATGGGTGCCTTAACTTTTTCTCAGAGCATCCTCAGCTGAAGAAAAATATATATTTGGATTCCTTGACATCAAAGGAACATGCTCAAAAATTTTCAGATCAAATGAAGCTGTTTTGGTCTCTCAAAAAGGCCAAAAACAACCATTTTTCACCTTTCTGCCCCTAATATCAGCAGGTGCTACACTCCTGGGTTTTTTCACTGTTTCTATTTTTTGACTAAATTTCGGGCATAATATTGGAAAAAATCAAGTATTTTTTGAAATTAGACGTCCGTAGCTTTCCAACGAGCCATCACAGGACTCATTTCGACATCGGGAGGTCAACCAAAACTTCACTGCAAAACAGACCTTTTTCTGGCACTACGTTCCTGTAGATTTTGTTGAAAACTAGTTTTCTGAGTGATGACTGGGCCAAATTTGCGTTAAGCAAGTTTATCTTGTGTTTCAAGCCTTGAAAGTTATTCTTTTTTTCTATTTTGGTCTGGAAAGATATTTTTGAAGGATATTTTGTGCCTTGGAATTTGTTAAGCCTCAAGGACAGTTTTAGAGATTTGTTTTTGGCCAATGGCCTTCTAGTTTCTCTAGGTGGGTTTCCTCCTCTTTGGCTTATATAACCAAGAGGATTCATTGTAAAAAAGAGGCAGAACTTGATATATTGATAGCAATACATAGAATTATGAGCTTGGAAGAAATGCTTGTTTTATGAAGTGGATGATGACTTGCTTGGCCTGATGGTGGAGGAGCATTGTGTGCAGGATTCCATGGCTTGGTGAATGGTGATGTTTCTTTGATTTTGTTTATGTTTCCTTGTTTTCATCAATGTTCCATATTTCTCATTTGCTGTAGATTAGAAAATTATATGTTGAGACATGCTCATGGAAGCACCTCAAACATCATGCATGTTATAGCTTCAATGTTTTCCTCTTCTTGATCATTTCTAAAGGATTCTTAACTACCCTTTAGATCCATTAAGAAATTGTTATTTTTTTCATTTATGGTTAGTATGTTTTTCTATCTTTTATGATTTAAGGTATGCCCTGCTTACTTATAGCTTCTCAAAACTCCATTTCTGAAATATTTCTATGAAATATTGGTTGTTTTAGTTAAGTCAAAGAGGTCTCGTTCGATCTTACCCTTTGTCCATGCTTGCAAACTTATTTCAGAGTTCCCAATAGCTCAATATATGTTGTTTAGGAGTTCCCTCTTCATAGATTGAGTTGTTTGTTTATCTTATTTGTCTTCCAAATAGCTGAAGGTGATTTTCTAGAGTTAGAGGTTCTTATGCTTCTATGTATTTTCGTATTGTTTATCTTTCATATGTATCAGTTTGAGTTTTATTCATAGAGATTTATGGTTTGCCCTACCTCATGAAAACCTGCTTTAAAACTATATATGTTTAAGATCTCTTTGTCTTTCACAAATTAATGTTCATTTCACTTCATTTTCACCCAAAGAATCCATTTACCTTGACTAAATCGGCCCTGCAGTAATACCTTTTCCACCATTTAGATAGTCCTGACTTTATCTAACCCTGGGCCCTGTTGATTTGATGAAATATATTTCTATTTGTCCTTTTTGATGATTTTACCTCAAAAACCCAAAAAAACAAACCAAAATATACTTAATAGCTAGCCTAAAATCAAACATACAAAGCAAACAAGTTCACATCCTTCGCATAATAGAGAGAGCCCTCTCTGAGTCCATGAAGGCTAGGTCCTAGGACTCCAAAGCTTGGTCTGATGTCACCTTGTCATTTGGTTTACCAATCTGCCAAATTACGGGACTCCAACACAAAGGACAAATTTGTGGACATCGCATAGGAAACAAATGGTTTTTGCACACAGTGTGACTTTTTCTTCAATAGTCGTGCGCATCATGACTATACGTTCGATAGCCACACGGTCTTGGGGATGAAAAAATGTCGCCATCCGGGATCACTTGGCACACTTGGTTAAAAATATTGATCTGAAAATGAATGCTAATTATTTTTGTGCTAGTTTCATTTTAGATATAAAATTTACATTGATTTGTTTTACTTATCCTTCATGGATTTGTTATGAGCATGTGATTGTCAAACAATGTCCTTAGTGAAATTATGATTTTGTCATAAGCTTGAAAGAATAATTTTAAATTACATAAAAGAAGCAATATTAAACACAACAAACACACATAACAGAGCTTCGCACAGAGAATTTTGATAAAGGAGTTCACCCCTCTTGGGCTACATATCCCTGGGCGAGCTTCATAGTGTGACCTTTGTATTAGCTTCAAGTGTGCTCAAAATTCTGTTACAAGCTTCAGAACCTCTTGGAACCTATTCCAATGATTTTAAAACATCATAATCTTCCAAAAATGACTATTTGTTTGCTAAATTTGGACTCTGGATGCTCTAGAAATGACCCTAACACTTGGTGGCCCTAACCTTCAAAACTCACCAACTTAATCTTCAAATTAATTAGCACTAAGTAGTAATTATCAGTAGATAAACATGGATTAATTGAAATAACGCATTTTATGGTTAATGTTGGTTTAACGTGGTTAAACCATGTTTTAATGCTAATTAAACCACATTAATATTTGTCGGTCATTTGGATCTGGCTCTCGGTCTTTGAGCTTGGCCACGTGGGGAGGGGGCTAGCCCCCTCCAACCCCCAACGGTTGGGCATTGAAAACTTAAATACAAGAAGCGAACATATGGGGTAAGAAATACCAAGTAGATGAGATGGTATGGCAGTTGGTTAGCAGGCGTGAGGTCAGGGATTCGACCCCTACTCCGCCTCATAAATTTTACACAACTCTACAATAAGGTTTCTTCCACCAATTTTGTCAACGTCGCTATTCTGAAACCTCTGCCAGTGTTAGTTGGAAGACCTCCTAAATGTAGTTGAACTTCTCCGTGGGTTTAGAACTATATATATATATATATATATATATATATATACATATACATATATAGATATACATATATACATATATACATATATGTATACATATGTGAGTGTATATATATATATATATATATATATATATATATATATATATATATATATATATATATATATATATATATATATATATATATATATATATATATATATATATATATATATATATATGAGTCCACCCATAAGACTAATTTCCAACATTGATATAATCAAATAATTCAACCCCCATAGGTTAGGAGATGGCCCACTAGAGAGGACATGTGGTGCGCTTTGGTTGGGTTGTACCCCAACCCTAAAAAAAATTCAAATTCCAACTTAGGAGAAATATTGAAGGTCATTGGACAATTTCTTTCTTCACTTAACCCATATGGTGAATCTGAGGATGACACTTGTCACAGTGCCACTGGCTGCAATATAGAGAATATTCCCTGAAATGATGATTATACCTGCCACATCATCATTGTACTTGTTCTTCTCCCTTTTTGCATGTTTTGGAAAACGAACAACAAACGATAACTCAGTCATACGAACTCATATTTTGATGAAACAAGTTACACCGAAATCCTGGCGAGGAGATCTGTCAATTCGCTCAAGTTCAAAGAAATTTCGAGCACTTTTAAATTTTAGCTAATTTTAGCCCCTGATCCAAATTCTGATCAAAGATTCTCACTCAACCTAACTAAGTAAAATCGCCTTTGAGCCACCTTGAGGCCTTAATGCAACACACAAGGAATCATACCTCCACCCTTGTGTCACCATCCATATTAGGCCAAGAGAAGGAGCGAAAATTTGAAAATGGTTTGTAAAAGCCGACCTTTGGAAGAAGAATAGGAGACACATTGTTATGCTAGGAAAATTTCTCCATAGCAAACTAGCTTGTGTTGTTCAACAGCAGAAATATTGGAAGGACTCAGTTGCTGTCCACCCAACATCTCAGTCCAAGAGAGAGGAGTTCACCACATGTTTGTCGATCTTCCATCCTTTGAGAGGGAAGAGATGCTTGCTCAAAACTTGAGGGGAAGAGACCTCCTTGTCTTGGATATTGGAGCTCCATAGCTCAAGGGATCCGCTACAAGAGATGTAGCATTCTATCTTTTATTACCCCCAACACCTAATAAAGGGAGAAACTCTCCATTTTGAGTTATTAGTGTGTTTTCTCTATCGGGTGTGTATCTTGTGCATGTTGCTTTTTTATTTTATTTTATTGTTTATGTAGTATGCTATATTTCCTTTCTAGCCTAGCTTATTACATGTTGAACTTGTTCCACTAACGTTTGACAAACCATTTTGACTTGTGACTCTTATGTAGGTAAGCAGCCTGCCTACTAAGCATAGTATATTTTGTATGCCCATGCACTGAATACACTACCACAAACATAGTGATCAAGGATCTCTAGGACCTCTGAACCACATGAAAAAAAAAGAAAAAAAAACATTTTAAATTCAACTTTAATAACTTTTTAATACTTACTATAATTTTGATAATAAATTAAAAAAAAAACCATGAGACTTTGGATGGATGGTGAACAAATGCACTTTAACTCTATATGAAAATGTCACCAATTCAAATCCCTCGTAAATATTTATAAAAAAATGAAAACTTAAAATATAAATTAATATCTCTTAACAAAAAAATATTTAATAAATATCCCTTAATATCCCTTAACCAAAAAAAAATATTTAATACATATCTCTTAAACAAAAATTAGCAATATATCGTTATTACATCTTATTTGATTATTTTGCTGCCTATCTATTACATGTAAATTGTTTTTACAGGTTTCTTCATTATTATTCTTTGTGCTTGTCATTGGCTTTTCATTAAACATATTTTTATTCTTGTTGTAGTGTGCTTGTCTTTGTCTTTTCATTAAATATATGTAATGATGAGTCTATTGTTATTCTAATTGTAATGTGCTTGTCATTGTCTTTTCATTAAATATATGTAATGAGGATTCCATTGTTATTCTAATTATAGTTAGAGTCAACAATTATGTGAATGAAATTTTAGATTTTAATGATAATGTACCATTAAAAATGTTAACATAAAACATTTCTTGAATTGGTCATCAAATTAAGTGTAATGAGTTTTTAATTTTTAGGTTTTTTTTTCAATTAATTACAAGAATATACAAGATGGAAAGCCACTCGAATGATATTATTTAAAAAGAAAAAATGTTAGTTTAATAAATATATTTGTTATCATGATTATAAAGTATACGAAAACAAAATAATCTTGAATTATGCATAACCCACACCACATACCCACATTGCTTTAATTCTCGTAATTGTACCTTAGCTAATTTTTATTATTTAATTTAAGTATGATGTATAAGTTTTGTGTATGATCATGACCATTAAGATTCCATCACATTCTATAACCAGAATTGATGGTGACCTTCGCTAGTTGTTGATGACTTTTTAGGGAGTTGTTATAAAGCAACTACCACTTTTTGTCTCACTAATTGATTCTTTTCTTTCTCATGGCATTTTCTGTGGTTCCAAATATTATTGTACGTGGGGTTTTTTATTTATGGTTTATTTTTATTTGGGATTGTTATATTAATGATCGAGTTTTTATTTTATTTAAAAAAAAAAAAAATATTGTAATATTGTATTATGCAGATTGGGAATTATTATTAGTCTTAAATGAATAATGGAGTTATCATTTGGTTGAAGTTTTGATATAGTTTCTAATAATTTAGTATAGGCTTGAGATTTATTGTAAGGGATAATATTAGCTATGAAAACTAATATTTAATTATTGATTTTGGTTGGGATTTCAAGATTGTCATGGGTAAACTGGTTTCAAAGAGTGCTATTATTAATGATATTTTAGATTTTGTGTTCATTGGGTTAGAAAAGAGGTGCTTAAAATTTATGATATTACTTTTTTTTTATGTTTTTTAAAAGAACAATAAAGAAGTAGACTTTTCACTAATAAAACCACCATGATAAAAGAGGGGATATTTAGTATCAACAAAATAAAGTTTGATTTACCTATACCATATTATATCAACATGAGATTTAAGCCACATATCACAAATTTAAAGCATCACATGGTTCTTCATGTAATAATTCAACCATATCACAAATGTTTTTATGAGAAGAGATGAAGGTCTCCTTGTTACATGCTTAGAGTCATGTCTTCACATGATTATGAACTATGGAGCAGGGAATTTCTTTGTCATAGTGGGAATTAAACAATATTTGATTGTAATGCACTGGAAGGAACTCTAGTTACCATAGAAAAGAGGAACCACACAAGGTTTGTTTGTTTGCTAGGAGTATTCTTTCTTAGTTTGTTTTTTATGAATTTAGGTGAACCTCCTCCCTTGAAACCTATGGTAGGGGAGTCTATATTTGATCCAAATTGGACCATTATATTTTTTTCTAGCTATCTCAATGCTTTCAGAGTGGAAAAGGTGGAGGAATCATCTTGTAGGAGTATTTTTATCGACAGGACCTAATTTGGAGAATTAGGGTCTAAAACATTTTAGGGTCATTTTGAGGCCTTAAATGACATTTTTTGGGGGTAAAAACTTTACGTTTTAGGAATTGATACCCATGAAACTATTATACACTCAAAGACCTTTTCAACAATGAAAGAATCGTGTCAATCACAATTTGGATGCAAAAGTCATGCTTATCACAAGTTGACTTATCATGATCATTGACCACCATGGTTCAAGAGGATGCCACATTAGCCCCCATTTCTCATTTCAAATGGGCTAGACATATGGGTAATATGAAGGATACTATAGAGGAGTCAAATTTATAACACTAATTGAGAGCTAAAGGAGTCAAACGGAACCCCTAGATGACTATCATGCTATGTCATAACTAGGCCACCAAGAGGAAAAAACATTCAATACATTTTTTATTGTATCTTAAGTAAAGTAAAACAACTTGAGAGTGGGAATGTGTGTGGTTTTCATAATGGTTTATTCTTAGCTAAATTGGGGTTCTCCCTACCTTTATTTCATTATGGATGTTATCATGGAAATTCCATACACCCAATTGTACAAGTCATACTATGTTCAACGTCAGAAAACGACATTTACAGGTTTACCAATTAACACTAGAAGCATCATGAAACACAAAAAATCAAACGTTCCTTAAGTTTCATTTAAAAAATCAAACCATGCAAGTGTGGAAGAGTAGTTTTTCACAAATCCCCATGGTTTTTTTTCGATAGTCATGCGGATTTTATAAAGTAACAATTTAGAAGCATGTGGACCACATCACATTGAATGAGTTAGTTTTGTATGACAACACACAATTCGACAACCCATTTTCGATCCATTCCAACCTTGAATGGGAATTAAGGAGATCCAAAAGGACTCATCATTTCTTCCACCCATATTAATCTCATTAATGGGTCAACGTAGGGCTATGGAGTGATCTAGTGTCAATAAATATAATATGAATTGGAGCTAAGAAAAAGGAGAAGTTAGAGCAGGGTTATGATGCAAAATTTCCATTTCAATCAACATCATCTTGCATTGAGCGAATTCACCATTAGAGGACTTTATTTTGGCTTCTTTAGAGAAGAGTGTCTTTAATTGTATCAGAGGAATGGAATATCCTTTTGGAGAGTATAAGAGCACCATTTCTCACCAAAACTCCCTTTAGTGCTTATGAAATCAACCATTATATCTTCCTACACCAGCTATAAAGAGGCTTTGTTTCCCATTCTCTTGAGTTTTAGTTTTCTTCATTATCTTATATATGTCTCATTTGATTTATAATCAATCTGAGCATGGGATCCTTTATAGGTGGAAGCCAAGCTGCAAGGGAATACATTTATTTGGCACACCATTGCTTCAAATCATAAATCACAATAATGGAGACTCCACAATATTCATTTTAATCCTCTTGGTTTTATGCATGCCTATTTTTTAATTTCATTTAATTCAACTCTTATGTTGTAATCCACTATTTAATTTGCCTGCCATCATGAAGCCTCAACATAAGGGAATTGTTTCTTTTTGAAATTTTGGGCCATCCATGTGGCTCTTGAAAAATAGTGGTGGTGCCCACCCTCGTGGATACGCGACTATAACCCGAATGGATTACAAAGAACGATTTTAATTGTAATTTTCCCTTATAAATTGAGATGGGGACAACATTTAGTGAACTATCCCCACTCCTACAATTTTTTGCAAGTTACATAGGTTGTTTTTAGCTCCAATTAGCCACTATGTAGAGATTCTTTTGAATTATTTTCCATGTGGATGGATTATCTAGTTTTATTAAATTTGTAGTTTGGGACCAATAATAGAGTGTATAGAATATAGTATTCTCTTCCCCTTGCACTTACGTGACCTTTTGGAATCCAAAACATTTTTGAAAACAATGTCTTCCATCTTCCTTTAGACTAGAATCATTCACATAGATTAATTAGAGGAAGAGTAAGAGTCCCATAAAATGCACACCATTTTTTTTTGCAAGGTGAAACATAATTTAAGTAGGTGGTATTAGTAACATATTGATTGATATCCAGAATTGGTACAATGAGACAAAATTTGTATGATCACTTCTTCATTTTCACACACATGTCACTCCACACACTTATTTCAATAAGCCTTTGTTTAAAAACTATGCTCCTCACTTCACACTTAGGTGATCTTGGTGAATCATAAATTACAACTTGGATTATTTGAAACTCATTTCACTCCCTAATAAAATTGATTTTGGGCATCGTCCTTCACCCTTGAGAACCATAAAAGGAAATTTAACCTAAACACATTAATTTCCCCCATAGGGTCACAAAATAATTAATATCTTAAGTTAGGATCATGAGAGTAGGTATCCAAAAGACATCCTCTATTCATTTCTCATTGAAACATGGAAGTTTAATTTTAAGGTGATGGAAATTCTCCACCATCTAGTGGAAAAACGATAGTGGTGAGAAGAAATCCATGAAGTGTAAAATGCCTATACCAAGGATTATAGCGGGCCTCCTTGAGTCTCCCCACTCTTGGTAGGGGCTCAAAATACATGGTTGACAACAATAAGCTAAGATTCTCTCACCCACACTAGATGAAGGTAGCTTAGTGGCCAATTTTTAGGGCATATTTCCCTATATGTGGTTGGTTTAGGAGTAGTTGCACCTGGAGGTGATTTTGAAAGGTTCTTAAAAGCATCAACGGTTTCTTTGGGGCATGTCCCCAATACCCCTCATTATAATTATCCTTTGATACATTCGTTAGTTTTTAACCAATGGCTTGAGATACCACTGTTGCAAAACTTCCAAAAGTCCTAGTGACTGATTGAATCATAGGACGCTATGTCTATATAACTTTCATATGAAAAAACCACCACACCAAACTTGGAATGTTTCACACATTGAACATGCATCTTAAGGGAAATCAAAATTTTATTTTCTCTTTGTTTTATGTTTTGACACTTTTTTTTTTCCTTTGAAATCCCCCCTCATAGTTTAAACACTCATTAGGGCATGATATGGGACCCCACTGTACCAAACTGCTCTAGGTGCCTTCAAAGCCTCCCATGATTAATAGGAGAAGTGCATGGTCTCGTACCATCTCGCACTCAACCTTCCACCTAGGGATCACCTATTGATCCCACTTTTCTAGGCTTTTCCATGCTTGGTTCTACTTTTCTAGGAAAATCTTCCTCTCAAGGTAATAACTCATCTCAAATAAGCCATGCTAGGATGGCCAATACCATGCGTACCTTACCATTTGTAGCTTCACTAAACCTAGTAGACTTTTCAAAGCTTAAAAATAAACCTGTAGCTCATAATGCTACATGGCATGGCATTCCGACCAAAATTCCCTTAGACATACCCATGTTTGAAGGTAATCCAGGTGAAGAACTAGTAAACCATGTGATGTATTTCCATGTTTGGTGTTCCTCCAATAGTATTATTGAAGATTTAATCAGATTGAGGAATTTTAAATGTACATTCACAGATAATTAATATAAATGGTACATAAGTGAGAAGTCAAGAGAAGGCGCCCCTTTTGAATATTTATACAAAGTATTTCTCAACTTCTTTTAACTCATAGTTCATCATGACACAAGCTTGGTGTTATTGACTAAATTTCAATAGAACTCTTCCACTCACATAAAGGATCATATCTATGAGTGGTGCAAACATCGTAGTCTCATTCCAAATAGTCTTGTTCTAAATAACCTTATTTTAGAGTTTTTCCTCAAATCATTTTTTCCTATCATAGAAAAAGATGTAGCCATTGATATGCCACAAATTGAGGAAGAAGTCATAAGTAAAGACCAAAAATTTTAGCTTATTTATGTTCAACTAGGGCACCTCTACTTTGTAATTCTTGATGCTTTGTGGCCTCAACATTTCAACAAGGAGAAGATGGGAACATCCAATGTTGCTAATGGATTTATTGGAAAGGTTACATAATTTCAAACTAGGAACTAATCCCCATACCAAGGGAGCTTATATGGCCCTTCTCCATCATTCCCCTAATTCATTGGTATGCCTTCAATGCCACCAACACCTACAACTAGATATTATCATAGCCTACTTTCACCTCCCACTAGTCATCCCATGCATGGGACTCAGTACTTGATGCATACTTCAGATATAGTGTCCACATCCCAACCTTCCTACAAAAATCCTCCATAAGGAAACTCGTATTTCCATTTTCTGGCCATCAACAACCTAAAATTGATCCTCAACAACATGCAAGTGTTAAATTTATTCATCCCTCTTTCTCCCATCAAAAGCAATTGTTTTTACAACTCAACACTTTCAAGCCACCTAACCAAAACAAAAAAAAAAGGAAAGAACAAGAAAATCAGATACCAAGTCCAAGGTTTGAAACAACAAAAAAAAATGCATATACTAGGGGCAACCTCCCTAATTAGAATCAAAATAAAAATCAGGGAATGAATAACCCAGAGCGACAAGGAAAGAACAATGGTATACAGACTAATCACCCTTGAAAAATCTATGGCGAGCATAGGAATTGCAACAATATTTTCCGCCAACTCACCAAATTTAAATACGTGAGATACGCTAGGGGACAAGAAGGAGGAAATCAACCACCAACCGTGCTACATAACCCATTCACCCATCAGGGAAATTTTTTTTCACAACATGAAACAAAACCTTTGAAATACCCAAATCAGGCAAGTTGAAATTTCCCGGACCCTTCCAATGATGACATCTATATTTAGGTAGTAGATGTCTTACTTCAAACTCACCATTAGGATTATGGTACTCCTCTAAAACCTAATCCCCTGTTAATAGAGGAAATTCCAACTACCACCACACCACCTTTGATGATCTTGAGGTCTTCCATAGAATCAATATCTAAGTTGGTTAAAGGACCATTATGGCGTACATCACATAATGCAAAGGCTTCCTATAGTTATGGAATTTTTGATGACTTAGCACAATCCCAAACTACCATGTAATCATTGGAAGTGATTTAAAATTTTCCAACTCAACGAAAATCCTTACCTTCTACATTAGGTGCCATTGACCCCTCAGATTCATAAAAAAACACCTTTGGTTTGGATAAATCAAAACCTGGGCTACGATATTTGGTCACATTCCAAACACTAGTGAATATTCTAAATGTCACCATTCATCGATGCATCATTGATGAAGGGGCATCCACTTTCTTCATGTCAAAGATAGTTTGGTAGAGTATTGGCTCCCTCGAAAGATAGTTTGGTAGAAGATAGGCTCCCTCGAACTTGCAACTTCCTCCATCACATTAAGGGAATATGATGGTCACCCCTCACAACTAGTATGACTCTTTTAAATTATACCAATAGAAATAACTAGAAAAAATATTCTCATAGATATTGAAGTTTTTGATGCCCCTATAGATTACAATATCTTGTTTTCACAAAGTTACATGTACGCCATGAAGTATACCTCATCATAAATTTTCCATACTATGAGTTTCCCCCATAATGGGATAATCTTCACTATTTACCAATTAACACACTATGAATTTTGTTCTTCTCTCTCATCAGATGATGTGTTACCCTTTATTTGATCTCACCAGGAATTGGTCCCTTCCCTAATTGATCTGAATGTAAAGTGGCCTACACCATTGGTATTCATCCACCCATGATATTTATCCATCCATGGTATTGTAAGTGACATATATCCATGGTATTCATTCACCCATGGTATGTATCCACCCATGGTATTCATCCACACATGAAATTTACCCATTATATTGTAAATGTAATTCACCCATGATAATCATAACCCATGGTATTTATCCACCCATGGTATTGTAAGTGACATATGCCCATGTTATTCATTCATCCATGGTATTTACCCACCCATGGAATTTACATGTGGTATTATAACTAAAAATTCCTATAAGTAACAAGTTGCACCTTGTAAAAGGATAGATTGTCCACCATAATGAGGCTTCTACATTTATTATCTGTCTTAATAAAAAAATTATTTGTGGTTTTATTTACTGTGTGTTCTCTCATTTTGTTGGCATTTCGATTTTTTTCGGACCTTGGGGGTCTCCCCCAAGATCCAGATCACTAATCAAAGTTGTCCAATGGATTTTTAAACACTCTTCTCTCCTTGATACCTACCCAAGAAACTCTCCTACCATAACACATACTTCCATAGCTCCTGTATCTGTAGACACCACCTCTTATGGATAATTGACTAGGACAATTAATATCCACCACCAAAAACTAAGAATGATATGATGAGCTAGACCCCATTTCTACCATACACCATCACTGAAGATCCTTTCCTATATCCCCCACCTAGTTTTGTCTCACACCAAATGATGGTGATGCTCACCTTGCCAAACTTGGCTCTGACACTACCTATGTAGTATTTGACACTGCCTTCCACATTGGTTATGTAAAAATTGTGCCAAATAAACATGGTGTTTTGAGCCCTTGTAGGGAGGCCCTACAACCTCTTAGCACACAAAAAATTTCAAAGACACTAGAGGGCACCATAGGAAAGGATAAGATGAAATCAAAGAAGAAAAAACCTGCTAATACAATTTCTCCTAAGTTACCTCCCCCCTGTTCGTTTTTTGACATGACGGGACGCCCTACCAATCAATGTCCTGCATTGGATGTGTTGAAGGTCATTATTCATGTCCCTTAGGCACCCATATCCTCTTCTACGTAACCTAGAGAAAATACCAATATATCTCGCAACAAAGGCTTATGTACCACCCATCCATGTGCCATTTTCTCACAACATGGAAATTACATGCATCATTGTCCCAATATCACTCAATATTGAGATGCATTTTTCACATTATGCCATTATTTCATGGTTTCCCAGCCCATTCCATCCACATCGGACATGAATGATGTGCCTAAAATTGTTTGTTACGTCACCTCTATGATCAATTGAAGAAAATTTCACTCATGTGATCTTTGTGCTAAAAATGCCCATCTTACTCAATCCCACTCATCAGGGAAAATTTTAAAGATGGAAATTTATCTTAAAGTTTAGAATCCTTGGCGAATCCCACTAGTTCGTAATATGCAATCTGTAAAATGTTTGGAGATATTTTTGTAAAAATATTCAAATTTATAATAAATTTGTATAGTCTCTATATAATATTCTAGCGATTTTTAGGGTAAAATAATTTCATACTATAAAATTTGGGCGAATCATTTTTAGAAAAAAATGGAAATTAGCGAATCAATTTTTTTTTTAAGTATAGAAAATTAGCCCACCTACAAATATTAGCCCCTAAAAGTTTCCCTGCCACTCATATAGCATAATGACCTAATAACCCTAAAACTATAGGAACACCATCTACATCACCATATGCATCACCTATAGGATATCTGTATGCAGTGGAAACAAAGGATTTTATCCCTAGAGGCCATGTCAATTGGTTCAAAAACCCCATCTCGAACCAAACATTTAAAAAAAAAGTAATATGTCAAACATCTCACCTACCATAAAGGTGGACATCTTGACCAGGCCAATTTTATTGAATAATTATCGCTAGGGGAAGCATGTTCTACAAATGAAGTAGTCGTTTTCAAAGCCCTATTCCAAGAATATAAGGACATATTTGATTGGTCATATGTGAAAATACCTGGCACAAGCCCTACCATCACAGAGCACCATATCTACACATGGATCATGTATCACCTATAAGGAAAAATCAACGACCACTGCACCCATATAAAGTTGTAGTCATGAAACTTGAAATTGAAAAGTGTTGAAATTTGCAACAAGAAATAATGAAATTGGCATCCAGAAAATGGAATCTAGAAATGGCTACCATGGAGGCATTTAATTTAATTATTTCTTAATTAAATTATAATAAATACATGCCAAAATTATTTATCCCTTAAATAAATTAGACAATGAATTGTAATCTTATCTCATAATCACTTGTAATAATTAACTGAGTGTGATAGACTCAATTAGCTCATGAAATTCGAGTTGAGGGTGTTTGGTGAGGCATGTCAAGTGATTCTATTTGTTTTAGAGTCCAAGTTGCAGTTAGTGTATTAGTTTAATGCATGAGAAATCAGTTAACTCAATTAAGTGAGTTAAAGTCAGTCTAACTAGTTCAAGTTGTAACTGATTATTGAACTAGTGAGAGGTCAAGTGATTAAATCAGATTTAATTCACATGCAATGATCTATCAAGTGACTAATGATTTACTATTAATAACTACATGCATGTCAGTTCTAATGAAGACCCATTTGAGAAATTGGTTAAAGGAAGTTAACTATTAGTTATTTTTAGCAAACTGCCCAGATGCAGTTAAGACACCATAGGGTTGCCCATGATGTTTTATCAGTCAAGGAAGGATAATTATCCTAAATAATAGGGATTAATTGCCTAGGGATTTTGTGAGCAAGGCAGGTTGAGCAGAGGCTGAGAATTGGCTAAGTACTAGCCTAATTTTGTCTGGATCAGTGTGAGACAGTCAGGATAGTGTAGTAGCCTCTTGTGAGAAATAATGCATTGTACTGTTTCATGATTCATTGGTTAATTATACAATAGAGATAGAGGGGTTTTGAGCAGCAAGCTTTCCCTAGGAAAAATATATGTGTTTTGGATTGATTTTCTTCTTTCTTTTACTTGGTGTGATTGTGTGATTGCTTTTATTTTCCGCAATTGATTTTTATATGGTTTCAATATCTTTCTTTAGCATATTGCATGATCAGGTTGAATCCATTGATATACATATTGTTTGTATAATTTCTACATGGTATGAGAGCAAGAATTATTTGGATGCGCAAGTTTGTAGAGAATATCTAAAAAAAAATTTCAAAATTTTCAAAAAAAATAGCATATTTTGATTCCTTGCGAAAAAATACCCAAATTTAAAAAAACAATCGGTTGAATCGGAGCTCGGATGAGGGACATATCGTCGATTTAAAATTAGCTCTTTTTTTAGAAAAAATTGCGACGGCGGGAAAATTACAATGTGCACGAGTCAGAAAAGGAAAGAAAGCCAAGGGAAAGAAGTCCCAAGGCAAAGAGGTCAAGAGAGGCTTGTCCAAGATCAAATTTTTTCACTGTCACGAGCATGGGAACTATGCTTCGAATTTTCCACAGAAGAAGGAAAGCAAGAAGGAGCAAGCAGTTGAAACGGGTGAAGCATTGGTTTCACAATTCAAGCTTGATTTTACTCTCATTGAATGCATGGAAAGAACTGTAATGGGGTGAATGTGGTATTTAGATAGCAGTGCCTCGTTCCATATGATGGTGGATAAGGATCTCTTAAGTGACTTGGAGGAGAAGGATCTCTAGTAGAACATAGAGTTTGGAGATGATGGGAGGTATAGTGTGATTGACATAGGTACAATTACCTTTCAAAGGGAGTCTAGATCCCCTCTTAGACTAGTAGATTCTTTTTATGTTCTAGGGCTAAGGAATAATCTTGTCTCCATAGTGGTAATGGAAGACAGTGGTTATGAGGTGATGTTTAGAAAAGGAAAGGTGTTCCTTAAACACATAGCCACGAGACAGGTGAAATAGATTGGTTCAAGAGTCAAGAACCTGTATGCTCTCGAGGTTGAGGATGAATGCAAGGCTTTGAGGAGAAAATTAGTGGTTAATGACTTGGTGGTTGAGAGGGAGCACTTATTTCTCAACATGTAGCCTCAGAGGCAAGCTCAAAAGGTTTTGGAGTAGCCACAATTGGAGAAGTAGAGAGGAGTATGAGTGGAAGAGTCCACTCAAGCAGAGAACTCCAGGAGGGGGAAATTTCGAGCCAGATGGGCAGAGGGAGTACATGCATTTATACCTCTAGGTGTGAGGTGGGGAAATGTGAAGAATTAATCCAAAGAAGAAATTTGGGCAGGATTCATTGAGATGGTGTGTCTCATGGATCAAACCTGGCTACGAGGAGCCCATAGTACAATAGTAGTAGGAAGGATCAGTTAGATTGATGCAGTCAGATGTTACGAAGGCAGAAATTAGGGTGACAGGTGTCAGACACTGGAGCGCAGATCAGAGTTGGCAACAGTGCAAAGTGCATGGATGCAGATGTCAGCAGCGGAGAGAGTCCATTAGACACGTGCAGTAGCTAGCAGCAGTCAAAAGACTCTGATGATAGATTCATTATATTAATTCAATTTTTTGGAGGATATTTAGTTTCAGAAGCGTTGCATGCAAGATTTGCATGTGTGAACAACACTATAGAAGTGTGGCATGCAAGAGTTTCATGTGCGAAAAACACTAGAGAAGTGTTGCATGCAAGAGTTGCATCTGCGAACAACACTAGAGAAGTGTTGCATGCAAGAGTTGCATGTGTGAACAACAATAGAGAAGTGTTGCATGTGAAAATAACACTAGAGAAGTGTTGCATGCAAGAGTTGCATGTGCGAAAAACACTATAGAAGTGTTGCATGCAAGAACATTCCAAAGGGACCGGATTGAGATAGATTGATTCCTTTCTTGTTGAGAGGGAGTGTTAAAATTTGCAACAAGAAACAGTGAAATTGGCATTCAGAAACAACATCCAGGAATGGCTACCATGGAGGCTTTTGATTTAATTATTTCTTCATTAAATTAGAAGAAATATGTGTCAAATTTATTTATCCTTTAAATAAGTTGGACAATAAATTGTAATATTATCTCATAATCACTTATAATAGTTAATTGAGTGTGATGCACTCAGTTAGCTCATGAAATTCAAGTTGAGGGTGGTTGGTGAGGCATGTAGAGTGATTCTATTTGTTTTAGAGTCCAAGTTGCAGTTAGTGTATTAGTTTAATGCATGGGAAATTAGTTAACTCAATTAAGTGAGTTAAAGTCAGTCTAACTGGTTGTAACTGATTGCTGAACTAGTGATAGGTCAAGTAAATTAAATCATATTTAATTCAAATGTAGTGATCTATCAAGTGACTGATGATTTACTATTAATAGTTGCATGCGTGTAAGTTCTGATGAAGACCCAATTGAGACATAGGTTAAAAGGAAGTTAACTATCAGTTGTATTTTTAGAAAACTACCCAAATGCAGTTAAAACACCATAGGATTTCCCATGATGCTTGCGCAATCAAGGAAGTCTAATTATCCTAAGTAATAGGGATTAATTTCCTAGGGATTTCGTAAGCAAGGTAGGCTAAGAAGAGGCTGAGAATTGGCTAAGTATTAGCCCAATTTTGTCCAGATCAGTATGAGATAGTCAGGATAGTGCAACAAACACCTGTGAGGAAGAATACATTGTATTGTTTCATGATTCCTTGGTTCATTATACAATAGCGATAGAGGGGTTTTGAGCAGAAAGCTTTCCCCAAGGAAAAATATCTGTATTGTGGATTGATTTTCTTCTTTATTTTACTTGGTGTGATTGTTTGATCATGTTTATTTTTTGCAATTGATTTGTAGAATGATTCAATATCTTTCTTTAGAATATCGCATGATTGGATTGAATCCATTGATATACATATTGTTTGTATAATTTCTACAAAAAGTAGCATAAAGTAGGATTCATATATCCTATCACTTACAGATCGTGTGTTTCAAACCTTGTACTCGTCATGAAAAATCAGGGGACATTACGAGTATGTTTCAATGTCTAGGATTTGAACAAAGCATGTCCCTAGGATATTTATCTCACACCCTTCATTAACTAGGTCATCGACGCTTGTGTGGGGTAATAGGAATTATTGTTCATGGATGGCTAATTAGGCTATAGCCAAATTAATATCCTCCATACAAACTAGTATAAGATTTCCTTTACCACTCCATGGGACATCTTCACATCTAAGTTTTTTTCCTTTGGAATAAAAAATGTTGGAGCCATTTTTCAACATGCCATCAATTACATCTTTCATGAGCTAGCTCATTTTATCCTAGTATATTTGGACATCCTAATTCTTCACTCCAAAAAGCGCTCTAACCACATCGATGATATATGTCTTTTGTTTCAACGTTATCAATAATCTAAACTACACTTGAATTCTCTCAAGTTTTTGTTCTACGTCAATGCATGACACTTGTTGGGTTTCATTGTCTCCCAACATGGAATCATGGTTGACCCCCTGAAATTCCAAGTGATTCGTGAGATCCCACCACCGAAAATTTTACGACAACTAAAAATAATTTAACGCATGGCCAATTTATTGCTCTGCTTTGTCATCGACTATACCACTAGTGCACATGGTTGTCTTTGTCTCCTCCATCAGGTAATTCCATTCCAAAGGGATGAAAAATCTCAACAATATTTTTATGCTTTGAAGAAAAAAGTATCACAAGCATCAATAATAAGCCCCCTTGACTATAATAAGGACTACATTATATACCTCTCAAATTTTGAGGTATCCATAGCCGATGTAATTGTCCAAGATGGAGATTATAATAGAGAACACATCATGTATTATATAAGAACAAATTTGTTGGGGCCAACTTTTAATTATGAGTCAACTAAAAAAATGACCTTAGCACTTGTACACTCACTACAAAAACTTAGGCATTACATTATTCTTCGTGTTACACCAATTTTTGGTCATCTAACCTGTTACTATTAGATGGACCAAAGTACACCATGTAAGACCAATTTTACCATAGTAAAATTTCTTTCACTATGAAAAATAATTTAATAACCCATAGTGTATTAAGTTATTTCTGATCTAAGCAGGAAACCCCATGAGGAATAATTGAATAAATCCTTATTTTTTTTATTTTCCTCAAGGGATAATTAATTAAACCATTATTTAATTAATATTCATGGTCATGTTTAACCCAAAACAGGAAAATTAATTAGATAAATCATTATTTATCTTATTATTTTCTAGGAATAATTATGTAAAGCATTATTTAATAATATTCCTTGTTAAATTTGACTAAATCATTTATAAATAATTGAATAAATCACTATTTATTTAATTATTACTCAACCACATTCTTAAAATAATAAATGAATTATTTATTTATTTATTATTTCTAAATAAAGTGATTTGACCAAATTCAAATTCTTTTTCCCTCCAACAAAAATAATAAAATATTCCATAAAAGTTGGATCTAGATTTGGTTAATAATATTTTAATTATGCACCAATATCTAGACTAACTCAATATTTTTTTATAAGTAGAAGGGTTTTTCATTCATTCGCTAGCTTTTTTTGCATAGCGATCACTTTTGATCTATAATTTTGGTCTGACTTTGACCCTCCCATCATCGTCATATTTTTCTGCTTTTTGCTTGTGAACTCCCTTTGAGTTCCATTTTTGTTTGGGTTTTCTGCACCATCAAGAGAGAGAAAGATCTTAGATCTAAAGTTCTGAGGACATACAAGAGCCCATCCCATTGAGGGGGACTGGTAACATCTTTCTATGTTCCCTTCCCAGGTGTCATAATAAAAAAAATTCTTTAAAAATTCTTGTCTTGTTCATTGGATGCATGGAGCAAATCTTGCTTATTTCTTATTGTTTAATGTCTTTAATTGTATAGATCTAGATTTTTGTAGCATTTATGCTGATCACTAACTGCAAATATAAGAAAATTGACAGCCACATTTGATGTTAGGGCTATTTGTTATGCACAGCTAAAGAGATATTTTTTCGTACGCTTGTGATTATAATTCACACTAACAACTGATGACTCCACAAGGGTTTATAATTACGACCGTTGTCATTTTTCAGATCCCTGCATGACGAGCTGCTTCAACCCCTAGGTTTTTTTTTTAGCTTCTTATTTTTCATTTCTTGATGTTTTTTTTAACCTTTAAAACCCTAAAAAAGTAAAAATTCTAACTTTTGTGTGTTTTTGGGCCCTTTGCGCAAGTAACAAGTATCATCCGCAGCAGAGACGAATTTTTTTTTCTGAAACCTGCTCCTAAGACAGCTGGAAGCGCAGGTCAAAATTTTTGTGCCAAAAACTGTGACCTCATGTCTCAGGTAGCAGAAAACAGCCTGAAAACTATGACCTCAGCGGAAAACAAGTCAGAAACTATGACCTGTACTTTTTGCAGGATTTTTTCTGTGATTTTTTTGGGTTTGTCTCGGCCATTGTTTAGGGTTATCTAACCTCCCTCTCCACCTATATTGGACCTGTAATTTCTTATTTTTACTCGTCGAAGTAGCATCCAAGCCCCTTAGGGCTTCAGTAAGCTTCCACCTTTTTAGGAGGAGTTTAGCTAAAGCAGGTCCTATGAGATTTCAGTGTTTTCGACCATTCTTTAGATCTGAACCTATTTTAGATCCATTTTAGATCGGTTATTTCTGCATCCAAAACACCTCTTTTCGGTTTTTCTTGGTCCTCCTTTAGGGTCCACCCCATATCCCTTTAGTTTGTAGCCTTTCACCACCTTTTTGTACAATTTTTCCCTTTGTTTTTGTTGTTGTTTTCTGTCCCTCTTTCCAGCAGATCTGACATTTAGATCCCTGTCATTCCCGACTTTAGATCCACTATCTATTTTGTGTGTTTTGACTAGATTTCACTCACCCATAGACTAGTTTTTGGGAAGCCCTCCTCCCTGGGTTTAAATTGATGCATATTTAGCTGTTTATTTTACTATCACATTTAGTTTCCTTTACTATCATTTTCAGTTTCATTTACAGTTATACAACATATTTTTTCTTTTTTCTCTACACAAGTTTGGGATTAATTAAAATTAACACAGTTATCACATACATGCACACCCTAAGCGAAGAGCGCCTGGTTTACACTGCCAGGCCAAGACTTCAACATTGTAATCAATTGATCTTGCACCTCCCTACACTTGTTTACTTCTCTTCCTTATTATGTTCCATGTCTCTTTACCATCATTGCACCCCCAAGGCGTTTATCCTACAGACTCCAAGGCCTTCATCCTCAGTTTCCGATAGGAAGACTTACCCCACTGCGTAGGGTTCGTGTTCATCCTCCACCAAGTCCCCATTGTGACTCTCATTCTGGTTCATCAGGTTCCCCTTTTGGTTTGATCCCCGACTCTCCTCCACCTTTCACCTTCATCACCTTTGGTTCAAGACCTAATGCTGGTGGCAGCCCCAACACTAATGCTGGAAATGCTACTATTGGTGCTGCAACAGGAACTATTTTGGTTGCTCCCTTGCTTCCTTATATGGTAGGCCTAAGCCTTCTAGATTTTAGCCAGTTGTGTTAGTATGAATCCTTTGTCGAAGTGTATGAAAAAGGACCACTTTAGCTACGCATAACTAATAGCCCTAACAACAAAAGTGGCTGCCAATATCTTCAGATCTGTGGTTAGTTAGACATAAAAGAGCTGCAAAAACCAGATCTATGCATGGAAAGACATTAAGCAGAAAAAATAAGGGTTTGCTCCATATACCAATAGACAAGACAAGAACAATTTTGAAAGAATTTTTATATTAATGGGGCACCTGGGAGGAAAACAAGAAGGCGTATCCAATTCTCCTCGGTGGGATGGGTTCTTGGAAGTCCTCAGCACTTCAGATCTAAGATTTCTCTCTCTTGTTGGTGTAGAAAACCCACACAAAGAATGGAACTCAAAGGGAGCTCACACAGCAAATGGCAGAAAATGGTGACCAAGTGTATAGATCCGGAGTGATCTAATAGGCAACAAAAGGTGAAGAATGGTAGGAAAAACCCTCCTATTTATAACAAAATATTGGGTCATTCTAGATCTTGGTGCATGGGTTAACCAGATCTAGATCCACTTTTTATGGAATATTTAATTATATTTGTTGGAGGGAAAAGGTATTTGACTTGGGTCAAATCCCTTAATTTGTCAAAAATAAATAAATAAATGATTTATTTATCTTTTTAAGGAAGCGGTTAGAAGATAATCGAATAAATAATGATTTATTTAATTATTTAAGGAAGTGGTTGAAAGATAATTAAATAAATAGTGATTTATTTAATTATTTATGGGTGATTTGGTCATATTTAACAAGGAATATCATCTAAATAAGTTTTAAATGATTATTCCTAGAAAATAATAAGATAAATAAAGGTTTATCTAATTAATTTCTTTGATTTTGGGTTAAACATGACTGGGAATAATAATTAAATTATGGTTTAATTAATTATTCCATGAGGGAAATCAAACAAATATGGGTTTGTTTAATATTTCCTTTTGGGGTTTCCTATTTTAACATAGTGAAAGCAGTTTTACTTAGGGTAAAACTGGTCTTCCATGGTGTACTTGGGTCCATCTAATGACAATAAGTTAGATGACCAAAAAATGGTGTAACAAGTTGATTAATGACCCCATACACCATGATCCTGGTTGGTCTACTATGGCAGCCAAGCTTCCTTTAGACATCCCCAAGTTTTAAGGAAATGTTGGAGAGGATCCTACCAACCATGTTCGTTCTTTCCACATGTGGTGTTCGTCTAACTCCATCACCGATGACTCTGTCTATCTTTGGTTATTCTAGCGTATGCTTACTGGAGAGCTTCCAAGTGATATTTTGACCAGGACTCCTCCTCTCATACTACTTTTGTGACCCTTGCCAAGGCTTTTCCGTCTTACTTCCAGCTGCCCCTTCACTATGACACTGGTATCGAACTCTTGACCTGTTTTCATCAAACTTTTGCTACCCGCCTATCTATTCATATTCAAGAATGGCACAAAAGGAAGAGACTATGTTGAGCCCCTGATTTCGAATACCGTGTCTACATGGATTGGTTTCTTAGATCCCTTTTACCTACTATTGGAAAATATTTCGCATATCACTTCCCTCAAATCGAGGAAGATGCCCTCCAAATTGCATTGAAATATGACCTGATCTAGCACAATCTAGTTATGTTTATACCATCTTACCTGATCTCCCTAGACCTGATGGCGCCAATGCATTGGGGGCATCCCATGCCACTGATGGTATCATTGTATCCCTTTTACATCTGTACATTCATCCTCCCATGGGTTATGGTTTCCCTTAGGGAGGGGCTAGCTCCTCTAACACTTTTCCCCCTCCCGGCATCATGTATCTAGGATACAGCATGCCTCCTCCTTTTTCCAAACCTGTTTACCCCAATGTTGTCCAACCTCCTTATTATCCGTATCCGTAGCCTGGTGCTCCAGCTCCTCTAGCACTAGCACCTCAGCCTCCCTTGCCTTCTCAAACTCTGCAATAGTAGCCACCCTCCCCCTCAGGGGAAAATGTATGCATAAAAAAGTGCGACTAATCCTCCTACTTCGAAAAATAAGAGGAAAGGAAACCAAAACCAATATTCCCCAAGTAATCCATAAAAAAATCCCCAAGGGATTATATCTAACACTACAACCCAGCAACAGGGTGCTAAGCCCAAGCATGACATGCCTATTCGCATGACTAAGCCTTATTCTTGTTGTGGTGTATATGGTCACTATACCCATTATTGTCCCCTTTTACCTCAGATGCATCACATGTGGGAAGCTCAATAATCATCCTGAGGAAAACAAGCCTCCCCTTCGGCTCCTCCTATTGTTGCGCCCATCTAATTGACTGTGTTTACCAATCCTTTTCCCTAGCAAGGATATGTGGCTGCCCAACCCCCTGAAAGCTAGGCGGCCAATCAACCTCCTCCATCTGGTACCTTTGATTACCAAATCCTCATGATGAACTTTGACCAACCCAATACCACTCACCTCAACCTTCATACTCGGTCCCATCAGTACAATAAGCCCCCTGCTACGTATGCTACCAAGTCCCTGTCTTCAGGTCCCACAAAGCCTCTTTCGACACCCAATGGTCCTTTACACATCCCTCAGCCTATGGAAGAGGTCCATACCAATATCCCCAAGGGATCATTACACTGAAACACTACTTCTAGAAAATCCACCCACTCCTATAGTATAATAGATGTCTTGGCACAATCCCCTGCCACCATGTCAACGCTGGAAGTCCTCCAGTCATGCACTTCACAATGAAAAGCTCTACTAACTACTATGGGTGTTTTGGATCCTTTAGATGATCGTTTTATTGTCTTCGATATTGAAAATTCTAAGCACCCACCCCTTCCTACATCTGTCACCTTCCAAATACTTGTCAAGATCCGGAATGCCAATGTCTCTCGTTGTATCATTGATGAGGGGGCATCCATTTGCTTGATGTCCACTTATGTTTGGAAGAAACTCAGATATCTCGAGTTAGCCCTTTCCACTATCACCCTCCGTGCATGGGATGGCCACTCTTCCCAATCCCTTGGCATGTTCCGCAATTGTCCTATTACTCTTGCAGGCAAGATTGTTTGCATTTACGTTGAATTCATTGACGCCCCCTTAGACTACACCATTATTTTGGGTCGTAGCTACACTTATGTGATTTATTCTATCCCATCGGCGGTTCAACATAAGATGTGCTTTCCTCACAACGAAAATATCATCATCATCGATGAGTTGACATATTATGAACCGAAGTCTCATAACTCTTCAGAGTCCATTATCTCTTTGGTGGCCAATAAAAAAATAGTCCATTATCCATTATCCTCCAACTAGTGTCTCACCTGGAGTCTATAAATATTCCTCTTTTCTTGGTTCATTCCTTGGTCTCCCCCCTCTCATCTCTTACCCTATCTTGTCGAATTTATGCATGATGCAATCTTCTCGGTTCAACCTCAAATGAACTGGTTCGACTAGCCAGAATCATTGCCATCTGCAACCTTCTCCTATTACTTCGATTCAGCCTTCAGGACCTCCTCCTCAAGGCCCCTCATCCGTAGCTGGTGTCCATGATCCTATCTATCCCCTTGGAATTCCCCCCCCTAGCCTTAACCATATCAGAGTTGTCCCGCCTGTCATTAGCCCTCTAGTCAGATATCGTTTCTTGCTCCCCCTCCAAGAGTATTTTCAGTACCTATTATAGCTACCTTGTCTCTTCCTAACATGACCTTGGGGATCCCAGTCTGGTACATTGACCCCCCAGCCAATATCCCACCTGGTCAGCCAAAACCTTATACAGCTTTTAAACTAGTCCAATTGTTCGCCATGACCCCTCCCTTTGCTTCTGTGCCTCAGCCACCTCAACAAGAACCTAATTCCATTGCGAAAGCCTCAGGTGAGGGGGCCAAAGCCTACAAAAAGGAACCTAAGGACAAGGTTACCCAGACAACCCCTGCTCATCCTCAACCTCCAAAGCATACCCCTTAATGTGCTTTGTGTGATGTTGTCGGTCATGCCACCCATAACTGTCCTCAATTACCTCGTCTCAAGCTGTAATATTCCCAAATGGGAAATGCAGCAATACAATGCAGGAAGATAGGAAAATAATGCAGATCATCATTTATATAGCAAGAGGCCATTATGGATACCTTTAATTTGTTCTTACAACAACAAAATATGTTTAAGAAGTGGCCCATAAGATGCATAACAAGAAAATAAAGCCTCCAATGAAAGAAATCCTTAAAAATGATGTGCTGCAACCATACATAAAGACTGGAATAGCCTTACAACGTTATTTTATTGGCTCTGCAATAGATGTAGATTACACATCACATCTAGAGAAAATGAGTGCATAAAAAATTAGATCTATATCAAATCCATTCACTATACAAGCTCCTCTATAGAACCCCCTTTGGGTTTTCAGCAAAAGACCAAGTACAAGTTGTAGATCTGAGATATAAGACTATAGATCTATTGAAAATTGCAGATCTGGAAAGTGGATCTGATCTGATATGAGTAGTAGAATGACCTCCTCCAATAGATCTCCAAAGTGAAGGGCAGATCTCCAACACCTAGAAAATCAGCTCTCCAATGGTGTGTTGAACCGCCCTGCAACTGCACCTACAAAAATAACACAGATTTGGAAGTATATTGCACTATAGGGATTAAAATATAGTTTTCCTAATGCCAAGATATGAAAATTATGCTCAAGCACTCCAATAATGTCCTCCCAATGAAGTGGAATCCTCCTCCACTGAAATGGCCTAGATCTGAAAGATCTAGTCTCCACTTGCTATAGCTTGCAAAAACAACCAAACCCTTAATAAGATCTGTGTTGTAGTTCAAAGAAGAAGCTTGGCCTTCAGCCAAATAGTGGACAATTCAATACAAACTCTCCCAAGAGCTACTCAATGGGAAGATGTTCGATTCCTGATCAGGAACACCCAATGCTAAACATCATTCAATCTTAGCTAAAAAGCAAGAGAAATATATATGTCTAAACAGACAATATATTTAGAAATATGATCAACATCAACAACCTTCTAATGTTTCCAACCCCTTCCTTTTATAAGACAAGATCTTGAAAACCATAAAGCACTTCCAATGAGATCATTTCTTTCACACAAGGCATCTCCATCTAAAACTGCGTCGTGCCTCATTGATGGCCACTCCTCCATGACAACGCTGTAGATTTGGTCAAGGTTGACCTAGTCAAAATGTTCTAGCCCCTTTCACACCTAAGGGTTCTTGATTTAACAGCCAAGATTTAACCTTTTCACATTTGGCATTTATTTATTCATTATTAAGGATTATTATGAACCTCCTTTTCTCTTTTATTATTTAAACAAAGTAATAAAACAAAAATTAATATTCCAATTAGCTCATGAATTTTTTGGGAATATTACAGTCCTCCCTTCCCAAATGTTGCTTGTCCCGAAGAAACTGACAAGGTGAGTGCTACAAATCTTCTCCTCCTCCATTGGTGACACCAACTTGTGATAAGCTTCCTTCATAAGCTAAGTGTTCACCAATCCATCCCTCCATGAATTTCCCCTCCAAATTTCTCATGAGATGTAAATAATCCATCCCTTAAGGAGACAATAGTTCAAATGAAACAAACATGGTTTGCCCAATTTTCTCCCTGAAACATGTAGCATAGTGAACATGGAGAATCTCCATCCCATAGGGCACATACATACCTCCCTCCATAAATTCCTATAAAAACTAAAAGTACATCCCCCATGTATGGGATTAAAATTACATACATACAAATGGAAATTTGTGCATATGGAGGTGGGTCATAGTCCCACATGTGGAACTAGCATAGCATCTCCTAACTGCATCAGATCATGATGTGGTAAGTGGTTCCCCACCACTTTCTGCCCATGTCATCTCACTATGGTTGAAAGTGTGAGCTATATTTGGTGCTTTAGGAATACACCCATCATGAAACAAAATCTCCCTTTGTCCTCCAAGGGAGTGGCCATGTTCATAAATTTTTGTGGCCCAAAGTTGGCCATGAATTTTATAAGGTACAATACTCCTCCTTGGAGTTATGGAATGCATATACATGGTGAAATAATGTAAAAAATAATCAAATGAAACATTATTTACATGAGAAAATTCTTCACCAAAATTTCTCCTTAAACAAATGGAGTGGTGCATAGATCTATCTCCTCTCTCAAAAAGAGAAAGATATGGTTGAATTAACCCCTCTATGGAGTTATGTTGCTGCCCCTTCTCCACATGGTGCATGCATCTTTGAAAATGTTGATATAGTTCTCCTTCAAAGCCCTTCCAAGTGTAGCTTCTCATGATGATATTGCGGAATCTTATGGAATATGTGTGGCTGAAACAAAAGCCTTCATAGGCCCTTTGTAGTAACTTCTCCTTGAGATTGGAGGCTCTAGACAAGAATATCATACCATGATAATAGATGACTCCTCCTTGGACTAAATAACCCTCTCCATGTAGTTGGTCATCAAGTATCATGCATGTGTGAAGATCCTTGGAATAATCCACTAGCAGTTGGGATTTCCAATATGGATCGATCTCCCATAATGAAAGTGCTAATGATTTATCAACAGAAATGTCTGCCATATGGCTGCTCTCCTCCTTGAAATATCCCATGCCAAAGGTACATGTTGGAAGGTCATTCCTCCCATGATTCTCCTCCCACAGCGCATAATCTTAAATGAGAATGGGTAATGATGATGTTGGGAGAAGATCTCCCTCCTTGAGCCTACCAAAGACTCCCAGCGCTGTATCACTACCTTATAATGCTCCCATCCCTCCTGGATCTATGCTTGGAGCATAATTTTGTGAGATATTTCTCACCAAATCTGAATCAGGTGGCCTTCCAGGTGGGTTTCCACTAGATAAAAATGTCCCATGCAACAATCTCATGAGCATGATAGATGGGACTGTAAGGTCCTTACTTCTTCCGCACAAATCCATCTCTGATTTATGTGTGGAAGTGGTATGTGAGGGATATGTATGCATGCCTCTGATCATTTGAGTCTTACCATTCTTTTTATCCACCCATTCCATTTGCAAAGCCTCCCAATTAGTGGTGACTTTTCCCAAAGTGATCAACCATTGAACACCCAATATCACATTGGTGTCAGGTATGTCAACCAAAAAGAAGTGATCAACCAATGTATATGTCCCCATGGTGACTGATAATGATTGGACATAATGCATGCATTGCATTGTTCTATCTCCTAGGATCAAAAACAAAGAATCCCTCAAAAGTATCAGTGGGCATTTCCCTCCTTTGCACTAGTTTGGCATCAATAAAATTGTGGGTAGCCCCACTATCAACCAAAACATAAACCCTTTGATTCAAGATGGAACCTTGAAATCTTAAGGTCAAGTAATTAGGTACTCCTCTCAAATATGCAAGAGCCCCTCCAATAGGAGAAAATGCTCCATTCCCATATCCTGATGGTGTTGGCTCTCCTCCTGCAGTGTCAATGCTATGACCTCTTCTTGGTTCATATTCTTCTTCCTCCTCATCATCTGAAAAGACCTCTGTGTAATGTGCCTTTCCAGCTGCACATCTATGTTCAGGTGCCCATGATTCTTGGCAAGTGAAGCAAGGCTTCCTTCTTCTTAGATCACTTTGGGCATCATCATCAAGAGGTTTCTTGTATGAGCTCTCCTTTGAAGGAGCAACCTTTTCTTCCTTTCCTTTTGAAGGAAAAGAGGGCTTCTGCTAAAAATTTTCCTTTTCTTTTGGAAAGGAATCTTGAAGGTCTCTAGCCCTTTCAATAGCATCATGTAGGGTAGTGGGCTTGGTATATTTAACTAACCCATGAAGAGGTTCATCTAATCCATCATTGAATATGTACACCCTTCTTGCTGTAGACAAATCAGGAACCATAATAGAAAGTCTTAAAAATTCAGAGATGTAAGTTTCTATATTACTTGATTGTTTCATCTTTGCAAGGCTCATGAATGGTGCCTCTGGATCTCTTCTATCAAACCTTTCCACTAGCCTTCTAGTGAACTCTGAATAAGCAGTCACATTGGCATGACCCAATGTAGACAAGCCATGGAACCACCGGTCATGTGATTCACCTTCAAGGTGCAGCACTGCAATCTTAATGGCCTCCATCTCTGGAAACTTGGTCAACTGAAAGTAGATGTCAAGTTTTTCTACCCAAGATTTGGCAGTGCTCTTAGATGACCCATCAAAATTGGGTAAAAATAATCTGCCAATAGTGTGGCGTCGATCATGATTTTGGATGAATCCACCACTTCTATGATGATGCCTTGGTCTTCATTAGTCCTTAATGTGACAAAAATCATGAAATATCAAGTGATCTTTGAATCTCTAATTCTGAGACTCATATTCTTCAAAATAGTCTTCAAGGGATTCATGCTTTTGAAACCATTCATTTCCCACAACAAAAAATGTAGGCATGGTAGAGCATTTGGAAACTTTTGGCTGATGCACTGGTTGATCATTCCAGTGGCGATACATGCTAGAGGCTTCTCCATGATGAAATCCTTTGGGGGATTCCTTGATGCTAGCCATCCTCATCTCTTTTATCTCTCTAGAAAGGTCTTGCATGGCTCTAAGAAGGACCTTAGGGAAATCCTTCTCTTCATCTTCACCTCCAGATAAAGGGGATTTACCCCTGTCTTCATCACCATTTTTGTAATAAAAATTTCAGTGTCTTCTCTTTCGATACCTCTTCTCTTTGTCAGTAAGAGGCTCTACTTCTTTAGAAGACATATTGGCTCTTAGAATGCACAGGCTGTGCCAAGATGATGCTTTGATACCATTGTAATATTCCCAAATGGAGAATGCAGCAATATAATGCAGGAAGATAGGAAAATAATGTATATCATCATTTATATAGCAGGAGGCCAATATGGAGACCTTTAATTTGTTCTTACAACAACAAAATATGTTTAAGAAGTGGCACATAAGATGCATAACAAGAAAAGAAAGCCTCCAATGAAATAAATCCCTCAAAATGAGGTGTTGCAACCATATATTAAGACTGGAATAGCCTTACAACATTATTTTATTGGCTCTATAATATCTGTAGATTACACATCATATCTAGAGAAAATGAGTGCATAAAAAGTTAGATCTATATCAGATCCATGCACTATACAAGGTCCTCTATAGAACCCCCTTTGGGTTTTCAACAGAACACCTAGGACAAGATGTAGATCTGAGATCTAAGACTGCAGATCTACTGAAAATTACAGATTTGGAAATTGGATCTGATTTGATATGAGCAGTAGAATGACCTCCTCCAATAGATCTCCAAAGTGAAGGGCAGATCCCCAACACCTAGAAAATCAGCTCTCCAATGGTGTGTTGAACCACCCTACAACTGCACCTGTAGAAATAACGCAGATATGGAAGTATATTGCGTTGTAGGGATCAAAATATAGTTTTCCTAATGCCAAGGTATAAAAATGATGCTCAAGCACTCCAATACTATCCTCCCAATGAAGTGGAAACCTCCTCCATTGAAATGGTCTAGATCTGAAAGATCTAGTATCCACTTGTTGTAGCTTGCAAAAACAACCAAACCCTCAATATTATATGCGTTGTAGTTGAAAGAAGAATCTTGGCCTTCACCCAGATAGTGGAAAATGCAATAAAAAATCTCCCAAGAGCTTCTCAATGGGAAGAGGTGGGATTCTCGATCAGGAACACCCAATGCTAAACAACATTCAATCTTAGCTAAACAACAAGAGAAAGATATATGTATAAATAGATAATATATTTAGAAATATGATCAACATCAACAACCTTCTAATGCTTCCATCCCCTTCCTTGTATAATACAAGAGCTTGCAAACCCTAAACCACTTCCAATGAGATCACTTCTTTCACACAAGGCATCTCCATCTAAAACTGTGATGTGCCTCATTGATGGCCACTCCTCCATGAAAGCATTGTAATTTGGTCAAGGTTGACCCAATCAAAATGTTCCAGCCCCTTTCACACCTAAGGGTGCTTGATTTGACAACCAAGATTTAGCCTTTTCACATTTGGCATTGATTTATTCATTATTAAGGAGTATTATGGACCTCCTTTTCTCTTTTATTCTTTAAAAAAAGTAATAAAACAAAAATTAATATTCCAATTATCTCATAACTAATTGGGAATATTACACAAGCCCATGGTCAATGAAGTATTTCCTGAGTCTGATATCCCAGAGGTCCATGTCAAATTACCTGATTCAGCCTTGAAACTCAATTCTTTGAACACAAATCATCCTTGTGCTTTGTGTGATTTCCATGGCCACTATACTCACCTTTGCCCACGCCTCAAAGACTACCACACCTATTTGGAAGCGGTTCTCCAATTCGAGGCCAAGCGCAACGAGTCCACATCTCCTTTATTTGCGAGTTTTTCCTCAGCAGAACCAGAGGACACATCCTCTCCCATTGACATTCCCCCTCCTGAAGTCGAGATGACAGAGCCTTCGACCACCATTCTTTATCTGTCATCATCTATGAGATCCATGGTGGAAGACCCCTGTAGGACTTCCCCTTCTATTTCGCCTAACCTCCCTTCAACAATCACCTTGGGCTCAACATCGGTGGATCCTTCATCTACTTGTTTTTTGGTCACCACCCATGACGATGCGCATGTGAGCCTCTCTTCTCATGATGATGAGTCAGGTAGCTTCGCCGCACCACGTGGTCTTTCTTCCACCAATCACCCCATCTTCTATTGCGATGATGACATTATGGAAGCATTTACCTCCCCTGACTTTATCTATCTCCCATTACATCAAAACCATGCATTTAAACCATATACACCTTGTGGTCATTAAATTGACACCCAATGTTTTGGTAAGGGGGCACCCATATTTGAGAGTCCAAGGGAAGCAATTCTCCACAACCCTCCTAGTGCATTTGGTAGTACCGACTCTAGTACCATTATTCTTCCCCTTTTATAAGAACCTCTATAGTTCCATATCACTTCAGATCACTCTAGGGATGATCCCCCTCATCGTTCCTTCATCTCACATCAACAACCCAGTCCCTTAGACATTGTTGTTGACCAAACTATATTTTCTCAGTGAGCACTAGTTCATTATCTCTAAAGACACTCTTTGGTATAGTGACACCATATATGGTGCTCCATAAAATCCTCTGGCTAGAGGCATCATTCCCACCTCTGCATATCAGATCACTACCCTCCATCACATATGCTTGGGGGCACAATTATACCCCTGGCCATCTTCTCATATAATTACCATAAGTCTCGGCCTAGACCCCATAAATCTAGGTATGGTCGATTGTCCTCCCATTCCTTGGATAGTTTCACCAATCGACCTCTCTGGCGAGCCATATATCATTGATGTTTGATACCCTATCTTCAAATATTCTACTTTGTGTGCTACCATGTTTACCACTTGGTCCCTCTATTTGACTTGGTGGGTGGGGATGATTCTACACCTTCTCTAGTAGTTCATTCTTTTATTCTTTTCTTACCTTAATTCTTCATCAGGACCATCCTGTCAAGAAGCATTAAGGCCATCCTTAGAAAAGTAAGGGCTCTCCTGCCCTCATCAGTGGGTTCTCAACACTTTGAGGACCCCAAACCTGGCCAATGTGGCACGAACTACATGATCCCCTCAGATCTCAAAACATAATGCATCCAGGTCTCTCTCTCTCTCTATTTGATCCTAAAATATGCCATACCTGCACAACACAGTCATGTTTGTCAGCATACAGAAAGGAAAGACTACATCATAACCAAAAAATTGCAGCTCTCAGCTAAAAATAGCACTGAAACCCATTTTTACAACAGGTCGCACTTTTCAGGCCATTTCCTGGGGCAGGTCATAGTTTTCTGCCCAATACCTACTACCCAGGTCACAGAACAAACCCCAAAAAGTGTGACCCAACCTGTTCCTAGGCTCTGGGTGCCTAATGTGAAACTTTAATCCACTAATTTGAAAGAGTATAGTTAGGCCTCTTACCTGCAATTGAAGGATCTCGATTCTAACGGTCGGTTAGTCTAATACAATCGCTGTAAGATTTAGGGCCTTTTCTCCTCTCCACATTCACCACAGCTACAGTTGAAAATGAATCAAATTAGAGGGAAAATGCCTTATTACAAGAGAAACCCCAGATTTTTCTTTTGCCAACTGCGACCAAACCATATCTCGGTTTGACAAACCATCAGCACCATTGGAAATCTCTCACCGAACTCTCAAATGGGTATGCTTTCATTTTTGGTGATTTGATACTTCGCTTGGACACATTTTTTCCAAGAAGGGTCACTTAACCACTTCTCAAAATCAAATTTATTCACTTGCAACACTTGTACTTGGGGCACCAATTTTCCTTCATACTTTTCGATGCTCATGTCAATTTTTTTCATGAGTAACCATATTGTAATCATGATTTTATGGTCCCCACGGGGTTTGTTCTATGTGGTAGCATCATCGAGTCACCCTTGTTTAGAGCATCCAAGTTGAGTCATCATCGCATCCATGGAGTTTGTCTCGAGTCCCTTTTGTCACCCACCATAGTCTTCCATCCTTCATTGCTTTGTAGCTCTCTCGTGTCACACATTTTGGCCCCTAGCCATATTGTCCCCTACCCCCTCCGAAGTCGATTCAATCTCTGTTATTTAGCAAATTTAATGTCTTAAATTGTTCAACATAAATTATCAACCGAGGTTTGTAATCTGATGAAGTGTGGTGCACTATATGTGCTTAGTTAACCTTATTCTTACTTCATTGTATATATTTTTATATTGTTTTGGGGTATTTTTTTCTTTATGTCTAAATGTTAATTTTAGGAAATGAAAACTATGAAATGAATCAACTGAATCTAGCGAAATTTAAATGTTTAAAACCAATATTTGAAATAAGAAAGAAAAGGAAGTGTTCTTGAACTATTCTAATTTGCATAAAAATGAGTCAAAATTAATATGTTAGAATCTAATCTTAAAAATAGAGTATCTATTCTAATGACTTTGATTTTTTTTGAAAATTAAAGTTAATTCTAATCCATCTACTCCATGGATTGAAATATGGATGTTATGATTGAGAATTGAATTTGCAATCCTAATCTAAATGAAAATAGATTCAAAGGAAAAAGCAACTATTGTATGATCAATTATCCAAGCATTCAATATGGAAGTATGACATAGTCACCCTCTTGACATGATTTACAAGCAATCAATTACACTTTAGTTTTGAAAATTTAATCTAGGAAAGCATTTAAATAACATGTAATGAAAAACTCAAGTATTATATAGGTTAAACACTCAAGCATCCAATTTGGAAGTATAATAGAGTTACCTTCTTGGCATGATTTACAATCATTTAATTATACATTTAATTGAGGATCTTAACCTAGGAAATTAGTTTAAAGGCATGTAAAGGAAAACTCAATTATTGCATAGGTTAAATACTCAAGCATCCAATTCGGAAGTATGAAAAAGTCACCTTCTTGGTATGATTTACAAGAATCCAATTTTACATATAATTAAGGATCTAATCTAATAAAGCAATGTAAGAACATGAAATGAAACTAAACAATTGTGAGCTATATTTCCCCAAACATAATCCAATTGGAAAATAAAAGAATCTACTTTCTTGAGATGTTCTTTGAAATCAAATATTGCATAGTCATTCTAAAATTAATGCTAAGAAAACATTCATAAATTGAATCTATGATATTAATCTAAAAGTTGCAAAGCAATATAAATCTACTTATGAATTGAAAAAACACAACAAATAAAATTAAACTAAAACAACTAATGAAAAACCTCCTCCTATGTAGGGGCCCTCTGCGAAAGAATAGGTCGAGATCCTAGTAGACTATATGTGCATTAAGAGAAACTGGAACCACAAACACGATCTTTGTATGATGAAAAAGAACACAGTACTCTAAAGCATACACAATTTTTTTCAGAAATTAAGATTGTCTTCGGTCTTTACGCAACCGGTATTTAAACAAAATAAAATGTAACTGTGAGGAGCTAATTCTGCCTACAGATGGTGATTACAACCGAAACATAGAATTATATTATAAATGGTTAACTCTTTATTTTTTATGTTAGATAAAATCAATATTTCTTTGCTCTCGATTTACGTCCTTTGACCGGACTTTGACTACGATCACATGCACCCTTTTCTATGGATTTCGACCAAGTGGATCAAACGAAATCCATGTATGGATCATTCTAGAGATGCCCATGTGGTTCGTTCCTTTATTCGCTCCTCGGAACCTATCAAACCATAAAAGTAGTCGCGGAAACAACAATTAGGTACTGAACAGACTGCATTTTGTAGCTGATTTACAAAATTCCATTCAAATAACAATAACATCATAATATATCATATGAATCATTAAAATTCTTTCTCTGAGATAAAACATGACATTTATCATTGATTGGAGTGTATGGATTTATGAATAGGTAAAGAAAAGTGATGAGAAAGGATGCCAGAGAGGGGAAAATTCTGAGGTTCAACATACCCCCACTAAGAAGCCATTGCATGTCCTCATGCAATTTATTGAAAATGTGAACTTCCTTCTCCTATTGCATTTGTTCAGACAAGTCTGCTAATACATCCAATTTTATCTTCTTGTTTTTCTTTGAAGTGACTGCCATCATGGGCTTCCTAATAAGGAGTTTGTATTTGAGATCGATGGCTTCCCTGCTCAGTGATTTTTTCTTTCTTTTTAACTTTCTATTATTTTTGTACTACAGTCCCAAATGCAGAATGGTGTTATCAATAACAAATTTCTCCAAATGGTTATGCTGCTTTAAGGCTTCATTCTCTTGTTTAATATGCCTATTCAATATCTCTATCTCATATATTTATTGTTTAAGGATGTCAACTAGAGGTTCTTGTGGATTAATAGGTGGTTCTAGATTCACTAATGCATTCCTTTTCTCCAATGACTCTATGTAGTCATATATCTCTTATTGTACTCGGTCTATTCCTAGAGACATTTTGCTGGGAATGCCTTCAAAATTAGTATAGGGGAATTTACAGGGCTATGTGGAGGAGAGATATTGATAGGAGGTGGTACTGGAGGTTATTCTTCTAAATTCATAAACTCTATTTCTTGTGGTAGTGTTTTATTCATTGACCCTCAAAATCTAGAGCTTCTCCTTGATTATAGAGGGTTTAAGTTTTCTTCACTTGTAACCTTTCTCTTATTTTCTATTTTACCTCCTGTCTTAACTGTCCTCTGCTTCTTGTTCTTCATCAGTTATGCAAAGGTGATTTCCTCATCACTTTGATATCGTGGAGGTGCAGGTCTGTCTTCAATTCTTGTATCAATATTCTTTCTTCTACTTTTCCTAGTCTTGTCTTCCTTAGGCTACTCTAGCTCATCTTGGAAACGGTTTCTGATCAGAAAATTCTCCCAAGAATCTCCTATACTTTTCAAATGAAATTTAAGAAGTATTTTTACCAACCCATGATGTTTCATACTGTTGTCTATAAATTGAATTCTCTTCTGTACATTTGTAGACATTCTTTTTAAGCTATTTAGTACAAATAAAGGAATATTTATTTCACCATCCTCCAAAAAGTTCATCAACAACTGAATATGATACACATACATGAAACCAAATTTTCCTTCACAAGTGATAAATTTATGCAAAATTAAAAGCATGTTCCACCATTTGTTCTTCAGTGTTGAGCTAGGAATGCCCTTTCTGTAAACGGAAGTACCCATACCTGGGTTTTTAAGGACAACTCTCCATGCTTCACTGTGAAATTATTTATTTTTTAACCACCTTTATCGAACCCTTGGAAGTTCTGTGGTTTTAGCTATGAATGCCTTGATCACTGAAAATTTGATGTCTCCTATTTCGACTTTCGTTCCATCAAAAGACCTCACAAAATACTTAGTGATCTCTTTGTGGAAACCATCAATTTTTTATATAAACTTGAGCCACTTAGCCTTCTACATCATCTCCTTGATCTGAGGGTAACCCTCCATGTATTTAGCTCCCACTGGCTTAGTCCCCACTATCAAACACATGTCTTCTATCGTGAAGAGTTTAGCCTTCAGAATTATCCCTCTCTGTATGAAGTGAATTGAATTACGGATCTCATGAAGGACATAAAGGGTTTGTAGGAATGTGTTATCACCAAATTGAGTCTTGTTGGGCTACTTCAATGGTCAAATTGGATTAACTGTTTCAAACCACTTACAACTGGAAATTAGCCTCTCCAATTTGAGAGGGCTCTCTCAAAAAATAAAGGATATTCAATGAGTAATCTTGAAAAAAGATAACTAACTCTGCATTGGATTGGATGTTTTTTTGTATGATTAAAGGTTGAAAAATGAAGGCATGCTACCATTGGTCTTATGGAGTCAACAATCAGTAATCTAAGTGACAGTGGTTCTTCACATGGAAGCTAAGGTAGATAGAGGTTTTTAACAGAGATAATTCACACACATAACATAGGAAAACACAGTCATTTCACCACTAAAATAAGTCAAAGCATAATATTATGAATTCTGATTAATTAGATGTGAAATCTACTGCAAGTGATTAAACATAAATATTGAGATCAACAACACATAAAAAACCTCATGAGAATCTTAGGTCTGGAAGTAGAATGTCACTTTATATTACTAATAATGTTAAAAAAACATACAAGCAGCAATTTGGTGCAATATTCTCCAACCCCTTGCTCTTTGATGTTTTGTCTATAAATATAAATTATTTACAATGTAGATGACTTGAATAGCGAGCTAGATCTTCTAATTCTACTTTGACACCTATCATAACTGAAACCACTAACTTAAAACAGAGAAATAACAGCTATCTTTAAAGGAACAAACTCCTAATAGGACTCTATCTCCTATTTATTACATTCCTTTATCCTATCTATAAAAAAATTACATAATGGTTACATGATGAATGTCACATGCTCAAAGGAGACATGACCAATTTCACCACCACTTTACATCCTTAAAGCACCCCTAGATCTGTGGAATATAACCCTGCTTTTTAAGAATGGATAACGTTCTCTTTAAACGATGTTTTGATTGATGAGATGGCTGTATGGCACTCCCTTTGAGTCATAAATATTTTCCGAGAAGGTCCACTAACATTCTCTAGGTCTCCAAATATTTGATGTGCTGTCAAGATACTCAAAATCCTTCAAAAACTCCTCGCTATGAAAACAGGGCAGTTTTAGACAGTTTCGTAGCGAGTTTTAGTAGTGTAGGAAAAATGGCTTTTCCACCTATCACTTTGAATTTTTTGCTGTTCCAACACCTTCATTATGTCATGAAACCTTGCAAAACATTGATCTCCCTCCATAAAACATGCCAAAACTGAGTTTTAAAGAAAAAAATCACCTACACGAATTTTCGTAGCATATTTTAGTAGCATATTTCATTTCACCATCCTCTACCACCTGTTAGCTCTCTTTGTTGATGTGGACATGTTTTTTGGGTTAAAGGAACTAAATATTATCAATTTCCCTCCTTGACTCCTTATAAAACTAGATTCCAAAGAAAATATGCACCTACATAAATTTTCGTTGCGTTTTTCTAGCTTCAAGCTTGAAGCACGCTACCAAACTTCCTAAAAAAGGTAGAATTTGCACTTTAGAAATGAACTCATATTTATGAATCCTTGATATATTTCGAAAACTGGAGGATTTTTTTGTATATAATAATGTTTTAAAGAAAACCTCTTTTGGTTTTTTAAATACCATCTCCAGCTATCAAGAATCTGCATTTGAAAAACATGTATAAAACAGGAAAATTTTGTTTTCTAAAAATAGGTTTCAGAGACATCTTCGAATATCCAAACTGGTAGCACCTGTGAGAAAAGTGAAAGAGGTTATTTTTCCTTGTTCTGTGCTTGAAAATAACCTCTCTAAGTATTTCCAAATTCATCTCAGTTAATCCATAATCATTTCTTTAAACTTACTTCTCAAACAATCCAAAAACACAACAATTTCCTTGTTAGCTCCTGCAGAAATTAAAGCAACTTGAACTGGTGCATGCTTCAGCAAATATAGGTTCCTACACAACTAGCTTAAGGTCCATGGGATTCTATCTTATCCATAGAGCCTCCTTTTTATTTTTTCTTGTGCATGACCTTCTCCCTTTATAACCAAGCTACCCTCTTAAACATGTGACACTTATAAAGACAAATTGGACAACAAGTTGCTTTTGGACATCAAGATGCTTGCCACAAAGCTAAAATTTTCAAGGGTGGCACATGACCAATACATGCTAAGGATAAAGGGTTAATAACAGAGAGGAGCTTGGGTGAAAAAGATGAAATTCTAATATGAGAGTGAAAATGACAAATGGAGGAATAAAAGTGAAATGATGACAAAAGGCTAATTGAGGTAAGGTTTTATGGTTTAACTGACAGCTCATGCTTCAATCATGAAAAATACATGCCCGAAAAGGTAATGATGACCTCAGACAAGGCTATGTGCCTTTGAATTAATCATAACAGACTTGAATGACCTCTACCCTAACTCCTCCAATCATAGAATGACACTTCATAGCAAATTTGACAAGACAGGTTAGAAAACAGATTTTTGTAGCAAAGTTAGTTTAACCTCTAACATATTTGCTACGAAACTATTAGGCAGTTTTGTAGCGAAAATTGTCATTTTCTTGTGTAAAATGCTACGAAAAATTGAAAAACTGACAAATGTGCCTTTTTTATTTTAAATGCATGGGGAATGAAAAATGACACCATATGAGGACTGATTTGACATGAAATGACATAGATGGAGGTGATAATGAAACTTAGGATAGGCTAAAAAATGTAAAAAAAAACAAAAAATTCCTATACAACATTGAAATGGCTAAGGAGACCTTATCCTTTTGATGAGTGAACTATATGACCATATCTAAAAATGTTTCACAACTTTAAGAGTGATAAAAGTATGAATTTTGAGTAATGAACATTAAAATATTGAAAGTAGGATATTGAGAAATACATACAATAGTTTAATGCTTGAAGGAAGTCAGAGCATGAGAAGCACGAATTCTAATCAAAGTTATCATTTATAGATAACATTTATCTTGCTCTCAAAATAAATTAAATTACTTTGGGTATAAGATTTTTGTATTATAACATGGAAGATGTTACTTGTGACTACTACTATTGTAAAAAGGTTATGATCAGTAATAGATAGTGGCTGTGGGCTTTCTCCTTCACCTAATATTTAGTTGATGTTTTCATGAACCTTGTCCTATGTGTATTGCTAATTTTATTTCAATATATTAATGTTTGATTACTCAGAATTCGTGCTTCTCATGCTCTGACTTCCTTCAAGAATTATACTATTTTATGTCTTTCTCAATATCCTTCTTTAAATATTTTAATGTTCATTACTCAAAATTCAAATGAACATTACTGTTAGTATAACATTATCAACAGCCATATAAGCTAATGATGATATTAATGAACCTTATAATAATATAATTCTATTAATTCATTATAATAAAGAAAATACATTAATATATAAGACATTTATGGAGTAATTTTATCTTAAGAATTATTAATGTTTGTCAGGAACATTTCTACATCAAAAGATAATACTATTTTAGTTGGTTGATGTTTAACATTTTATCTTTGAGATTCTCATGATTATAGTTTATTGACCACTATACACTCAAAATTTTCAAAATTTGTTTCGATAACGTCACCGTGGGTTTTATGTTATGTCTTGTTGGTCCAAATATTTGATGAAGAATTTACCAAATCATGTTTATCATATTTTTGGTTTTCAAACTCATGTGGTGATCATTTTTTAAGGAGCTTTCCGGATTATCCACATTGCTAGAGAACGAATGTCAAAAAAACCACCATGAGTCATGTCATGTCAGTCAAATACACTCAATGTCTTTTTGTTTTCACACCAATGCCTTCAAATTACAAAAGTGAGCCACTAGGCAGTTTTACACAGTTTCGTAGCAAATTAAGTGCAAAATAGGCATATTTCACTATGAAACTGCCTGATAATTTTGTAGAGAATATGAGGATTTCTCTGTTTTTTTACTTTTGAGCAGTCAACTTCAAGGGAAGTTTCTCGAAAACCAGAGAATTATTTTAAGAAAATGAGAGAAATTATTTTCAAGAACATATCAAATGAAATTAAACTTTATAAATTTCCTCAAAGGTGCTACAATTTGGGAGATTCAGGGATGTCTTTTGACTCTATTTTCAGAATGCAGAATTTCCCTGTTTTATACATGTTTTTAGAATACAGATTTTGGACAACTGGAGATGGTTTAAAAAAAACAAAGACAGGTTTTTCTTCAATACATACTGACCTACAAAAACCTCCTTCCATTTTGCAACATATATCAAGCATAGGAAGATAAGAGCTCATCTTTGAACCCTATGTTTTCAGAAAAACAGAGTCATTTTAGTGATGAATAAATTTGCTAAAGGTGAAAATGATATTTTTTGAAGAGGGTAAGAGGCAAGTTTGCATGATAATATTTCATTATATCAATTTTCAGACCTACATATGAAATTTGGAAGAAAAAGGAATATTTTGGAATTTTCTTGTTGGCATGTGTTGTCCTTGATGGCAACCTACCTGATGAAATAAGACTGTCGGCGATATGATGCAATGTGTTGTCCTTGATGGCAACTTATTTGATGAATTTGTTCTTGATAGAAACCTACTTGATGAGTTTCCTATGATAAGCAACCTTGTGTTAAATAAGGAAGGATGATGTATCTACAGATTAGCTCAGAAGTAACAGAAGAAATAATTGTAGTAACTGTCAGAGAAATGATGAATATGGTATGTCACAAGGCATACGCGGGTCTGTTAAGGCTAAGCCACGTATGTACGCGGAAAAGTACATGCCAAGTTGCGTATGCCTTATTGCGCTCTAAATTTGTATAACAAGGGGAATTTACCATGGTATTGACCCATTGTAATGAGCGCTTGATTATCTATTTGATCCCATCCAGGAATACCATCGGAAGTGGTGTGGTTTTGGCTCATGGTATTGACAAAGGCTAAATCTATATAAGGAGAAGAAGATCATGGTGCAAGGGTGTGCATGTGTCTGGGTATTGAATGAATACTTCACTTTGAAGTATATCTGCATGATTGAACTTTGTTCTTGATTGATAAATCTGAATCTATGATGCACCCGTGGATGTTTCAAAATCCTTAGATCTGATGATGATGAATTTCTAAGATGATCTGCAGAAGAAGAACTAGTGAAGATCTGGCGCAAAGTCTACTGAATGTAATGAAGAAATATGGGTAAGTTTATAGATCTGGTCTGTTCTGCAAAGATTTCATTTACAAATCTATATGCGAGTTTTTTGTGGAAAAAGCACGTGTATACGTGGATCTGATCTAATAAAAGCGCGTATGGAAAGTTAGGGTTTACTGAAAAATGAACAGATGTATACGTGGGTTCGTTTAATGAAAATCACGTGTATACGCAGGTCTGATTAAATAAAAGCGTGTATGGTATTTGAACTAATGGTTTCTCATGGTTGAATGTGTTTCTGCATATATATTCTGAAGTGTGGGTAATCTCTGATATTCTGATTACACTGGTTTCACTGTTCTGTTTGAAGCATTGGGTAAAGTATGTTTGTTGAAAAATGAAGGGTTGAGTTGAAGCTGTTTGGTCCAGTTTGAAAATTGATGAAACGTGGTCTGCAGTGGTGTTGAGGGTCAAGCCTTCAGTGAGGGGGTAGTGGCTCCCTTTCAGTAGTAGCTGGTAAACGAGAGCAGGGGGTAGTAGCTCCCTTCCAGGAGAGGCTGGTAAACGAGAGCAGGGGGTTGTAGCTCCCTTCCAGGAGAGGCTGGTAAACGAGAGAAGGTTGTGGCCTTCTGTAGGTGGGTGCCTGCGTGCTGGTATGAGTCTGCGCCAATACATGGTTGTAAGAAGTTTTCTTTACATAATAAATATTGAAGACTGAGACGATGGCAGCGGTGGTTTTCTCCCAAATTGGGTTTCCACCTTAAATCCTGGTGTTCATGTGTGCTGCTTATGTGTGTTGATTTATTCTGTTCTTACTACATCTATTTATTGCTTACTATACATCTTATGAATGAATGATACAATGATCCAAGTTAAGAATTAAAAGCAATAATTATATCTCTGGACATACGTGAGTTGTCTGAAGTATATCCGCGTGTATACGCGAGTTTTATTCATTAAAGTAGCGTATGGGTTGTAGAAAAATAAAAATTTAAAAATTTTTCAGTCTGCACTAAATACTGATTCACCCCCCCCCCCTCTCAGTATTTTTCCCAGCAATTGGTATCAGAGCAGGTCCTTCTGAAAAAGCTTAGCCGCTAGAAGGAAGATCAAGCAAGATGAGCAATCAAGATGGAACAACATCTATCAAGCCTCCGCTCTTTAATGGAAGAAATTTAATCTTCTGGAAAACAAGGATGAGATCCTATCTTCAGTCTATGGGAATAGATGTATGGGCCATTGTTCAACAAGGATATCAATATCCAGCTACAATACCAACAGATCCGACTGAAAAGAAGAATTATGAATCAAATGCAAAGGCGGTCAATGCTATAACGGGAAGTCTGACTGAATCTGAATTTTTCAAAGTCATGCAGCTGAATACAACAAAGGAAATGTGGGACAAAATCATTCTAAGTTATGAAGGTGATGCAAAGCTAAAAAGTGCAAAACTCCAAACTCTCAGAATTGAATATGAAAATTTGAAGATGCATAATGATGAGAGTATTTCCAGTTTCTTTTTATGTCTTGATGATGTTGTAAATCGTATGAGAAAAATAGGAGAAACAATAACCAACTCTACCTTGGTTGGGAAAATTTTAAGATCTCTAACGAAAAAATTTGAGTCAAAAGTTTCTTCTCTTGAAGAAAAACAGGATCTTCAAAATCTTACTGTGGTGCAACTTCATGGCATACTAACTGCATATGAAATGAGAAGAGGAGGACCATCTGAAGTCAAAGAAGCCATATTTAGAGCTTATACAAAATCGAAAGAAGTGCAAGGAGCAGAAGGATCAGGATATATCTCAGAAGAAGATTAGGTAAATTTTGTAAAGAAACTTCAACTTGGCACAAGACGGTTCAGAGGTAAGCTTCCTTTCAAATGTTTTGATTGTGGAAGAGTTGGTCATTATGCTGCTAAGTGTCCTTATAAAGAAATCTCTGCAAAAGGGAAAGAAGTAGCAAGAAGGAATAACAACCGGTCTAGCACTAGAAAAAGTTACTATACTCATGAAGATAGTGATGGGTTATCTGATAGTGAGGAAGAATGTGAACAAGATCTTAGAATTCTCATGGAATTTGAATCTAAAGAAGAAAATGATACTTTTGTGGATGCTCTAGAGGACAATGATTTTCTTGAAGAAAACAATCAACTCAAAATACACTTAGAAGAATGTAAAATACTCTTAGAGGAAAGGAAAATAACCATAGAGACTCTGAAAGGGCAGTTTGAAGAAGCAAAGAAACACATTGAGAAATTAGAATGTGAAGTGGTAAGTCTAAGAAAATATTTTGAGAAAGAAAAGACTCTGAATCTTAGATTTGCTAAAGGATCTAAAACCTTAAATGATATTATCAAGGTACAACGCTCTCCTCTTGTTAAGAGAGGTCTTGGATATACCGGGAAATCTTCTCAGGCTTCAGCACCAAATTATCTAAAAGCAGCTACAGCTGGTTTACAAAATTCCACCACTCAGCAAGGGTATAAAGAATATTTATAGGTAAAGCATGGTCATCTCAATTCAAAGAACACTAACAGGAATATCTTTCAAAGAAACACCAATCAACAGGTAAATTCAAGTAGAAGATTTCATGATCGCAGAAATTTCTTCTTCAATGGACAATGTTTCTCATGTCACAATTTTGGTCACAAAGCTGTTCAATGTGTTTCATATAAAACCATCATGACAAGAGAAGCGAGAAAGAAAAGGATTGATATTGAAACAAAGAAGAATACCTATAACAATTTTTCTCCTCTTCTAAATGAAGTTGAATGTACTTATTGCAATAACTTTGGGCATGAAGAATCTGAATGCAAGAGAAAAGTTTAGCCAAAAGAGCATTTTCCTTCAAGTTCCAAAGTATGGAAAAAGAAGGAATTACAGGTTGAAAATTGTGGCATAGCGTTATTTTCAAAAGTTGAAGAAAATCAATGGTACATTGATATCGGATGCTCAAGACACATGACAGGTGACAAAACCAAACTTCGTGCATATAGTACACTAGAAAAATAAAAGAAAGTTACTTTTGGAAATGATACTGCTGCTGTAATTAAAGGAAAAGGTTCTGTGTTTCTAAAAGAAAAGGTGAAGGCTAATGATGTCATGTATGTGGATGGATTAAGACATAACCTATTAAGTGTAAGTCAAATGTGTGATCAAGGAACTGAAGTTATCTTTAGTTCAAAAGAATGTGTGGTTCGTGATCTTGATACATGTAAAACAATTATAAAAGGAAAAAGAACTCCAAGCAACCTATATGTATTGAATAACTACAAAGAACAATGTTACTTGAGTAAATCTTCAGAAAACTGGCTATGGCATAGAAGGTTGGGGTATCTAAGCTTCTCTAAAATCAACAAATCAAGCAGAATTAATGTTGTTCGTGGTCTTCCCAATATTACTCTACCTGAAAGTATCATATGCAAATCTTGCCAATTCGGCAAGCAGACCAGAGTGCAATTTAAGGCCAAGGAAGGATCCTCAGGTAGGCCTCTTGAACTCATTCATACTGACATATGTGGACCTATGAGGAAAAAGTCACCTCGTGGTGAACAATATTACATCTTATTTATTGATGATTTCTCTAGAATGTGTTGGATTGGGTTGCTGAAGCACAAAGATGAAGCATTTGAGAAATTTCAGATCTTCAAGGCGCTGGTTGAAAATGAAGTAGATCTAAAACTCAAATGTCTTAGATCTGATCGAGGAGGAGAATATACTTCAAATTAATTTCTTGAATTTTGTGAACAACATGGCATAAAAAAACAATTTTCTGTAGCTGGAACTCCACAAAAAAATGGCGTAGCAGAAAGAATGAATAGAACAGTTCAACAAATGGCTAGAGCTATGCTTGATGATTCTGGAACACCTGACACATTTTGGGGAGAAGCAGCACATACAGCAGTAAACATTCTCAACAAGGCACATGTTCGTGTAAATAGTGACAAAACTCCATATGAACTTTGGTATGGTAATTCTCCATCTTTGAAGCATTGTAGAGTGTTTGGAAGTAAATGCTTTATAAAAAATAATGATGAAAAACTTGGAAAGTTTGAACCTAGAGAAGATGAAGGAATACTTCTTGGTTACTCCTCTACGATTAGAGCATATAAATGTTACAATAAAAGACTTCGGAAGATTGTTGAATGTATTGATGTTGTTATTGATGAGTCTCCTGCAGCCCCAAAGGAGGAAAAACAAACAACAAATGAAGACGATGGTGACTTATGTCCTTCTACATCAAATAGCAATGATATAGACAGTGAACCCAATGAAGAACCTGAAGATGATTTATCTGAAAAGGCTCCATCCAGATATGTTCAAAAGAATCATCCAGAATCTCAAATTTTGGGAGATAAGGGATCAGGTGTACAAACAAGAAGGACTCTTGTGGGATCTTCTAGCTATTTGGCATTTCTATCTACTATTGAACCTCACAATGTCAATCAAGCTAACAAAGATGAATGTTGGGTTCAAGCCATGAATGAAGAGCTTGATCAAATTGAAAAGAATCATACTTGGGAATTAGTACCAAGACCTCATAACAAAAATGTCATTGGAACTAAATGGATATTCAAAAACAAGTTAAATGAAAATGGGGATGTTGTAAGAAATAAAGCTAGACTTGTTTGCAAGGGGTATACTCAACAAGAAGGTATAGACTTTGAAGAAACTTTTTCTCCTGTAGCTAGACTTGAAGCCATAAGAATGTTTCTTGCTTTTTCAAGTTTTCAACAAATAAAAGTTTATCAAATGGATGTTAAATCTGCATTTCTCAATGGTGATCTAGAAGAAGAAGTTTATATAGAACAACCAGAAGGATTCATTTTGGGAAATGATGAAAATCTTGTTTGTAGACTTAAAAAGGCTCTATATGGTCTCAAACAAGCTCCAAGGGCATGGTATTATCGTCTTGACAAATATCTTCATCAATAAGGATTTTCAAAGGAGCCTGTTGATAGCAACTTATACACAAAAATTGAAAATGATAAAATTTTGATTGTGGTTGTATATGTTGATGATATCATTTTTGGAAGAAATGAAGAATATATGAGTCAAAAATTTGCTTCTGTCATGCAGCAAGAATTTGAAATGTCTTTACTTTGGGAACTAACATTCTTTCTTGGTTTGCAAGTGCATCAAACTACAGATGGTATATTCTTATCACAAGAAAAATACCTTAAGAAAATTCTGAAGAAGTATGGCATGGAAGAATGCAAACCTGTAAGTACACCAATGATAACTGGATGTAATCTCAGTTCTCATGATGATTCCCCCACGGTGAATCAAACAGAATATAGATCTATGATAGGAAGTCTACTTTATCTCACTGGGACTAGACCGGACATTATGCATGATGTTGGGATTGTTGGACGATTCCAAGCTAATCCAAAAGAGTCTCACCTTCAGGCTGTCAAAAGAATATTCAAATATCTACAAGGAACTCAAGACTTTGGACTATGGTATCCAAAGAATGTTGATCTTACTCCTCATGCATACACTGATGCAGATTGGGATGGAAATGTTGATGATCGGAAAATCACTAGTGGTGGAGCATTCTATATGGGGCCCCGGTTAGTATCTTGGTTCAGCAAGAAGCAAAACTCTATTGCCTTATCTACAACAGAAGCAGAATATGTGGCTGCCGCATCATGTTGCACGCAACTTCTTTGGATGATGCAAACCTTACAAGACTTTCAAATCAAGTGCTCACCTCCTGTCTCCATTATGTGTGATAATACAAGTGCCATCAGTATTTCAAAGAATCCTGTTATGAATTCCAAGACCAAGCACATTCCCATCAAGTATCACTTCTTACGTGAACAAGTGCTTGAACAAAAGGTGAAGTTGGAGTATGTTCCCTCCAAAGAACAAGTTGCTGATATATTTACCAAACCTCTTCCCAGGGAAGCATTCGAATATCTCAGATAGAAGTTGGGAGTAGTCTTTGCCTTGCAGAAAATTAGAACTGATTAAATTCAGAAGATTAAATTGGATACGCGGGTTTCCTGAAAGACAGTCGCGTATATACGCGAGTTTATACAAATAAAACCGCGTATGGTTGGTTGCTGACAATTTTTGTTTGGGGTCAGCATTCTTCAGCACAGCTGCAGTGCTGTTTGATATCTTTGATGTTGTATGATTTCTCTAGTGATGTTTCAGCTCTCTTATTTTGAAAGTGTTCAGGTTGCACAAGCTAAGGAGGAGCTTTGGTCATATGGAAAAGATGCATTGATGCACAGTTTCAGGGGGAGCATTAGCATTGCTGAATGTAATGCATTGTTGGAATTATGATAGTTCTGAAATATGATCTCTCTCTTGAGGTCTTCTTGGTCTTGGTTATAAAAATTCATATTTATAATTTGATGAAAAGGTTATGTTGAGACCTATGATGTAAATTGTAATATTCGGTCATGTAAAGGGCTTGTTCAATTTTGTAAACCCACTTGGTTGGGTACTTGAGTCATATATGTAAATCCACTTGGTTGGATCCTTGATGTAAGTATGAGTCATTGGTGATAGGAAAAGTCATAGATTCATGTACTTCATTGAATATTATGTTGAAGATTCAGCATGAACTCAGGGGGAGCATGGTAACTTCAATGCACATCAGATCTACAGAGCTCTTCTTTCTACATGTGGAGAAAAACATTGTCTTGGCTTTGATCCTCCCTTTTCCCTTGATGTCAAAGGGGGAGAAGTAGCATGGTGTTTGAATAGGGGAAGAATATCATGATGGTTACATAATGGTTATAATCAATGTATCTATCTTTTGTGGTGATCAAACATCATCATGGTTGCCATCAAGTCCAAAGGGGGAGATTGTTGGCATATGTTGTCCTTGATGGCAAACTACCTACTTCATGAAATAAGACTGTCGGTGATATGATGCAATGTGTTGTCCTTGATGGAATATATTTGATGAAGTTGTTCTTGATAGAAACCTGCTTGATGAGTTGCTTATGATAAGAAACCTTGTGTTAAATAAGGAAGGATGATGTATCTACAGATTAGCTCAGAAGTAACAGAAGAAAGAAATGCAGTAACTTTCAAAGAAATGATGAATATGGTATGTCACAAGGCATATGTGGGTTTGTTAAGGCTAAGTAGCATATGTATGCGTAAAAGTACATGCCAAGTCACGTATGCCCTATTGCACTCTAAATTTATATAACCAGGGGAATTTACTATGGTATTGACCCATTGTATTGAGCGCTTGATTATCTATTTTATCCCCTCTAGGAATACCATCGGAAGTGGTGTGGTTTTTTCTCATGGTATTGACAAAGGCTAAATATATATAAGGAGAAGAAGATCATGGTACAATGGTGTGCATGTTTCTAGGTATTGAATGAATACTTCACTTTGAAGTATATATGCATGATTGAACTTTGTTCTTGATTGATAAATTTGAATCTAGGATGCACCCATGGATGTTTCTAAATCCTTAGATCTAATGATGATGAGTCTCTAAGATGATCTGTAGAAGAATAACTGGTGAAGATCTGGCGCAAAGTCTACTGAAAGTGATGAAGAAATCTGGGTAAGCTTTTAGATCTGATCTGTTTTTCAAAGCTTACTTGGCGCGCATATATACGTGAGTTTGTTGTGGAAAAAGTGAGTGTATACGTGGATCTGATCTGATAAAAGCGTGTATGGGAAGTTTGGGTTTACTGAAAAATGCATAGATGTATATGCGGGTTAGTCTAATGAAAAGAGCGTGTATACGCAGGTATGTTTAAATAAAAGCGTGTATGGAATTCGAACTAAAGGTTGCTCATGGTTGAATGTGTTTCTGCATATCTATTTTGAAGTCTGGGTAATCTTTGATATTCTGGTTACAGTGGTTTCACTGTTCTGTTTGAAGCATTGGGCAAAGTATGTTTGTTGAAAAATGAAATATTGTGTTGAAGCCGGTTGATGTCAAAAATAAATTGATGAAACGTAGTCTCCAAGAAAGGGTACCGAGGGTCAAGCCTTCGGAAGTGAGGGGGTAGTAAGCCCTTCCAATAGTAGATGGTAAACGAAAGTGTGGTAGTAGTTCCTTCCAGGAGAGGCCGGTAAACGAGAGTGTGGGGTTGTAGCTCCCTTCCGTACAGGCCGGTAAATGAGAGAAGGTTGTGGCCTTCTGCAGGTGGGTGCCTGCGTGCTGGTATGAGTCTGTGCCAGTACATGGTTGTAAGAAGTTTTCTTTACATAATAAATATTGAAGACTGAGACGACGACAGTGGTGGTTTTCTCCCAAATTGGGTTTCCACCTTAAATCCTGGTGTTCATGTGTGTTTCTTATGTGTGACGATTTATTCTGTTTTTACTGCATCTATTTACTGCTTACTATACATCTGATGAATGAATGATACAATGATCCAAGTTAAGAATTAAATGCAATAATTATATCTCTGGACATACACGAGTTGTCTGAAGGATATCTGCGTGTATACATGAGTTTTATTCAGTAAAGTAGCGTATGGGTTGTAGAGAAAGAAAAGGTTAAAAAGTTTTCAGTCTGCACTAAATACTAATTCACCCCCCCTCTCAGTATTTTTCCCAACAATTGGTATCAGAGGAGATCCTTTTGAAAAATCTTAGTCGCTAGAAGGAAGATCAAGCAAGATGAGCAATCAAGATGGAACAACATCTATCAAGCCTTCGCTCTTTAATGGAAGCAATTTAATATTTTTGAAAACAAGGATGAGATCCTATCTTTAGTCTATGGGAACAGATGTATGGGCCATTGTTCAACAGGGATATCAATATCCAGCTACAATACCAAAAAATCCGACTGAAAAGAAGAATTATGAATCAAATGCAAAGGCGGTCAATGCTATAAATGGAATTCTGACTAAATCTGAATTTGTCAAAGTTATGTAGCTAAATACAGCAAAGGAAATGTGGGACAAAATCATTCTAATTTATGAAGGTGATGCAAAGGTAAAAAGTGCAAAACTCCAAACTCTCAGAATTGAATATGAAAATTTAAAGATGCATCGTGATGAGAGTATTTCCAATTTATTTTTACGTGTTGATGATGTTGTAAATCGTATGAGAAATCTGGGAGAAACAATAACTGAATCTACTTTGGTTGAGAAAATTTTAAGATCGCTAACAGCAAAATTTGAGTCAAAAGTTTCTACTCTTGAAGAAAAACAGGATCTTCAGAATCTTACTGTAGTACAACTTCATGGCATACTAACCGCATATGAAATGAGAATATGAGGACCATCTGAAGTCAAAGAAGCCATCTTTAGAGCTTCTACAAAAGGGAAAGAAGTGCAAGAAGCAGAAGGATCAAGATATATCTCAGAAGAAGATGAGGTAAATTTTGTAAAGAAACTTCAACTTGGCACAAGACGGTTCAGAGGTAAGCTTCCTTTCAAATGTTTTGATTGTGGAAGAGTTGGTCATTATGTTGCTAAGTGTCCTTATAAAGAAATATCTGCAAAAGGAAAGAAGTAGCAAGAAGGAATAAGTACCGATCTAGCACTAGAAAAAGTTACTATACTCATCTAGAATCTGATGGGTTATCTCGATAGTGAAGCATAATGTGAACAAGATCTTAGACTTCTCATGGCATTTAAACCTAGAGAAGAACATGATACTTTGTGGATGCTCAGAGTACAATGATTTTCTTGAAGAAAACAATCAACTCAAAAATACACTTAGAAGAATGTAAAATACTCTTAGAAGAAAGGAAAATAACCATAGAGACTCTGAAAGGGCAGTTTGAAGAAGCAAAGAAACACATTGAGAAATTAGAATGTGAAGTGGTAAGTCTAAGAAAAGATTTTGAGAAAGAAAAGACTCTGAATCTTAGATTTTCGAAAGGATCTGAAACCTTAAATGAGATTATCAAGGTACAGCGCTCTCCTCTTGTTAAGACAGGTCTTGGATATACCAAGGAATCTTCTCAGGCTTCAGCACCAAATTACCTAAAAGCAGTTACATCAGGTTTACAAAATTCCGCCACTCAGCAAGGGTATAAAGAATCTTTATAGGTAAAGCATGATCATCTCAATTCAAAGAACACTAACAGGAATATCTTTCAATGAAACACCAATCAACAGGTAAATTCAATTAGAAGATTTCATGATCGTAGAAACTTCTTCTTCAATGGACAATGTTTCTCATGTCACAATTTTGGTCACAAAGCTGTTCAATGTGTTGCATATAAAACCATCATGACAAGAGAAGCGAGAAAGAAAAGGATTGATATTGAAACAAAGAAGAATACCTATAACAATTTTTCTCCTCTTCTAAATGAAATTGAATGTACTTATTGCAATAACTTTGGGCATGAAGAATCTGAATGCAGGAGAAAAGTTAAGCCAAAAGAGCATTTTCCTTCAAGTTCGAAAGTATGGAAAAAGAAGGAATTAGAGGTTGAAAATTGTGGCACAGCGTTATTTGCAGAAGGTGAAGAAAATCAATGGTACATTGATAGCGGATACTCAAGACACATGACAGGTGAAAAAACCAAACTTCGTGCATATAGTACACTAGAAAAGGAAAAGAAAGTTACTTTTGGAAATGATACTCCTGCTGTAATTAAAGGAAAAGGGTCTGTGTTTCTAAAAGAAAAGGTGAAGGCTAATGATGTCATGTATGTGGGTGGATTAAGAACAACTCCGTTAAGTGTAAGTCAAAATGTGTGATCAAGGAACCGAAGCTGTCTTTGTCTTTAGTCTAAAAGAATGTGGTCTGTGATCTCGATACAAAAATAAAACAATCATAAAAGGAAAAAGAACTCCAAGCAACCTATATGTATTGAAGAACTACAAAGAACAATGTTACTTGATAAAATCTTCAGAAAAATGGCTATGGCATAGAAGGTTGGGACATCTAAGCTTCTATCAAATCAACAAATCAAGTATACTTAATGTTGTTCATGGTCTTCCCAATATTACTATGCCTGAAAGTATCATATGCAAATCTTGCCAATTCGGAAAACAGACCAGAGTGAAATTTAATGCCAAGGAAGGATCATCAAGCAGGCCTCTTGAACTCATTCATACTGACATATGTGGACCTATGAGGAAAAAGTCACCTCGTGGTGAACAATACTATATCTTATTTATTGATGATTTCTCTAGAATGTGTTGGATTGGGTTGCTTAAGCACAAAGAAGAAGCATTTGAGAAATTTCAGATCTTCAAGGCTTTGGTTGAAAATGAAGTAGATCTAAAACTCAAATGTCTTAGATCTGACCGAGGAGGAGAATATACTTCAAATGAATTCCTTGAATTTTGTGAACAACATGGCATAAAAAGAAAATTTTCTGTAGTTGGAACTCCACAACAAAATGTCGTAGCAGAAAGAATGAATAGAACAATTCAACAAATGGATAGAGCTATGCTTGATGATTCTGGAACACCTGACACATTTTGGGGAGAAGCAGCACATACAGCGGTAAACATTCTCAACAAGGCACATGTTCGTGCAAATAGTGACAAAACTCCATATGAACTTTGGTATGGTAATTCTCCATCCGTGAAGCATTTTAGAGTGTCAGTTAAATTCTTTATCAAAAATAATGATGAAAAACTTGGCAAGTTTGAACCTAGAGCGTATGAATATTTCTCAAGTTACCTCACAGTAGAGCATATAAATGTTACAATAGAAGACTTCATAAGATTGTTGAATGTATTGATGTTGTTATTGATGAGTTTCCTACAACTCCAAAAGAAGAAAAACAAACAGCATATGAAGGTGATGATGACGTATATCCTTCTACATCAAATATAAATGATACAGACAGTGAACCCAATGAAGAATATGGAGATGATTTATCTGAAAAATCTCCATCCAGATATGTTCAAAAGAACCATCCAAAATCTCAAATTTTGGGTGACAAGGGATTAGGTGTACAAACAAGAAGGACTCTTGTGGGATCTTCTAGCTATCTGGCATTTCTATCCACCGTTGAACCAAACAATGTCAATCAAGCTAGCAAAGATGAATTTTGTTCGGCCATGAATGAAGAGATTGATCAAATTGAAAGGAATCGAGCACTTGGGATTTAGTACCAAGACCTTCATAACAAAAATTTTATTGGAAATACAAATGGATATTCAAAAACAAGTTAAATGAGAATGGGGATGTCAGAAGAAACAAAGCTAGACTTGTTTGCAAGGGGTATACTCAACAAGAAGGTATAGACTTTGAAGAAACTTTTTCTCCTGTAGCTAGACTTGAAGCCATAAGAATGTTTCTTGCCTTTTCAAGCTTTCAACAAATCCAAGTTTAGAAAATGGATGTTAAATCTTCATTTCTCAATGGTGATCTAGAAGAAGAAGTTTATTTGAAAATCAGGGAAGGATTCGTTTTTTGGAAATGATAAAAACTTGTTTGTAGACTTAAAAAGGCTCTATATCGTCTCAAACAAGCTCCAAGGGCATGGTACTATCGTCTTGACAAATATCTTCATCAACAAGGATTTTCAAAAGGGTTTGCTGATAGCAACTTATACACAAAAAATGAAAATGATAAGTTATTGATTGTGGTTGTATATGTTGATGATGTCATTTTTGGAAGTAATGAAGAGTCTATGAGTCAGAAATTTTCTTATGCTATGCAGCAAGAATTTGAAATGTCTTTACTTGGGGAACTAACATTCTTTCTTGGCTTGCAAGTGCAACAAGCAACATATGGCATATTCTTATCACAAGAAAAATATCTGAAGCAAATTCTGAAGAAGTATGGCATGGAAGAATGCAAACCTGTAAGTACACCAATGATAATCGGATGTAATCTCAGTTCTCATGATGATTCTCCCATGGTGAATCAACTAGAATACAGATCTATGATAGGAAGTCTACTTTATCTCACTGGGACTAGACCGGAAATTATGCATGCTGTTGGGATTGTTGGATGATTCCAAGCTAATCCAAAAGAGTCTCACCTTCAGGCTGTCAAAATAATATTCAAATATCTACAAGGAACTCAAGACTTTGGACTATGGTATCCAAAGAATGTTGATCTTACTCTTCATGCATACACTGATGCAGATTGGGCTGGAAATGTTGATGAACAGAAAAGCACTAGTGGTGGAGCATTCTATATGGGGCCCCAGTTAGTATCTTGGTTCAGCAAGAAGCAAAACTCTATTGCCTTATCTACAGTAGAAGCAGAATATGTGGCTGCCGCATCTTGTTGCACACAACTTCTTTGGATGATGCAAACCTTACAAGAATTTCAAATCAAGTGCTCACCTCTTGTCTCCATTATGTGTGATAATACAAGTGCCATTAGTATTTCAAAGAATCCTGTTATGCATTCCAAGACCAAGGACATTCCCATCAAGTATCACTTCTTAGGTGAACAAGTGCTTGAACAAAAGGTGAAGTTGGAGTATGTTCCCTCCAAAGAACAAGTTGCTGATATATTTACCAAACGTCTACCCAGGGAAGCATTCGAATATCTCAGACAGAATCTGGGAGTAGTCTCTGCCTTGCAGAAAATCAGAACTGCTTAAATTCAGAAGATTAAATTGGATACGCGGGTTTCCTGAAATACAGTCACGTATATACGCGAGTTTATACAAAGAAAACCGCGTATGGTTGGTTGCTGACAATTTTTGTTTGGGGTCAGCATTCTTCAGCACAGCTGTAGTGCTGTTTGATATCTTTGATGCTGTATGATTTCTATGGTGATGTTTCAACTCTCTTATTTTGAAAGTGTTCGGGTTGCACAAGCTAAGGAGGAGCTTTGGTCATATGGAAAGGATGCATTGATGCACAGTTTCAGGGGGAGCATTAGCATTGCTGAATGTAATGCATTGTTGGCATTATGATAGTTTTGAAATATGATCTCTCTCTTGAGGTCTTTTTGGTCTTGGTTATAAAAAGTCATATTTATAATTTGATGAAAAGGTTATGTTTAGACCTATGATGTAAATTGTAATATTCAGTCATGGAAAGGGCTTGTTCAATTTTGTAAACCCACTTGGTTGGTTACTTGAGTCATATATGTAAATCCACTTGGTTGGATCCTTGATGTAAGTATGAGTCCTTGGTGATAGGAAAGGTCATAGAGTCATGTACTTCATTGAATATTATGTTGAAGATTCAGCATGAACTCAGGGGGAGCATTGTAACTTCAATTCACATCAGATCTACAGAGCTCTTCTTTCTACATGTGGAGAAAAACATTGTCTTGGCTTTGATCCACCCTTTGCCCTTGATGTCAAAGGGGGAGAAGTAGCATGGTGTTTGAATAGGGGGAGAATATCATGATGGTTACATAATGGTTATAATCAATGTATCTATCTGTTGTGGTGATCAAACACCATCATGGTTGCCATCAAGTCCAAAGGGGGAGATTGTTGGCATGTGTTGTCCTTGATGGCAACCTACTTGATGAAATAAGACTGTCAACGATATGATGCAATGTGTTGTCCTTGATGGCAACTTATTTGATGAAGTTGTTCTTGATAGAAACCTGCTTGATGAGTTGGCTATGATAAGCAACCTTGTGTTAAATAAGGAAGGATGATGTATCTATAGATCAGCTCAGAAGTAACAGAAGAAATAATTGCAGTAACTGTCAGAGAAATGATGAATATGGTATGTCATAAGGCACACGCGGGTCTGTTAAGGCTAAGCCGCGTATTTACGTGGAAAAGTACGTGCCAAGTCATGTATGCCCTATTGCGCTCTAAATTTGTATAACCAGGGGAATTTACCATGGTATTGACCCATTGTATTGAGCGCTTGATTATCTATTTGATCCCGTCCAGGAATACCATTGGAAGTGGAGTGGTTTTGGCTCATGGTATTGACAAAGGCTAAATCTATATAAGGAGAAGAAGATCATGGTGCAGGGGTGTGCATGTGTCTCGGTATTGAATGAATACTTCACTTTGAAGTATATCTGCATGATTGAAATTTGTTCTTGATTGATAAATCTAAATCTATGATGCACCCATGGATGTTTCTAAATCCTTAGATCTGATGGTGATGAATCTCTAAGATGATCTGTAGAAGAAGAACTGGTGAAGATCTGGCACAAAATCTGCTGAAAGTGATGAAGAAATCTGGGTAAGCTTTTAGATCTGGTCTGTTTTGCAAAGCTTTCATTTACAGATGTATACACGAGTTTGTTGTGGAAAAAGTGCGTGTATACGCGGATCTTATCTGATAAAAGCGCGTATGGGAAATTAGGGTTTACTGAAAAATGCACAAATGTATACGCGGGTTCGTTTAATGAAAAGCGCGTGTCTACGCGGGTCTGATTAAATAAAAGCGCGTATGGTATTTGAACTAATGGTTGCTCATGGTTAAATTTTTTTCTGCATATCTATTATGAAGTCTGGGTAATCTCTGATATTCTAGTTACAGTGGTTTCACTGTTCTGTTTGAAGCACTGGGCAAAGTATATTTGTTGATAAGTGAAGGTTTGTGTTGAAGATGTTTGATCCAGTTTGAAAATTTATGAAACGTGGTCTGCAGTGGTATTGAGGGTCAAGCCTTTAGTGAGGGGGTAGTGGTTCCCTTCTAGTAGTAGCTGGTAAACGAAAGCAGGGGGTAGTAGCTCCCTTCCAAGAGAGGCTGGTAAACGAGAGCAGGGGGTTGTAGCTCCCTTCCAGGAGAGCCTGGTAAACGAGATAAGGTTATGGCCTTCTGCAGGTGGGTGCCTGCATGATGGTATGAGTCTGCGCCAGTACATGGTTGTAAGAAGTTTTCTTTACATAATAAATATTGAAGACTGAGACGATGGCATCGGTGGTTTTCTCCCAAATTGGGTTTCCACCTTAAATCCTGGTGTTCATGTGTGTTTCTTATGTGTGATGATTTATTCTGTTCTTACTGCATATGTTTACTACTTACTATACATCTGATGAATGAATGATACAATGATCCAAGTTAAGAATTAAATGCAATAATTATATCTCTGGACATACACGAGTTGTCTGAAGGATATCCGCGTGCATACGCGAGTTTTATTCAGTAAAGTAGCGTATGGGTTGTAGAGAAAGAAAAATTTAAAAAGTTTTAAGTTTGCACTAAATATTGATTCACCCCACCCCCCCCCCCCCCTCTCATTATTTTTCCCAACAATTCTCCATTATCAGGTAGTTTCATAGCGTGCTCCAAGCTTGAATGCCAAAATATGCTATGAAATTTCTGAAGATGCCTTTTTGCCTATAAAAACATTTTTTTTGAAGATCCAAGGAGGGAGGTTGATTATATTCACTAATTTTTACCTCAAAAACATTATTTGACTAGAAGAGGTGCCAGAACGAAAAGACAAAGGATAAAAACAACCTCGCTACTAAACTACACTATGAAAATCTATGTACATGACTGTTTTAACAGTCAACTTCAAGTTTGATTTCAGACCAAATGAAAAAGTATTTTGTAAATTGGAAAGATGTTTTTCTTCATAATATTTTAATATAAAAAAAAAATCTCTCAGTTTCTGCAAATCCATCAGGGTTTGGACATTATACACTCATCTTTGAAGCCTATTTTTCAGAATTTTCACTAACCAGATTTGTGAAAAATTGTAAAAATTCGACTTGGAGGAGGTCCATCTTAGCATCCATGTGGCATAATGACACATCATAACTCTAGTAAACTAATCAAATTAGTTGGTTGTAGTTGATAAGGGTTATTAAATTGATTTGTTGAACTATTAATGAAAGAAGAGCCCTTTTTGTATTCAAACTTTGCAAAATAGAAATATCCCTTGGAAGTCTCCAAGTGATAGAATCATGCTTGAAATAGGTATATGAGGTGGGAATTAGAGGTGATTAAGGTGGAAAATCATTTGTATGAGTTCTCATTCTATAAATGAGAGGATTTTTAGGGTTAGAAAGGGTTGGAAGATGTTACTTGTGACTACTACTATTGTAAATTGTTCTGATCAGTAATATACACTGACTGTGGGCTTTCTCCTTCACCTGATATTCATTTGATGTTTTCATGAACCTTGGGTTAGCCACCTATAATATTTTTTATATCAAAAGGTGGCTAAGACTATTTGGAGCCTTCAAGGAACAATTTTTTTTTACTAAAAAATGTTGGCTCTTGAAGTCTCATTTAAGGCCTCATGCCTCTGTCCAAAATCTTCATTGCAGTTTGCCATTTTATACGCAGAAATTCTGCTAATTTCATGAGGAAAGACTGCTGAAAGACCATCATTTTCCCCCTCCCTCTCTTCCAAAATTAACCTTCATTTTCTCCCCCCTTTTTTCATATTATCCCTCTATTTTTCATGAGTCTCCTTCTTCCATTCATGAAAATCCATTTTTATAAGGTCTAAAACCCACCTTTTTAGCCTTACCAAAACCATCGATAACCTTTGAAAATGTGGAAAAATCATAAAAATTCATGTTTTTATTACAGGCTTTAACCCCTTTGGCTAAATCCCCTTAACCATTTCCCCCACATGCCCTTTCCCCGAAACCAAGCGCTAGTCCCATCGACGCTTATCGCATCGGAATAAATCAAATGACCGCATATGTTTTTTTACACAAAAACTCCGATGCGATTGGCTCCCTTTTGATATAACTCCAGATCTCATGTTTATTTTGAAAAACCAAGAGTTATTACCCCGAGCGCTAATCGCATCAGAAAGATTCAAGTGCGCAGGTCTTGTTGCTGTGTTTAAAAATTGCGATGCGATCATCCTTGTGTTATAAAACATTGATCACATCATATTTTATATATATCTTGTGGGCCCACCTCTGGTGCTTAATACCTTCTGTTTTCCTTCCCCGATCCGTTTTTTCCTTTGTAAAGTCTTAAAAACCCACTTTTCCAAAGTTTAAGTCTTACCCCCGATTGCGATCTTCTGATTAGATCTGGACCATCCACGTGTTTGGTTCAGATGGCCCAGATCTTTTCCGCATTTTTTCGTCGCTCTCCGCTTCTACCAAAGGGTTTTTTCAAAAGGTCGGTCACGCGATCAATGGTTTTTTGTTCTTTACTTTCCGCACTCTTCTTTAACCTCCTTTGAAAAAACCTCCATCGTTGGATGCAGCCATCCAACAGCCACAATATTTCCTGCCTTCTGAAGCAGTTTTAACCTAATGATGTAGGATTTCTTAACTATTTTTGTGTTTTGCAGGTGTTTTAAATGTTTCTCCATGGTATTGAAGAGAAAGGCCGAAGGCCGAGAAAGACGTTTCTCGTGCCTTCTATACATTAAAAGAAGCCATTCGTAGGGCTCCATTCCATGTTTTATCAACGCTTTATGAGCGTCGATACCATAAAGAGCCCTGTGCGGCCCTGCACATTGACAAGACACTATGTTTAAAACAAGATTTAAAAGAGTATAAGTTTGAAGAATAGGGCGCAACAGAGAAGAAGATTGAAGATAGATTTACGGAATTACAGTTAAGAATAATTATCAAAAGCCTAATTCCCTGGATTAAAACACAGTCAAAAGAAATCATAAGTGTTTAAACTGACAGAAAGGCTTCCACCACCTGCATTTGAGGTGAATTGATTCCTCAGCTACTACAAGAGCCACCTGTTGCCTCAAACCATTCAAACCAGAGGCCGAAGTTATTGATTAAAGAAATATCTACCTCTAGCGCTGCCAAGAAGTTAATTCTGCCACAGGAAGCTAATGCAACAAATATCTTTAGGATTACTCCACATTATGCAGAGCCTTGAATTCAAAAAAGCTCCCACCGAGTTTAAATATTAATTATAAAACAGTTAATGCAGTAAAACACCTGTAAAACTTCTTCATCAAGCCTTTCAAAGGTTGAGAAGTCATCACTCTGTATTAATTGAACTTAGAAGATATTTTTTCCTTTTCTACCTCCACATTTCTTCTATAAATACTTCTGAAGAAGATGAGATAGGGGTTGGTTGTTGTTTGATCACAATTTGTAATACTGAAACTCTCTGAAATAAATACATAGTTCGTTGAAGTTGAAGAAGAAACTGAAGTCTTGGAAACCTTGATGATGTTGTTGCATACTTGTTCCTGAGCAGGCTCTATCATTGGATCCCTGAGCTTGGCTGTTGGTGAAGTATTCTGAACTGTTTTATGTTTTCCCCTGTTTTCATTATGTTCCATAATTTCTTACTACATTAGGTTGAAATTTTTAGGTTAAGAAATTACTCTTGGAAGCACCTTAGACCTATTCATCCTTCACTGTTTCATGTTTTCTTCTGCTGAAGTATTTTAGAGTCTTTAATCTCTCTCTTTAATCTGCATGCTTGTTTATTTCCTTAATAGTTCGAACATTTGGTTTCAGCATGATTTATGGTTCTCCCTGCTTGTCTGCTGCCACTTAAAAATTGTTATTCAAGTCTCCCTTTGAAGTTCTTTGCTTACAGTGAATCAAAGAGGTCGGTTTTGATCTTGCCCTTTGTCCTCATTTAAAGAGTTGGCTTAAAGGTCATTATAATTATGATCATAGATGTTTTTAGGTGTTCCCTCTTCTATGACTGTAATTATCAGTAAATATTTTATGTTTCTAAGTGCTTTAAACTAAAATATTTGAGGAAATAGGGTGTTCCCCGAATCTTAGATTTCATTTTAAAAGTTGTTTTGAAATCATTGTTTTCTTAAAGGTGTGATTTGTAGAATTTATGGTTAGCCCTGTCTATTAAAGAAATATTTATTGTTTCAAATTATGCTTTCAAATTCCCTTTGTTGAGAATTAAAACTCTCTTTCCAAATCATTTATGTTCATCTCATCCCAAAAACAAAAGGATCTTGTGGCCAAGTTAGATTTGCCATTTGATATCCCATATCCTTTGATAAGTTTGTTATGACCTTTTCTTGACTCCATTGCCTAATGAACTAGATATTTTTCTGTCCTATATATCTTTCCCAGGCCTTTCATGTTCTGTTGTGTCATTCCAACCAAACAAACAAACAAACAAACACCTGCACTTAATAACTAGTCTAAAATCCATATGCTAAGCACACAAGATAAACCTTTGTAAACAAACATTTGAGAGATCCCTCTCTGAGAATAGGAGGAATAGATCCTGGAACTCTAAAGATTGGTTCTGATGTTGCCTTGTCTTTTGATTTTCCAAACTATCAAAACAAGGGACACCAATACCTTGTCCTATGTATCTTGCTACTTTTCTTTCAATATATTGATGTTTGATTACTCGGAATTCATGCTTCTCATGCTCCGACTTCCTTCAAGCATTAAACTATTGTATATCTTTCTAAATATCTTTCTTTCAATATCTTAATGTTCATTACTCAAAATTCATGTTTCTCATGCTTTGATTTCCTTTGAACATTTATCTATTGAGTAAATTTTGTGTATGTTGTCCTTTCATTTAAATATCTACATGCCTTATCTTCCACAAGGAGATCTATTGTCATTGACTTCTCCATAAGACCAATGGTTGCAAGTCCTTTACATTTTCAACCTAAAATCAATCACAACCAAGTTACAGTCATAGTCATCTAGTAGATTTTTCATTGCAAATCCTTTGATAAATTGAGAGAGCCCTCTCAGGCTGAAAAGGCTAATCTTTAGTCAAAAGATGGTTTGAAATAGTTACTCCAAATTGACCATTGTTGCAGCCCAACATGACTCAATTTGGTGATAAATTTTCCTAAATTACATTTATATAAGAGGTCATTTTCTTTATTTCTTAGATAAATGTTTATGAATAAACAATAAACTATTCCTTTATTTTGAGTGTATGATTCTTAGTCCAGTTTATCAACTTTTCTATATTGACTAAGGTTTTTGAAACACTTGTGCCTTGATCTTCCCCAATTTTCCTCATTTATTCAAACTTAACCTTCTCAGCTCTGTGTTTCTTTGCTTCTTGCTTCAAGACTGATATCTCCTTACCTACCTCCTTTAACAGTTCTTTAAGGGTTTCAATTTCTGATTTCTCAATAATTTTCTATTTACCCTTTCTTTGTTTGATAACCAGTTCTTCTTTTGCAAGTGAAGACATATATATGATGTTTATTGGTTGGGCAACAACTTCATTTATTTTCTCAATCTCTTTGCTACTTTCCATGACATTTATCTTTCATAACTTTACTGTCCTAAATAAAGTTGATAAGAGCTAATATATCTACTAATTTGTAGAGTTTGAATGCAAAAAGGACTCTTATTTCATTAATAGTTCAAAAAATCAATTAATAACCATTATCAACTATAACCAAATAATTTTCTGAGTGTACTAGAGTGCTGATGTGTCATTATTCCACGTGGATGTTGAGCTGGACCTCCTCCAAGTTGATTTTTACAAATTTTTAATAAATCTGGTTAATGAAAATTCTAGAAAATAAGTTTCAAAGATGAGTGTATAATTTCCAAATCCTGATGGCTTTGTAGAAACTGAGAGAGGTTTTTGTAGATGGATTGGCGTTGAATAAAACCTCTTTCATATTTCCAAAATACGTTTTCATTTGGTTTGAAACCAAACTTGAAGTTGACTGCTAAAACAGTCATGCACAAAAATTTCGTAGTGTAGTTTAGTAGCGAGGTTATTTTTGTCCTTAGCCTTTTCCTTCTACCACCTGTACCACCTATTAGCTCTCTTTGATGATGTGGAAATGTTTGTTGGGTTAAAAGAACTAAATATTATCAATTTCCCTCCTTAACTCTTCATAAAACTAGATTCCAAAGCACATATGCAGCTACAGAAATTTTCATAGCATTTTTCTGGCTTCAAGCCTGAACCACGCTATGAAACTTCCTAAAAAAGGCAGAATTTTCAGTTTAGAAATGAACTCATATTTCTGAATCCTTGATCGATTTTGCAAAACTGGACAAGGTTTTTGTAGATCAAAATGTTTTGAAGAAAAATCTCTCTTTGTTTTTTAAATACCATCTCCAGTTGTCCAGAATCTATATTTGAAAAACATGTATAAAACATGAAAATTCTATTTTCTGAAAATAGGTTCCATAGACATCTTCGAATCTCCAAACTGGTAGCATATGTGAGAAAAGTGAAAGAGGTTATTTTTATTTGATATGTGCTTGAAAATAACCTATCTCAGTTTCTTAAAATACTTCTGCAAGTGTTTTTGTCTGATTGCAAAGCTTGAAAATGTTATCACCAAATTGAGTCCTGTTGGGTAGCTTCAATGGTCAAATTGGAGTAACTCTTTCAAACCACTTACAACTGAAAATTAACCTCTCCAGTCTGAGAGGGCTCTCTCAAAAAATAAAGGATATTCAATGAGTAAACTTGAAAATAGATGACTAACTCTGCATTGAATTGGATGTGTTTTTGTATGATTACAATTTGAAAAATGAAGGCTTGCTACCATTGGGCTTATGGAGTCAACAATTAGTAATCTAAGTGACATTGGTTATTCACATGGAAGTTGAGGCAGATAGAGGTTTTTAACAGAGATAATTCACACACATAACATAGGAAAACACAGTCATTTCACCATTAAAGGAATTTAGAGCATAATATTATGAATTCTGAGTAATTAGAGATGCAATATACTGCAAGTGATTAAACATAAAGATTTAGATCAATAACACATCAAAAACCGTATGAGAATCTCAGGTCTGGAAGTAGAATGTCACTTTGTATTACTAATATTGGTAAAAAACATACAAGCAACAATTTGGTGCAATATTCTCCAAAAACTTTCTCTTCTATGTTTTGTCTATAAATAAAAATTATTTACAATGTAGATGACCTACCTGGATGGCTAGATCTTCGAATTATACTCTGACACCTATCATAATTGAAACCACTAACTTAAAACATAAAAATGACAACTATATTTAAAGAAACAAAATCCTAATAGGACTCTATCTCCTATTTATTACATTCATTTACCCTATCTATGAAACAGTTACATAATGGTTACATAATGAATTTCACATGCTCCAAGGACGCATGACCAAGTTCACCAGCACTTTACATCTTTAAAGCACCCCTATATATGTATAGCATAACCCTGCTTTTTAGGAATGGATGACCTTCTCTTTAAATGATGATTTGATTGATGAGGTGAATGTGTGGCACTCCCTTTGAGTCATAAATATCTATTTATAAGGTCCACTAACCTTATGGAGGTCTCTAGCTGGCTGATGTGCTATCAAGATACTCAAAATCCTTCAAAAACTCCTCGCTATGAAAACATGGCAGTTTTAAACAGTTTTGTAGCGAGTTTTAGTAACATAGGAAAAATGGCTTTTCCACCTATCTATTTGACTTATTTACTATCCCAACACCTTCATTATGTCATGACACCTTGAAAACCATCGATCTCCCCCCATAAAACATGCCATAGCTGAGTTTTAAAGAAAAAAAATCACCTACAGGAATTTTAGTAGTATATTTTAGTAGCATATTTCATTTCAAAATCCTCTGCCACCTGTTAGCTCTCTTTTCTGATGTGGACATGTTTGTTAGGTTAAAATAACTAAATATTATGAATTTCCCTCCTTAACTCTCCATAAAACTAGATTCCAAAGAAAATATCACTAGTAAATTGGGCCCAAATTCCGATGGCCAAAGTGTCGTAATTGCGACACCTAGTCGTCCCAAGAGCGACAGTTTGAGGCTGGAAAAAGTGTGGTTAGCCTTAGAGTTGCAATTCTGACACCTCCATAAAGCGTCGGTATTGCAACGCTTGTTCCGACATTTTCCACAAGTGTCAGTATTGCGACACATTGTAAGCCATCACAATTGTACGAGTCGCTAAAGCGTCGTAATTGCGACGCTTACAAAGTACGTAATCGCAATACTCGATGCTCACAAAGCGCTCGCAATACCGACGCCTCCAAATCATCGCCAACAATCTATGGCTAACCACGCTTTCAAAAGCATCGCAAGACCGACAGAAATGGAAAAAGTTCAAGGTGTCAGAAGACCGATGCTTATAAGGCATCGGAAGACCGACACTTATAGGGCGTCAGGAGAGTGACAACGGGTTCAATTTAAAAAAAAAAATGAAAATATTTTGAATTCCCGTTAGCAGATGTTGTTGGGAGGGCTTGTCTCACATCATCAATAATTTTATTCCGATGCAAATCTTGAACAGGGCTTAGATGTACACTCACAAACTACATCGTTCGAGGGACGACAGGTTAAATTTTTATTAAAAAAAAATGAAATAGCCCATGGTCATTGCAGTATGGGTTATTCAATAAACGACAACAGGAATTCGAAATTGTAATAAAATACTCTAATGAATTGGAAACTGTAATGAAACTGTAATTGAAAGTTTCCTCAGATAATGAAAGATACTATAATGAAACGACAACAGGAATTGGAAACTGTAATGAAACTGTAATGAAAGTTCCCTCAGATAATGAAAGACAAGGTTGTTAACAAGAACCAACACTAACTAAGCTCCATTCAACTGTCATGAATACTATATTCATTTAAAATAAATATGGGCATGTTCCATTATTAGCGGATAATTTGTTTTTTATGTTTCTACATATATGCTATAGTGACAAGGTTCATCTACTTGCAAAAGCCTCTACCATAAAGATGTAATCGATAAAGCCTGATATGGAGGTTGATGTGGTTCCCAGACTTCAAAATGTCTTATCAGCAACGGCAATGCAAATGCAGATGCAATACAAGACAAATTACAGAGCTTACTACTATCCTCCCAACATTTTTCTTGTAAATTCTCAAAAATGGTACTGAGAGGTATTTCGCCATCATGGAACCTGTAGCAATACTCTTTCAAAACATCAACAATATTTCTGGATATTTTCATCTTGCTGGTAGCATCATCGTGAAACTCTTCAAATATATACTTATGTAGGTAAAAGAAATATGCGATGACATTGCACTGATGAAACCTGTCCAATTAAATGACATCTCATCCAATAATGCCATTGACACACAAGGAACAATTGGGGCAAGAGAAAACCAATGAGAGAAAGGGATATGTTATCAAGGTGGAGCTATCAAGGTTACCAATATACAATTTGAGATTGAAGCCAGTAGAAAACTCACTAAAAGGTACTGGTGGCTACTTCTGTCAAGAATGTATATTCAGGAAAGAACATAGTGTGACAACACATAATGATCTTAAATTTATTAGGTATCAATATAGAAACCAACCTTGAAATAGTTTCCAACAGGGAAACATATATAAGAAAATTAACCTCTGGAGCTGGAGCAAGTCCTAAAATGGCTCCACTACCAAGAAGTAGTGGGCGTATATAAAGAGAGCCTTTTCCAAAGGGTGGTAGCTGCAACCCAATAACATGCATAAATAATCCAAATACACTCTATTATAAATGCAACATTTGGGGTATGGAAAAGAAAAAGCCTTTAAAGTCGTTCAAATAGAAGCACAATCTTACCCAATGCTTTTTTGCGAACACTATTTGTTTTACAGCCTCCACAAATTGTTCTACTGATGGAGCTGGCAAACACATGCGCTCTGCACCCATTGTGAGTCACAATGCATTCTGTTTTGGACGAAAGAGCACGATCTGTCCATCAGCTCTCCTATAGGCTTTTAAGCCTTCAAATAAACCCTAAAATACCGACAGAAATATACTGTTAAACAACTTCAAAACACTGATAAACGTAAAAGATGTGTAGTTGTAAACTCCATGTAACATTTTCTCTAAAAGAACCTTCAGATTTCTAATTATTTTCCATTAAATGCAAAACATGATAGTAGCATAAGGCTTCAAATAGCAACATGACTATAGGAGAACACACAATCGATACAACTAATGTTGAATCCTTGTCCCATATCATAAACCATGGTGACATACCAAAACACAATGCTGTGGGGATCTAAAACATCATCAATACAGTTTGTCACAGGTAACTTACAAGTCAAGTGTTGTACAAAAGTTTAGAGCAATACATGCAGAGAAATAAATTCCAATCCAAAGAACACATGTAAGGGCACGTTTACAATTTGACAAGCAAAACATGCCTGGAGAGCCACAATAACCAATTAGTAAGTTTGAAAATTACACATATTTCAGATACTCTACACCTGTCCATGCTAGCATGTACATTGTTGTAGATTTTGTCAATATATTATATTCATAACATTATACATGAGGAATCTTGGAGTTGTTCTCTGGCCCTTTTTCTTTAGCATATCTCCTCCCTTGAGCAACACAGTTAATGAAAATTTTCAGTTTTCCCTTAACATTTACGAGAGATATAAAATGAATTCGTTGTATTGACTTATTTTGACTATATTTTCTATTTGGAATATATAGCCTGTAAATTTTAATATAAATTTCTTTTAACAACCATATTTTTCCTCTATATCTCTAGCCCTGACAGAAATCTAGTGATAAAAATGTAGTTTTTCCCATAGATCCAGCCTTAACAAAAGCGTTAACAGATCATCTCATTTTAGGGAAGAATTTTGGAAGCAACTCCTTGTCATTTACCAATCAAATCTAGAAAAAATAAGGGTAGAGTGAGAGTGAAGAAAGAAGGCTTAAAGAGATACGGTAACACTAGGAATCCCAAAAGAACAAAATAGGTGAGGATCCAAAGGGCACTAGGAAAGAATCCCTAAATCAAAAATGCTACCAACCATCAGCTATCCTAACACTCAACCCTGAAGTGAAGTTGGTGACAAGATTCCTACCATCCATTGGTTGGGTGATCTAGATTCGGCATTGTCTGACTGACTTAGTATTGGAAATTTGTCTGGCCTGATGTGACTGCAGCCACATAGAAGCTACAAGTAAGAGGTTAATGAGCCAGGAATTAGCAGCTCAGGAAGATCCATTCTGATTTTTTCTATCCATATTTCCAAGATCCCACCCTCCATTACATAGGAAAGGATGTGATTACGGTACCTTGCTAGCCTCAATCAATAATTAGGCCATGAAGAGCTTCAATAAAAAATTAGCTCACAAAGAGTGGACATGTCACATAGTGGGATTCGAACCTGGGTTTTGAATGATAACAACTTTCCTCTCGACCCCTCAGACAAGACCGAATTGACAACTGAGAATACTCTTCTCGAAATGAAGCACCTCACAATATTACCTCATACTGGATAGTAGAATATTAGAAAGAAAACCTCTATACTAGGAAATAGAATATTAATGATCTTGGTCTGCAAATAATGCTAATATGGATACTGAATACACCTCAGTAGTTTCCAACATAGCTGCATGTTTTCCATCCACTAATAGGCATTCCCATATGATCCAACTAGATAGGTTTTTCCCACTCACTGAAGGGTGACACTTCATAAAAAGAAGCCACTTCATTTTAAATAGGTCAATGCATATACACCAAACAATAACCATATGCAATGTGCTGATGTACTCGTTCAAGGGAAACCTTGCAAACTTTATTGGTCAAATTTGAAAATAACCTTCTAAAGTTCAAGATACTTTTGAACAAAAATTACAGGCATGAATTGTTGGATTTGAAACAGGAAAAAGGACAATGTTAGGAAACAATTTTAATGCCCAAAATAAAATATGTTATGCAAAATAAATAAAACATAGTTCCACAAACCTGTCCATAATTCAAGACACCATATGATGGGCTTAGTTCAATATTTACAAAAGGGAAAAGGTCTCCTCCAGAAAATACTCCATCTTGGAGCTACGAAAAGGTGGAGCTATCAAGGTTACCAATATACAATTTGAGATTGAAGCTAGTAGAAAACTCACTGAAAGGTACTAGTGGCTACTTCTGTCATGAATGTATATTCAGGAAAGAACATAGTGTGACAACACATAATGATCTTAAATTTATTAGGTATAAATACAGAAACCAACCTTGAAATAGTATGATGAGAATTCGGAGTCTAGTTTTTTCCATGTCAAGACACATAAATAGTATGATGAGAATTTGGAGTCTAGTTGTTGCCATGTTTAAACTTTTTGCAGAGTTGTTAAACATTATATTTGCATGCTCTTTGGTTCTAAACAAGAAGCTCATGGGGTACTCCTAAATTACAAGCATATGAATGCAAAGGTCACAACTTGTGTGAAATCCTGACAAGATGACTTTTGCCTCACAGATTGATGCCCTCTATGGAGTGAATTTCCAAGGCTGCTTAAACACCGCCAAGCATGTACTAACAAAATTGTGAAACCCTTGGTCAACTATTTTTGGGGATAGAATAAATTCCTGTAACCCTTAGTCAACTAATTCTTGGGGATAGAAGAAAGGCCCAGTCTACAAGACCTAATGCATGTGTATTATTGAAATTTGAAACTGATCTTACATGACTTCATCTACATCTACTACAGTTGGAGTAAAGAAAATTAAACAAGGACGAACCCTGAGGGGAGTCGATAGAATTACTACACCAGATGTCAAATGCTAGATATTAATACAGATATTGGTTCGATGCAAACTAGCATTTTGCAAGCTAGAACTAATTTTCATCACCCTGATAATAGTAAGGCAACAAGCTCCACTAATCTATCCTCTATTATGGAGCCAAAGTATATGGTTCTAGCAACCAAGAACCAAATACAGGATCTTTGGTAGCAACGAATATTTTTCAGTTACACACATTTCATCCCCTAGCAAAAGCTCGTAAGATTAATGTAAATTCATAGCTAATATTTTTTCAGTCCTTGAGCAAGAATTTGATGAATTAGTGGCCAGGACTGGTAGCGACAATTGGACCATGGTTGGAAGGAATTACTACCTTTATGTCAAATGCAAGATATTAAAATAAAAATTCCAATTCAACCCAAGCCTAGCATTTTTACAGTCTTGATGGGTGACACTACCTCTGTTACATAGATGATACTATATGTAACTGCTGTTACAGGCCTTCTAAGTGCTATAGTAAGAAAAAAAAATTCCTATTTGTGCAACCCTTTGACATCTCATGTCTCTTTAAAGGCTACAAAGAGAAAACCAGGCATTCAAATGCAATCTGCATACAAGGAAGATTTATTCAACATGGAGGCTGCTCCTCAGAAAAGGAGAGCAATTCAGAAATCTAGGAACCATGAGGTAGTGGGAGAGTCATCACGTCCTCTATTAGAAAAGGTAGATACCTTTCCTTTCCCCAGAAAACATGTGGGTGAGGAATTTATATGCATGTCTTCATTTGAAGACGGATTAAATCGTTCAATTGAGGAAGCTGAGAGTTGTCGTTGTTCTGTTGCTAGTAGTAGAAGTAGCTATATGTCAAATGATATTTTATGTTCAAATAAAAAGCATTCATCACGACTTGTAGTCTATAGCTCTTTAGATGATGCTATGTCTTCATGTGAATGTCCAAACCTGAGGCAAGATAAATCTTTAACTGAAGAGAAAGGAGCAGCAAAATTACATAAATTAGAACTTTGTGCATATCACTCTGCAATGAGAGCTTTGTATGCATCTAGACATATAACTTGGGAGCAAGAAACCTTGGCTGCTCCTACGATTTTGAATTCTGCTGAAAAATATTGTTGTGCTTGTGGGCATTGACTACAGAGGGTGGGAGTTGAGTTTTTTTCACTGGTGTAGTTTTATGTGACCATTCATCTCCTCTTTGATGGTTCCTTTTTCTCTTTGTATATGTACATTTTTTTATAGTTTCATTTTTCTGGTGGCAAGTATTTTCCTTTGTGTGGACTTCATATTTTTTCTTTAAGCTATCAAAATTATACTTTTAATAGTATATAGTATGAATTACAAGTAGTTCAAACTGTTATTTGCTTCCATGGGAAACAGATCAGCAGTGAATTCAAAATATATCATAGTTTTCTCAGGTATATCTTCACTCACATGGGCATTAAACACAACATTTAAAAACCCAAAACATTTGACTTTTGACTGGGAAGATGTCATAAATTTGATTTGCTTGTGTCAAATGTAGGTGTAAGGGTGATTTTAGGTGATAAAACAGAAATCCTTCCACCCCTTGATTCTCCGGAAATTTTGACCAAAATCAAGTAAAGGTAACCCATAAAGTATGGCATGAGTCAAGTAACAGTTCTGCTATGCTTGTTTGTGAGATAGTCAAGCCGTTAACCACATCCCACGGGATTGCTTTTTCCTATAGTGCTTTTTTTTTCTAAATTTCAAGTGATTTAGTCTCAGGTGTTAGAGTTGTCGATTTCAGTCATATTTTTTTACATTGGAATTTGGAGCTTCGTGCTGGAAAGTTTCAAAATTTAAAATCATTGTTCTTTTGGAAGTTGTCAAATGGGGAATTCAGTTTATTTAGAATCTAGATAGAGCTTTCTCAGAAGGGCTTTCTCAATCCTTGAGTAAGCATTTGATGAATTAGTGACCAGGACTGGTAGCGACAATTGGATCCCTTATCCGTATCCCTTATCTTTACTGACCTATTGAAGAAAAGGTATACAGATCTATCATTCTGCGAGTAAAAAAACTTGAGAAGTGTACAAATCTGTCATTTGGAAAACAATGAAGAAAAGGTATACATATCCCTTATACTTATCCCTTCTCTAATGCGTCTGTAGTTACTGGACAACAACATATAGAGCACCTGCTGGTAGGTTATAAGGGCGGAATTTGGGTCAGTTTTAGACACCAAAAGGGTGCACTTCATGGGATAGCCTTATACTTTTTCTAAGTGAAATGGATGAAGCAACAAATGAATATCAAATCAGAGGTGTTCGTGGTAAATAAACCATGCATGACTGGTGAAGGAGATAAGACACATTTATCCATGTAGATTGTTTCATAAGTTTACTTGTTATCCCTACCTGGACTCTATTTTGTGGGAAAAAAATTCAACACTGGAAGATACCCGAAAGAACCCTAGATCTGTTGTAATATACTCTAGATCTAAAATTCATTGAAAATATTTGTAGATCTATGAAATATTTGTTGTAAATTCTACAGATGTTTGTAGATCTTAAACAAAATGAGTTTTCAATTTTGGATTTAAAAGGGCTCTTCAATGTAAAATTGCCCAGATAACCATATAAATTTGGATTTTTCTTTGAGCCATACAAGTGCGCATATAGTTTCTTTCAACCATTATGGATCTAGTTTTGAATCTTTGTTCTTTGTTGGTAGTGATCGAGCCATCTAATCGACTAGTTGTTGATTCTATTTTAAAATTTCCCAAATATTTGTAGATCTGGCAATTCTCGAGTTATAAAATTGCAATTTTTTTGGATCTGCACCTGTAATACGAATTATAAAGTTGTATATTTTTTTGGATCTGCATCTGTAGTACATTTCACAGTGTGAAATAGTTGATCTATCCCATCTTCAATTGGATGAACTCATATCAATGTGTTTCTTATTTTACTCAGTACCTTAGCCTCAAATTTCTTGATACTCCAAACTTGTGCACTTGCATGAGTTTGTTGAACTAAAATCCATAGCTTAAACTTCATGAAACTGGTGGAGTCAAATTCATGCAAGCGCGAACACATCTTACACATCCTCTTTGAAACTCATTCGAAAGAACACTGGAAGACATCTAGAGAGAACCCTATAGCCTAACACAATCCAATGGAATTGACCAAAAAAAACCCAAATAGAGTAAACCCTACTATAGGAGGAAGGGCCTGCAGTAAGAACTTACCATTTTTCAAGATATGAGGGTGAATGCTGAGGGTGAATGTTGAGGGAAAATGCTATTTTGCAAGAGTTGAGGGCGAATGCTGAGGGAAAATGTACATGTAGTTTTTAATAAAATCATTTTTATGTCCTCACCTGTTGCTCGGTGACAGTAGATGAATGGACAGTCCCTAGTAGTTGTAGAGAGAATCTAACCCGACTTAAGAACTACCTCATCATATCATGGGTACCATGAGCTCTATTGACGAATTGCTTTGTGCAATGTTTATAGGAAGAAGAAATTGAGGTTACAGTCAAGACGTGATCAATTCTTTCAAGTTTTTTATAAGGCACGCATCCATGATGCTACCAAGTTGTCCATTACCTTAACTGTTTATTACACAAACCATACCCTTTTCTATGGTAACTCTGTTTCCACCGAGCAAGGACAATCATCAGGTACATTGTAAAACACAACCCATGTCATTGAAGATATCCTTCCGACTCCTCTAGTCCCAGAAAATGAAGTGACCTTGTGTTTGATTTCTACCTCAGAACTGTGCTTATTTCACCCCTTAGCTTAGCGAGACCAGGACCTTAGCTTTTGATGTTGATTCCTCGACTTGTCTTCGTAGCAAGTGTCGAGGTATAAAAGGTATCTTTTTAACACCTATTTATCTCACATTAATTATCAATCCGAGAGCGGATTTTTACTTCAAGGAGTGTACTCTGTCTGAGGCAGAAATTCAGTCTAAGAGTAATGCTGTGTGAGATGTAGTATAGTGTACAAAAGTAAACAAATGCTTGGAAGAGAAATCTAATTACAGTAACATAAAATCAAATGTTCTTAAAATATATCTATTCACTTAACCACCATCAATCGAGGATACAGTAGCAATAACTCATTCCTCTAGAAATTGATGCATTTGAAATTAAACTGGAACAAGGAAATCAATCTGGGAACTTGGAAGCAATAACTAGTGTTCTCTACAGGTGACAGTCTTGACTTAAAGCAATTAAAGAGAAATAGAAATTGAACTAAAGCTGCTGAAAATAACTAAGCAAAACTTCTTCTAATAACTAGAATTGAAAGGAACATCAATTCGTAATTCCTATATGTACACAACAACTATAAACTATTTCTCTGCAAATCTGAACCTAATGAACTAGAAATGAACAATAAACGGAAATGGAACAGCAAACATTAATTGAACAGAAAACATAAACTTAATGCAATTTAAGCAACAAATCCTCTTAATACTTTAACCCTGTCGATGGCCAACACTATGAAACAGTTCATTGGAATGAATCATAAATCAATGGAACAACAACGGTTTATAAAAGATAGCAAGATGAATAAGATAGGAAATACGATCCTTGCTAAAGTAAAATAGCAGTGCAATTCATTAACGTATACATCAAATCCGAATTCAATCCAACAGCAATAAAATAACTCTGTAATCATAATGAATCTAAATGCAATTATCACACAACAGAAATAAAAGAATAGAAATACAAACAACGGATCGCTCCACCAGGGCCGGGCCCTCAACCGCCGGTGAAACGCCGCTAGGCTACTGCAGAGCTTGAGAAATGGAACAAGAACGCCTCTTTGTATTAATCAAACATGAATAGCTTTTACATCAGTTTCTCTTTGCTCACAAGAGTCAAGGAATTACAGTGTTACAAAGAGAATTCAATAATCATC